>VZTF01008739.1:539569-745095 GCA_013397755.1 Cnemophilus loriae
AAGGAAGGAAGGAAGGAAGGAAGGAAGAGAAAGAGAAAGAAAGAAAGAAAGAGAAAGAAAAATAAAGTATTGGTTTTTATCTGTATTTTATGGTCTATGTACAGTCTTTTATTTTGTATAATTTTAGCCCTCTGATCTGCTTGTGTTTCTCTCTCTCACTCTGTCAAGGCTTTTATACTTCAGGCTTTGTTTCCTCCAGAATATCTGTCTTCACCTACTGTAAAGACGCAAATATAAGAGAAATAGAAACTACAACAAGAACTTGGGTTAAAACATGAAATAAGTGGTCAAATTTCTCTGTGTAATCATGCTGTTATATAAAGGAACTGTTCGTTGTGTAGGATTCTCTTCCCTGCACCTTTGGTTGCTGCTCGCATAAAACAATCCTGAAATACTCTGCAACGTCTATAAAGATGCAACTAGTAATTAGTAACTCTGATCTGTAATGCGAGAAAACACCTGAGTATGTAGATCATAGCGGTAATGTTCAAGCTCAAGTGGATGGAGGGGGAAACTAAAGTCAAAATTGTGGAACTGGTTTAGGAATATTATTTTTGGAACAAAGTTCAGCTACTTTCTAGACTTTAAGGCTCTAGAAACTCTTCAAGAGTTTCAATTTTAAGAGATTTTTTTTTGTGTTGAGGGTTGTTGGTTGGTTTTTGTTTTGTTGGGGTTTTTTTCTTCCAACAAGAGTTGGAAATATTTTATTTTTTTTTTTTGTAAGCTTACATTTTTGTCTATGAGAGGTTCTTCCTCCTGGCAGTTGTGCTGGATCGTGTTTCCTTGCAACTCAATGTGAGTTTTTAACCTAACCAGTTGGGTGCCATTTGTAGTCCTTATGGTCTCTAATTAAATTAAAAGCGGGGGAAAAAAAAAAAATCCAATGCCTGACGACTGCTTCGGGGAGTGTATTTGTAAAACACATAAGGTGGTTTTATGTGACTCTAAAATACTGCTCACAGTTGTTCCAATACAGCCGAATTCTAACTTTAAAAATTTCCCCAAGTCCAGGAATGATGTCTAATGATGGCATTGCAATTAGAAATACCACATCAGTGTTACACCAGTTGCTCATACTCGTATTATTTCTATCACTTAACTAATTTATTTTTTGTTTAACTATTCTCCTCCTTTGCCTGCAGCTATATATGTTTTCTACTAATAATCTTATGCTGCATATGTTTTTCTGACATGTTCCCTTGTCAGAGTCTGTTTTGTATTTGGCCTAGTGCTGGTTGGTATTGCTAAGGCCCAGTTCTGCTCCGATGTCCCTGACAGCTGACTGAAATGATGGAGAAGACTGCAGGCAGTGTTGATGCCTGTCCCTGTGGGGGTCTGTGAGCCGAGCTACAGCACTCTGACCAGCACTACCTCTGTCTTTGCTGGTGTGCTGCTTACTCACAGGTGTGATAACTAGAGAGTTGGCAAGATATTTTCTTTCTCTAGTATTAATCTACCAAAATAATCTATTGCTACGAATACATGGCAAAGTTTTAAAATAAGTTTCATGAACATGAACTGAAACCCAAAAATATCTGGATTGTATGACTTACGAAACTTTTAGTATTAGATTATTTCATGTGTTTTGGACTTCCGGACACTACAATATTTTCACTTGCTTTAGCTTTTGAGGTAAGGAAAATCTCTGAAAATCATGTGAATTAAACCAAAAATCATTTGGCAAAAGATACTAGCATGCTTTTGGCTTTGTAAGTCACTTGTTCTCTTAATTTATGTACTAATTAATACAGTTGAAGGCTGATGTGGGAAACTTTATATGATGGATAAAATTAAAGAGGAGTTTTTCAGCATATTTACTTGCTTATGTAGGCAGTATTACATACTGAACTATGAAGGTCGTGGATCAAGACATGGAATTCTATTACCTGCAAAAAAGTCAGGGGAAATAAGGGAGTTCAGTGAACAATGAAGAAGTCAGTTTAAGTTATGTAATTATTGTCAAACCGCTAATAATTATGCAGAGCTAAAAACATTGCCTCATTAAAAGTAACAGTGAGAATAAGTAATATTTCATCATCACAATAATAATAGATACAAATGTATTGAATTTCCTGTTTATGAAGTAATTGAGTAGCAATAAACATGGGGCAAACTGATAGCTGCTGGAATGAACACAAACAAATAGAAAATAATTACGCCTTTTGCAGGCAGAATTAAAATATTCCTGTTCCTGCATAATAATAGGAATTAAGATTAATCTATATGTAGAAAAGAAATTCTTCAAATTTGCATGATCATCACCATGCCTGGTTTATCCATCTACAGGTGCCGATAATATGCACAAGAACCTTACTAAAAATAATGTCTTTATACTTGTATTATAATGTGCATACATACCAAAGAATTTATATGCTTGTTTCAAGATGTGCACTAGGTAAAATGAAATGCCATATGTTTCATTTTGAAAGGAAAAATCACATTTGGTGACATTCCCAGTGTGTGCCTACATGCTTCATGACAACCTTGCAAAATTGTTGTGAAATATACAGCTCAAAACCAAAATTTTATCGTCAGCCATTTGCTATGGTTATAAATATGAATAAAACAAATTCTGCCATGTCTTACCATTGAAAAAAAGATTGCTTTAGAGTGGGTGGAATTTTTCAGATGTTTAGTGAGGCAAATACTGCAGAGTAAGTTGTATAAATATGTTTGCAGGCTTGACAGAAATCGGGCAAGAAGTAACAGCCAGTCTTCAAAATCATGGGATCAGTGTTCATCCAATACACAGTTTTTTAATGTTATGCAGAGCAGACTGTTGTTTTTGTTTTGTTATGTTTTACTGAATATACAAGCCTTTTCTTGTGAATGGCTTCCAAGGAATAAATGTGTATTTTTATTCAAAACAGCCAGTGAACACCAGTTTAAAAGCATCACCTTAGTTTCCTTTATTTCCTTATGGTAGGAAGTAGCTTTAGTATCAGAAGATAAACTTTTTTTTTTTTTTTTAATACTTCTCAAGGAGGACCTAATAGATGATTACAGAATGTTGGAAGATATTTTTGTGGAGTAACTATGTGCATATCCTAAGTGGGACGAAAAGCTCCTTGATGCTGGTATTTGTACCATGAACCTGGCCTAATATTCACCTTATATAGCAAAAAGAACCCTGTAAATTACATCACTTCTGCTCACAGATCCAATATTATGAAGCCTATCCAAAGCCTGTCTTGGCGTACATTAGGCAAGATACCTATAATACCTATGGTGTATTAATATAGCTAGAATATATTAAAGTCAATGTCTGTCACATTTGTGAGCATGTAACCGTGGATGACAACTTTCAGCATTCATTTATTACACTTCTTTTTCCCGATAAGTACTTTTCCATATTTCTCATGCTAGCTTCAATAGAAGTGATCCAAAAGATAATCTTTCATCAAAAATCTCTGAGTTGATTATAGAACCTAGCCCATCAGTTCTTTGATTAATGAAAAAAATCTTCTCTATCTTGATACATTTAGCATATAAATGTTTTTAAATATGTGCATAATATATATCTAGCAGTTCAGAGTATTTGATTATATTGTGGCTGTAATACAGAGCTATACCATTTGAACAGGGTGTCACACAGCTTGGGTGATTGTAACCAGCTCTGTTCTTCTTGTCCTACCTGGTGGTAAAAGGACGCAAAAGACGTGTTTGCACTGACAGCAACACAGAAATCTGGTTGTCACAATACTCGTGCACCTTTGTTGGTTGTAGTAGTGGTATTGGCATTTTTATGCTTTTGGAATATTGCTGAATAATTGGAGCCTAAATAACTAATGCAAAGAGGTTTTGTTGCACATCAGCTTCCCTAACTGGATTCTTAAGTGTGCACACACATTTACTGATTTATTTTTAAATGTGAGAATATATATGTATTATGTATTTATTTAACCCACTCTTCATTTCTTGCATTTGAAATACTAGATGCATATCATTGTGCTAGCTGGCATTGCAGACACCTGACTTTTACAAGAAATCTACTTTTTTTCCTGAATTTATAAGCTGAGGAAACAGGCAATTGCATAGCTAGAGACAGTACATTTGTGCTGGTACCCATAGGATTAAATATTTTGCCAGTTGTGATAGATGATTTGTTTCAGGCTAAGGAAGTTCTGAGCAAAAGGGAAAGTATTCTCTGCAGGAAAATATATAGAGAAGTGAAAGGATTGAGTACCTAATAAAGGACTGCTAAATCTAGCTTTGCTTATAAGCACTCTAATCTTTTTCTCAAGTACTTTACTATGACTGGATTCCTTCTGTGCCAGAGTGTAGTACAGGTTGTATACATTAGTTCAGCAGGCTCTGTCAAAGTTTTCAGTGTCAGATAAACCTACTTCTTCTGACGATGAGCACATATGGCTGAGCAGTACAGTAAGACTGATCTTTACGTGTAACAGCACAATGCAATGGCTGCCTGTTGCATGCATCCACACAAATGCACAGCAAAAACCTGTCATTTGGCTATGCCAGATCATGGACTTATGTTAAAGTCATAAGGCAAGTGACCAATGATTCTTTCAAACAAGGTGCTGTCTATACTCATACATAAGTATGAGTATATACATAAGTGCATATATATATATATATATGTACGTAAACTTTTCCTGTGTGTGTCTCTCATATCATGATGAGCAGTCCTGTTTCCTTTTTGCTTGGGTAAAACAGGTTAAAAATCCCTTTTATGGGCAATGTTTCAAATAGAAGAATTGACTTCTCTATATATTTCTTGCTCATTATTTGATACTAGTCATTATTAACAATAGAAGATTGTTCAAATCTGTGTTATGTACTTTGGAATATGATCTATATTTACTGTTAAAAAAGCATAATTTGGGCAGTCTCTCCATCTGCTCATTAATTTATGCATCTGTGGTCTTGCAGGGCATGAAATCTGTGTGTAATAGAGTGGGGCATTGGTTTTCTGAAGTTTAGGAAATTGTACTGATTTCTGCAGCTGAGTTACCAGGCTATGCTGAAGTTCCTGGGTATAACAGTGAGCAGTCTATGTCTGTAAAAAATTATCATGGTTTGAACTGGGCTTTTTTCTTCTCACCTTGCTCCTTTTTTGGCTAACATGGCTGCTCGTCTGCTGATCCATGACAAGATGTTGATAACAAAGCACTAGGCTTCCTATGAGAAGATGTTTTGTCTTGCATTTGCCGTTTATGTGTGATTCCCCTCTCACCTGATGTTGGCAGCCTAAATGTTCGTGTCTAATATAAGTTATGTACCTCTTAAGTCACATGTGTTGCAGTAAGGACTATCCCACCAGCTCTACAGTAGGAAGACTTGTCCTTTTGGCTATGCTTCTGTTTCTCCAGACTAAAGACCTCTGGGGTCATCTAAGATGGAAAGCTGAGCTGTTATGAGCCAGCTCAAATCAGCCCTACTGACCTTAACTTGTCATGTAGGAAAGGCCCAGATGCAACTCTGTCAGCTGGCCAGATTTCTTGTCTCAGATGCCAACAGAGTGAACCCCTGATTGTGAATTAACCCATCATGATACTCTTGCTAAACCAGAGGGAGCAATCTGCTAGTTTCTGACTGCCTTTCCTTTCAGTACCTTATGCCAATACAGCAGGAGAAATTTCTGCTACCGGGCACTGCAAGGACATAAAAGTGTTAGTAATTCTTTCAACGTTGTAGTTTCTTAACTTTTTACTACTTCTTTTGAAATTGTGTTTAGACAATTTTGCCAGCTTTACCAGCTGCTGTCAGACCTAAACCTAGAAGCTTCTGCTTTGGGATATTTGGATTGTTGCACGTTTCATTAGTTTCCCTTAGGTGCTTTGATCTGTTGTTTGGAACAGATAGCAAGACCAGGGTCTAAGGGGAGAAAGCTGAAAAGGGAAAATGTTCTCAAGTGATGCTGCCTCTCATGTAGTAAGTGAACAGCTTTTGTTAGTACCAGACATTTCTTCAGAGGATATTATTTGTCTCTGTCTCGTGGTGTTAGACAAAAATCTAGCAAAGAATTAATGATTAGGTGTTCATGATATTTCCTGACTTCTGTATTTCTTGTAGCTTGTGCTGTCTGTCTCAGCCCAAGCCAAAGTGGTGACTGTCCATTATTTTTATTTTGCTTTCTCTGCCTACAATTGGTTATTGATCCTGCTTTGCTATAAGCCAGTTTATAATGAGTGATAAGATTTTATGAAATGAATCTAGGCTCTGAAAATAGAAACAGCAAATCAAAATTACTAAATGGCTTTAAATTTCTAAAGGTATATATTGGTGCTGAAATCTTCTACAAATGCAACCTTTCAGTCTAGGAAATCAGTAGTAGTCCAAGTAATCACAAACTGGCCGAACAAGACTAATTAAAAAGCTGAATCTACATATAGACATCCCACTCATAAAAACCCCACCCACCAAAATGAAAATGTTTTATGTTGTTTGATCCCATTCAATACATATAACTTCACTGAGTCAAGAAATGTTAGGTGGTATCCTTTCGAAAACTCTTTCAGTAATATGTGCTTCAGTGATTACATCTCCAAGAAAAAAAATATTATTAGATACAAATTATTTTATCATTAGATTACTTTAATTGGCTTTAAAGGCAGACTAAACACTGTGTAGAAAAAATGTTGGTGTTTGAGTAAGAGGCTTAAAATTTTGTTTTGGAAGACGCAGTTTGGAGATGTTTTTCTGATTGTGTGGCAAGCAATTCTTACAATACAGTAATTTATCCTGATAAATAAAACAGATGCAAGTTGGAGAGATCGATGTTAAAATCTGAAGTTGTCTTAATGTAGTTGAGTCATCCTTATGTCAATCATAGTACTGTAAAAAGAAGTTAGAGAAGTACTTGAAAGACTTCTAAGCAAGAAAAACTAAAAATGGTAGCATAGTTTAGCATCAAATGGAGAATATTCCATGTGTAATTAGTTTATTCTGTTATTTCAAAGGTATTTATTTTCCTTTTTCCTTTGTCTGCATTTTAATATTTCCTTTAAATATTTTTTTCAAATTAAAAATTATGCTAACTAGATTTATTTTTGAATGGTTTGTGTATCGCTTTTGGTGACTGCATCTTGCAGTCATTTTCTACTAGTAAATCTGTTCATTCTGTAAGAAGTTACAGTTTAAAAAAGAGAATGAGAAATTTCAAAATATATAAACTTTGTGTAATGAACCAGTGCTTCTATATTTTCAGTACACATTTAAATATGCTGATGTAGCTATCTTGAAGACGCATCGTCAGCCAAGGAAATGACCTACTCTGTTGTGTTTGAACACAAGGAAAGCGCAGCTGGAACGCAGTAGATGGACTAAAGCAGTATAAAAAACAATTAATATATTTTTTGTGGTTTCTTGGCCAAACCCTGAAGTCAGAGTAGGACCATTATTTCTAACGCCACTAAATTTGTTAAACTAGTTTTAAGAAACTTCAGGAGGCACTCTTGCTGTTGGGAGAAAAGCATTCAAGGCAGTTTCACCTGAAGTGTTACCTACCCACTACCTGTTAATTCCCTGAATCATTCTCTGACTTTAATGATAGCTTTATAGCTTTGGAATTAATTTAGTAATTGATTCACATAACCTTAATTACAGTGTGAAGTAATGGAACTCTGATTGTACATGAGCCAGACTATAATCAGTGATGCATGCATTCTGGAAGAAAAATCCTGTCAGAAGTAAATGATCTTTGTGGGTTGTGGATATTTAAAATTACAAGTTGGCAAAAAAAAAATCTAAATAAATAATCAATATCTTCATTTCTTTGGCTAATGGAAATCAAATTTAAGAGAGTTTTGTCATGTGTGTATATATATATAAGGAAATTCAGCATAATTTTAATGATTTACTGGCTTTCTAATAGTGTCACATTGTCTGTGTCTGTCAGTTATCTGTGATAGCTTTTTTATCTATTGGCCAGTTCATCTTAAATTTGTCAGGCAGTCAAAGCCTGCAGGCAGTGAAGAAGTTCCTGTAAGTCCTGTGAAATTCTGTGGTAGGAGAGGAATGTGTGCCTCTGTCCATGCTGAGGGAAAGCTGGCAGAGTGCAGCGCCGGAGGAAGGGCAGCCAGGTGGCCTGGCCCCTGGGACTGTGCCAAGGCAGGCACATGGTACCTGCTGGGGCTTTGACATGGATATAACTTCTGTTTTAGCTGTCTAGACAAAAATGGAAACAAGGAGTGGGAGGAAGGAAAAGGAAATGTTTCAGATGGCACAGAGGAAAACGAGGAAAATAAGAACACTGTGGGAAAGAGGGTGAGAGGAAGTGAGGCACGTGCTTGTAGTAAAAGAAGCTACAGCTACGTGGACAGATGACCCTGTTTACTGAAATGTCCACACATTTTTAAGAAGACTTAAAGATGCATTTATTTTTGATCTACTGCTCCATATACAGAATTCAGGAAGCTCTATCACTAATTCTGTACAGAGATTGTATGCCAAATCTTGACTTTCATACATCAGGTATCTGCCCTATGTAATGCAAATTCAGACCAAAAAAGAAGTTTTTCTGGGAATACATATGTAAAAATTGGTTGTTTATGGGAAAGAAGTTTGTAGAAGATGGATAACTGCTGACAGTACTGCACACACAAACATTGCTTTACCAGCTTTGGCTCTAGGAGATAAATGGGTAGGGAATTTAGATCTGCCTGGCTTCCAACTTTTCAGCTATTCATTTGAATATCCTACTAGGCAAAAAAGTATCTGTCTCTGTCTGTCCTTTGAACAGACCTAGGAAGTATTTGTGAAATGTGAACAGGTGCTGAAGGCACTCTGCAAAAGTGTCCATATATGTATCTTAAAGCACTTGGACCACTTGGGAGAATGAAAAGCAGTATAGCAATATGTTAATCTGAATCTCACTAAAAATCAGTGTTATTAAATGCTTCTTAATAGAACTCTTTAAAGACTTTTTTGAACCTGTTTGCTCCCAATAAAATTAATGTCCAGAGAAAAGGAATTGCAAAGAAAAAATAATCTGTTTGCAGAAAAGTTGCTTTTTTTGCTGTCTGATTGCATAGTACATACAAAATCTGAATATTACTTATATATTCATGGCTAATTTATATGTTCAAGGAATACCTTAGATACTATATTTTGAAAGACTGGCAGCAGTCACCTTGACAGAAGAGGTTACAGTGACAGTGCTACTTTGTTGCCAGTAGTAACATCTGTGTTAAATGTTCTTTAATTAAGTTTGAGTTTTGAAGTTTATTGCTGTCACAGTACTTGGTGACATTTTGTGAAAACGAGGTGAGAATATTAACACAGCTCATCAGCCAGGTAGTCTCTGCCCTATTGCTCTCTTTGCCGACTTGACACTCCATGTCTCCTTTCGTCAGGAGAAAGGTGACATCCTGCTGGAAGACATCTAGGGGGGAGGGGTAGAAAATTCTGGGGTCAGTTAATGCTGTATTCAGACACATAAATCAGGTTCACTTAAATACCTTCATGAATTAGCGCTAGTGTGTAGCTCACGAACTTCTTTGAAGATAGAATCCAGGGAATTCATATAGCTTCATCTTTTCCTACTGTATTTACAAAGTTATACGTTGGTTAAATTGTCCTCTTACTACAACATTCAACCTTGCTCACTGTATGAGGCTCTCCTAATTACTGGAAGCTCAAGTAGAAAGAGTAAAAAGGATTACCTATCAAACACAGGTTCCATTTTACCTGAAATCTGCACTACTAATCACTTCTGAAAGACAGACAAAACATTTCGTTACGGCTAAACATAAGACTTTGAAGGTTAGCTGTACGGGCTTTGTGTGGCCAGGTTTTGGTAGCTGGGGGTGAGGGGAGGGAGGCACAGTGATAGCTTCTGTGAGAAGCTGCTAGAAGCTCTGTCCAACAGAGCCAATGCCAGCTGGCTCCGAGATGGATATGCCACTGGCCAAGGCTGGGCCAATCAGAGAAGGCAGTAGCTCCTCTATGATAGCATATTTAAGAAGTAAAAAAAAAAAGTTGTAGTACAGATGTAATTGCGCTCAGAGAGGAGTGAGAATATGTGAAAGGAACAACTCTGCAGGCACCAAGGTCAGTGGAGAAGGAGGGGCAGGAGGTGCTTCAGGCACTGGAGCTGAGATTCGTCCACAGCCCATGGTGCAGACCATGGTGAAGCAGCTGTGCCCTTGCAGCCCATGGAGGTCCATGGGGATGCAGAGATCCACCTGCAGCCCATGGAGGGGACCCACACTGGAGCAAGTGGATGCCTGAGAGGAGGCTGTGAACCCATGGGAGGCCCATGCTGGAGCAGGCTCCTGTCAGAGACCTGCAGACCTATAGAGAGAGGAGCCCATGCTGGAACAGGTTTCTTGGTGGGACTTATGACCCTTTGGGGGACCCACACTGGAGCAGGGTGTGCCTGAAGGACTGCACCCTGTGGTGAGGGACCCACATTGTAATAGTTTGAGGAGAACTGCTGCCTGTGGGAAGGACTCAAGCTGGAGAAATTCATGCAGGAATGTCTCCCATGGGAGGCAACCCCAGCTGAAGCAGGGCAAGGACTCCTCTCCCTGAGCAGTGGCAGAAAAAACCTGTGATGAACTGACCATATCTCCCATTCCTTGTCTCCTTGCACTACTGGGGCGAGAACGTAGACCCCTGAATGCAGGAGGAGTGGGATGAAGGTGTTTATAAGATTTGTTTTAATTCTGATTATCCTGCTCTGATTTCGATTAGTTATAAATTCAGTTAATATCTCCAAGTCAAGTGTACTTTGCTCGTGACAGTAATTGATGAGTGATCTCTCCCTGTCCTCATTAGCCTTTCATTATAATTGTTTTCCTCTATTCATTTGCAGAGGTGGTTGCTTGGCACCCAGGCAGGATCAAACGACCACACTTAGGCTATTTTATGATGCCCTGTTTCTCGTAAAAAAAAACACGTTGGTAAACTGAAGCTACAGTGCTCTGTGGTTTTTTGGTGGTGCTGGGTTATTTTTTTGCTGTTATGCTGGGGTTTTTGTTTTGTTTCGGTATTTTAGTGGGAGGTTTGTGTGAGCTAATTCTTCGGCTTTCATCAGTTAAGTATATGAGTGTCAGCAATGCCGAATGAATCTATGTACTTAATGAAATACAAGATATTGAAAAGTTGAACTCTTCGGGTTCCATTATTTCAACATAATATGTATATGTAAAAGTTGTAATACCTGTGCATTTGATTTTCATTTGATATATGAGCTTATTTGGGGTTTTAGGTGCTTGAGGTAAGAGTAGGATTAATAGGGTTCCTTCATGCAAAGCCACAAAAATAATAGTAAAAAATTGGTGGAAATTCTAAGTAGAAATTGGAGAAATACACTTAATTATACTGTGTAAAGACCTTTCAGTTTGCTACTTAATCTGTGTAATAGAGTAACCTGTCACTTTTTTCTACGTAGTATAGTCCTCTTTTCTAAAGGGGAAGGGGAAGGTTGAGGTTACAGAACATTACTCTAATTGTTATTATTTATGTGGTTGTTGGCAGTGAGACTTGTAGTATAAGGATGAGGTTGATTCAGACATTCACAGATGTGTCTGCGGTTTTGTTTGTTCTTTTCTGATACAAGTTGGATGAATATGGATATGTGAGATGAAGCATATCGATGAATAGTGACGTCAGTTCATATGCTTTGCAAATGTTGAAAAATATTAGATATCTCTCTGCTAATTCTTCTGTTCTTTTAATCTTTTAATTTGCAGCTTGTGGATGAGGTGGATTTAAATCTGATTTTTGTTCAGCCAATATATAACCAGTGGATTTCCTGTGTCACCACTACAAAACCATATGTATGTACAGACAGAAATCATTCATATACCAGTACTGTTCAATAATGCAATTCTTTAATGCCTATTGCCATTATTCTCTAATAAATGCATTTTCTGCACTTGAAATGCAGGAACAATTTTGTTGTTGGTGGTGGTGGTTCAGTGTAAAAATAGCAGTTGTTAAAAAAGCAGTTCAAATTTTAAAATAAAAATTACATATTGCGTCTTTTTGTGTTCTCGGTGGAGGAGGAACTTGATTTTGCTATTGATGTTTTTGTTTCTATATTACTTAAGAAAATTAGCAGAAATATAAAAGCCTGTGTATAGATTTTGAAGGCATAATTGTGATGATCAAAAACTGTATGGGGCAATAATTCAAAATGAACTTGAATTTCAAGTTCTGAGAAAACAAAAGAGCCCTGAAAGCTCAGCATCCCTCTAAACAAAGCAATTCATTACCAGACTGTTGAAACATCAGCTTTATTTTAATAAAAATCATGGACACAACCCACAATTGGGAAGTGCTATTTGAAATAAATAATAACTTTTTGTTTTAAAGCTGCTAAAATTATAGTAGATACTAGTGTGAGTCATTAGTTTAATGGCTGAAATGCCTGCATCAAGCCTGTGAAAGGTAATGTGAGCTCCTTTTGCCTTGTGTATCACCACTTGGAGCTGTGGCAGGATAGAACTCATTTCTTGCAGGTACCAAGCTGGAGATCTTGCAAAGATGTTCCCAGGAGTGCTGTGTGTTGGCCAGATCAGTAACTCGGTCTTTCAGTTTACCACACTTCTGAGCAGCTGTCATAAGTGACAAGCATTCACAAGGCTCCCTGCATCCATTCCTTTACCTGCAGGCCTCAGGCAGCAGGCTTCTGCATGAGGTGTGCCCAATCAGCAGTTGTATTACTGTGATATATGATAATGGGTTATCAATGAAATGGAAGTAAACCAGGTCAATAATCTATAAAAGGCAAACTTATTGCAGTCACTCCAAGAACTGGATAATCAGTTTAGAGAAAAAAAACCTTAAGTACTTACTTTATGAAGAGCCTCAATAACTGATCTCTGTGGAATTTTTATTGTCCATTTGACAAATAATAAATATTGAACAGAGCAAGTTATGGATCTATAAAACACCTACATGCAAAAAGTATTTACGTGAAGCTAAACAGTGTAGATTGCAACATGAATATAAATTGGCAGGAAAGGATAAATACCACATATAGCTCAGAATTATGTTTCACTCTTTATGCATGTTAAGAGAAGACCAGTGGACTTTGGAATTGATGGCAGCTCTCAAAACCAGAGGGGAGAGCCTGCCATCTCCGCTAAATGCCAGGCTGCTGCTTTGTTCCTGTTTTCCCTAATACACCGGTGTACATATCCCCTCACACAAACACGCACTGTGAGCATGGCTGGCCGTAAGAACATCACCTCCAGTTGTTCAGGTGCCCCGGACCCACAAACAGCCCTCACATAGGCCAGAACTGTACGTGTTCCAACATGTTCAAACTCACATGCAAAAGTCCCTCTGGTAGCTCCCCTTTGACTACACTCACACTCACATCCAGCTGCAGATTTACAGTCTCTCCTGTCTTCATTTCCTTACTGCCTAGTTAAGTTTGAAATTTGCAAGGATCTCCCTTGCTCGAACACACATGGAATAGACAATACACTCCTGAAGGAAGTGTGAGTTTGGAGTAGAGTTTAGAAAGAAAGTAGGATGGACTGCCATGCTCAGGCACCAGACTTGCATCTACCTGCATTCAAGCAGCTGCTTTCATCCCTGCTTCTGTCCTCCTTGCTGTGCATGCTACTTCTGAGTCACCTTAATCTCTGTTTTTCATCCTGTCTTCTCAAGATAAACAACCTTCCCCAATTTACTTTTATCCTTTAGGGCCACTGTTACTACAGACATTCTCCATTGTGGTACTTCTGGTGTTACCTAGGGTAATCTCAGACTTGTTGTGGTCTTAAGATGTTTGCCGAAGTTCTGTTGGCTTTACAAGACTCCCAAAAAAATGTTTCAGTGCTCCCCATTCAGTTATCCATGCAATATATATTTCTCCCATATCCACTCCACTGAAGCACTGAGTGAAACCCAGCCCTTTCTCACAGTGCCAGGTGTAATTCTTACTAATTTCTTGCCAAGGCCTGTGTTGTGTCCAGCAGATTCTCCCCTGATCTTCAGGAATTTCTCTCACCCTCCTCAGTAAGTTTTACCTTACTTCAGGGCCCTGCAGGGGCCTCAGTACCTGCTGGAATGCCTCAATATTATATTTGTTCTCTTTTGTTCCTCATCCTGAATTTAGCCTAGTTTTCAGTCCAGCTTGCTGGAGTAGCCTGTGCTTAGACTCAGAGACAGTCAGTCAAACATTGAAAGAAGCAATTTAAATTTTTTTTCCATTTTTCTTTTTCATACCAAGTGATTGTAATATTAATCATCTTTGTATGAAACCAATATCTCACTCTTCTGCTTATGCTGCATATGAATACATGTGAACTGGAAGTCTGATTTGCTGCAGGGTGGGGTAGAAGATCCACTTTTCCAGAAATAAGGAATCAGGAAAACATCTGATTGGCAGTTTTTCAGAATGTGTAAGAGGCTGACCCCTTCTCTTGTTTGCAAGCAGGCATGAATTTAAACTTCCTCTTCAAGTCATCATCCTTGTTGTCAACACTCATGAATTTCTCAGAAATAACTGAAAATTGATTAACGTTAGAGGTGACCAGCAATGATGATAAATATTCAAGATATTTCCGTAATTTTAGCTTTGCATGGAAAAAAAAAAAAAATTACTTCACTTGCCGACTTGATTTTGATAAATTCAAATGAATTTATTATAAAGTAGGTACCTGTTAGGCCTTCAGGAAGCTTATAGTACATGTTCAGTAGACAAAGGAAAAATACACAATAATACCACCAGTGTAGTCCAGGTATAATAGCTCTTTATATGCCATAACCCAGACCATTCTTCAGGAGTACCTTGCCTTTCTGGAATATGGTGATTGGCACAGTCATACAGGTAGAAAACACTGAAAAATTAAATGAGAGTGCCTCATTCTTTCACATAACCCCCAGCTAATCATCTCAAGTAATGATTGTCTCCTGCCACTTGTGTAGGCTCTATTTGATTTGATGTTTTAACTAAACACGATCTTTCCCCAGTGTTCCTGGTACTGTTTTATGTCTTACTATTTCTTCTTGTTTTTATATTTTAATCAATCTGTGATGCAATTTACCACTAAATGAAGAGGAATTATATTGTAGTTGAGGAATATGAATGGCAGAACCATATACTACTAATTTAGTACTGTGTTTACCACACTGTAGTTGGTAGAAAATCAGTAAGTTACTGAGTTCACAAGGCAACTAGTAAACCATGATGTGTGACTCCTTGCATGGTGTGAGATTGTTCAGGAGATGGCTTCTCCTTTAACAATGCAAAACTTATTATAAAGTTAAATATTGGAGCTATGAACCCAAAAACCGTAATGCAGCATTTAACAGTGGGATTCTCATTAGACCTGAAGATAATAACTTCTCTAGCTCAATATTAGCTGTCCTCAGCAATGATAGACTAGCCAGGATCCCCCCTAAGAAGAAAGACAATTTCAGTCTTCCACATTCACAGTATTTATCACATAAAAAGAAAAGGAAAAAAAAAAGGAAATTTTAGTGATATTGATAATTCACAATAGTGGAAAGGAAAATGAAATGTTAAATCCTGCCAGTGTGAAGATTATTCTTAGTTATTAATTCTCAGTGCCTGATTTTAAGAGCTATGGATTATATTAACAAAACTTGAAGAAAGCTGGTTATTGAAGGTCTGAGTAGGTACAAGTGTAAAAAGAATAAACGTCAGAATCTAAGAGCTGAAAGATTCTTTCACAATTCTTCTACTTTGATCTTAGAAAATGCAATAGTGGAGTTGATGTTCAAGTGCTCACAGCGCTTTCCCTTTTGTGCAGTACAGAGAAAGTGCTTTGTGGGTGCCTCACCCTTGCATTCAAAATACTATGTGGAAAAGAGAATGCACCACAGATCTGCACTGGCTTAACTGCAGTCATAATAAAATCTACAAGTGAAACCCAGTTATTATTAGTCTATTTGCAAAAATAATATTTTCAGTCCAAAGTAATGGAGGACAGCCTTGTTCATACTACCTTTAAAACAATTACAGAGGAACTTGCTAGCACCTACTCCTGTTTGTCAATGTTATGTCCGGTATTCCCAACTCTCTTTGGGCTCCCTGTAGTAGAGCGGTGCTGAGGTGCTGAGGCTCTGCAGCACGTTGTCAGCAACTAGGAAACGTTTGATGCTGGTGGTGTCAGCCACGTGTTCCTTAGTCTGAGAGGCTGTATGGGGTTATTTTATAATGGAGGGATCATATTTGAATCTCCTGAAAGGTTTCTGAATGATCTTTTACAAAAACTTCTGGGTCTAAGCATCCCTGAGAATGGAGGAGAATTGAAAGTGGTTTGGTTTGAATTGAAAGTAGAGATACTGTGAGATGATAATGCTAGTGGCACTCATGAGTTGTGTGTATATTTCTCAATCTTAAAAGCTTATGCTTTTATTAAGCACTTGTTTCTGTCCTACTTGCTGACAGAGTGTGCTGTTTGGATCTAACTATTTGGAGTTGGCCTTACAAAACCAAGCCTTCATATTTACAGTAAAAGCTCTTATTTATGACTTACAAACTTCATATATTTTACTAGAAGAGTGAAAGAAATTCTCAAATCATTGTATAACATCTTAATTAGGAGTTCGAAGGGAGCTTTCGTAATTATGGAATTGCTATTATGGACTTTTCCCTTGAATCAGCTCTTTCTGAGTCTCTTATGCAGTTTTAGTGAGACTGCACACTGGAGTTACAAGAAATTTGAAAAGGTGATTCAGAGAAAGACACAGCTTTCTCTGCACCCCCACTTCCACCCTCTCCCGCCCCCCTCCCCGTGTTTATTGTTCAGAGTAAAATTCTTCTCTTTAGACCTATGGGTGGTAGTCTTCTGAAAATTGGAAAGTAGGACATGGAGAGATGTTTCATACTTTTGTTCTTAAAAAAAAGCTTCTTTGGGTCATGGGTAGTGCAAAGGTCATCACACCTGATGATTTTAATTGTAAAGTTTGCTGTAGATGTAGCTGTTTTTCTAAAACCCAGGCTTCTGATATAAAGGAAGAAAATGAATCTTGGGTTTCCTTAAAAAAAGAGCATTCTTCTGATGTCTGTAGTTGAGAAGAAATGTTTGAAAATATGTTCTATGTTGCAGAATTATAAAGACAATCTGAGAAGAAAGTCTTTACTCTTCCCCTTTCTTAAAAACATGATCTCTTAATGATCAGGCTGTATTGCATTCCTACTTTGGAATTTCTTTACTGTGGTATCTCTGGAAACTTAAGCTACTGCTATCCTTTTTATAGAATTAGTGGGTGAAATAGCTTCATACTTGGAAATTATTAACTTTCTGCATTATATATAAAGTTTGTTTTGTTTTGTTTTTTGTGGTTTTTTTTTTAATTTTAGGACTGCAACTATATTGAGATATTGGAAACAAACTTGCCTTCCAAAATATCTCTAAGTATTTTCTTTTATTTTAGCATTGACTTCTACTGTTATATATGTTTATTTTTATAAGTAATTCTATGTCAGCTTTAAATGGCTGTTTTAATACTGAGGAAGATCAGGAGAATTTACCTTGTAATTCCTGCATTGATACCATTATCTATGGAGTTGGATTAGGACATGGTGTTGTAGGATACAATTCAAAGTTCACATTTCTGTGGGCATGACTTTTAGCAAATGCTAATTTCTACTCTACGTATTTTTGACAAGGCCTGAATCTCAGAGAATCTTGAAGTATATCTGCTGGCACCTTTTCTTTAAAATAAATGCACTGAAAATACTGAAAAGCTTCCAGCTGAGGTTTAATGAAACGTCAACTAGAGCAAGGTGTATTTTTTGGAAAGAAATTAAAATTCAGCTTTTAACATCTGGAAATAACAGGAACTGGAATCAGTGTCTCCTTGCTTATTCTGCTCTTCTAGAGCAGTTTGAATTTTTTTTTTTCCCATAGCCTTGCTCTCCAAGTTCCAGTTCTTCACGCATACACCTCTAGATCCAAAGTTGTTCTAACTTTATCTTCCTCCTCTGAAAACTTGGCAGTACACATGCTCCCTATATCTGCTGAGGAGTTTCTCAGCATGCACCCTGTCTGCAAGTTCCTTCTGTACTCTGTTGCTGTTTCTGCCATCATATCTTGCGCTCCAGGAAGCTTTCTCCAGTTGAGCATCCTCATTTGCTCTCAAGGCCATATCTCCACCCATCCAGCATGTCCTCCTAACACAGCACACAAGCACAGCAATTCTTGTGCTCATGAATCCTTCAAAAGTGAAACAAAAACAACTTCTTTCAGAACATGTAAAATGGACAACAGAAAATCAAGTCCAAAGATTTGTTCATCATTGCTCTCTAAAGTTAAAGGTAACATTGTTAAAATGTAATGTGGTTTGGCATCGCTTTTCCTCTCTGGCTAATCTGTGTAGGAAGTGTGGAGTTACACGACATGCTGATATCCTTTTGGATGAGATGAAGAAAACATCAGACAATACTGCTACAGGAGAAGTTGTTTAGTTTAGTTTTTATAAATGTTTTTAGGACATACCACCTTTGATTTTTATTTTTTTTCCTTCTGAAGTGAAGATGGTAAATGCTTTGGCTTCATAGGGCACTGTACATACTTTGTTCAGCAAAACTAGCTTTACTGATGTAAGTACATGATCCATTTATATATAGGTATGTTAAGAGCACTTGGAAACAGGTTATGCCTGCTGGCAGGCACTGGCAAGTGTCTGACAGTTGTCTGAAAATACGTCTACAAACTTGTGATGTTTTATGGCCTGTCGTTATCTTCTCACTGCCGAGTATCTGTGTCATAACTCACTGAAACCATGCTACATGGAATACAAATACTCAAGGAAGAACAATACAGTCTTCTAACAGTATTTTCATTTTAAAAACCAGTGTGTCCTATGAAAATAACATTACAATTTTAGGCCATGATGAGAGTTCAGTCCTCTCCTTCAGAAGAGAATATGGTAACTGGAAAGATTTTCTAGTCTTTCTGCATTGAAGTTTCTTTTTTATTTCTGGTTTTCCCTATTTCCCACCTGCCTGTTGAAAAGGGGAAAGCATATTTACAAGTTGTTAGGATCCCAACCCAAGATGCATGTAGATAGCGTGTATATGTATGACCACAAATACATGTGGTCCACAAGACAACTCCTGCTGTTCCATTAGTAAGGTTTTAGGCCTTTGCTAATTAGCTTGGGTGGGAGGCAGTGTTGGAAAGGCAGTGAGGATATAGTTGTGCAGGGCATCTCCAGCTGCCCTGGTGCTTTGTTTGCCAGTTGCAACACTGCTATTGAGCATCAGTACCGCTGCGCCATAAGGGATCAACCTGCTTGTTCTCTAGGGGCACTGCTCTAAGCAGAGCTCGTTAGTGTGGTGGTTGAGGAGTACATCTGGTGCAGGCAGTTCAGTTTGCAAGCTGCGAGCAAGCAGATTGAGCTCTGGGTGGGAGCGTGAGACAAGGTGCCGGGAAGTGCCAACCATTTGGTTAACAAAGGGCACATAGAGCGGTCTCACCAGCAAGGTGACAGGACACTCAGAGACACAAGAGGAGCTGAGGACTCATCTGGAAGATCCCAGACTATGACACACTTAGACTGCGAGAGTATAAAAGCCCAGGGGTTCCTTTGTCAGGGGTCCCTCTTCAGAGGCACCAACTCGGGCTGTTTCTGTGTTACTGCACCGAAAAAAGTGGCTTTATGGAAAGAGACAGCTCAGATTCTGCTAAGGGAAACCTAAGGTCAAACCAATCAAGAAACCTGGTCTGGCTGTGTGAGAGTGGGGTGTGCAGGGAGTCGAACAGGCACCCGTTGCTCACTGGACCCACCAGCTGTGAAGGGCTTCGGCCCTCGCAGTGAAAGTCTCTGGTGGTGGCAATGTGACTGCCAGAGTGCCTTCTGAGTGGTCACACTGAGAAGCTTCCTTACCAGTGGTCATGTACCACAAGTACTACTATTCACATGGGCACTCTGACTTTGTTACTGCCTTTGCAATACAAACAAAGCAAAAATGAGATGTTGAAATAGACCGACTCAGTCATCTTTGACAAAGGCACAGGATACCACACTCAAACTGGTGACTCTGGTGATTAGCACTGAAGCCAAGCTTTCTTGCTAAAAGGTGTCTTATGCCCATGCTCACATCCTAAGCGCTTCCTAAAATTAACATGTCTTGTAAGGTCAGACATCCAAGACAGGAAAAGGTATACTTTGCTTTTAGATGTTAATATAAGTTACCTTAAGAAAGCAAAGTGCCCAAACTGAGATGCAATTAGTTTTCATTGATATATATGGGGTTTTTTTGTTTGTTTTATGTTCTTGAGAGGTTAAATACAGAAACCATCAGATGCACTTTCTTAATGCTTAGCTCAGCTGCAAATCCCGAAGACTCACGAAAAACTCTTGTGAAATGTGATTGTATTAAATAAGCTTTAAAGTTCTGCTGCTGTGTATAGTTTGTAAGGTTTAGAGATTTTTGCAAAAATGTATGCAGAGAAGATAAGAACTTGGAAATCCATTCAGGCATGTGATTGCATGAGAAAAATGAGTGTGTAATTGAAGATTTCATTCGTGCGAAATTTTATTGTGCATTATTTTTTTGTGTTTCTACTTTCTGGATGCCTAGCTGACTGCAATAAATTGAGTACATAGGCGCACACTTAAGTGAGGGTCCGAATGTTACACTATATAGGGCTGATTAAGACCTTAGATCATATCAGAATGTCGATTTTCCTAAGTTTCAAAGACTTGAAACTATATTCCCTCCCTAGGTAAAGTACTTATCTTGCAAGTAATTATTTTTTATCCATGCATGTATGAACAGTAACTGGAAAATTAACTGTGTGTTACTACCATGGAAATTCCACCCTACAAGATGATCCTAATCAAGTTACATAAAGAATTGTGCATAAATATTATAAGGAGAGGAACTGAACCAGCACAGTTATATGGCTCTAAAGGAGTTCCAGCAATCGGGTTCATGTCACCTTTGTTACATTGTGAGCAGCAAGATGTTGCAGAACAGGAAATTAAAACCTTTGTGTTCCTAAATTCTGAGATGAGTTAATGTCTTCTACTCTGTCCAATTTTTCAGTCTTTATTTACAGTGTAAAATCCACTTCAGGAAAGTAAAGATATTCCAAGACTTCGAAACCCTAATATTTTACATTGCTCTAACAGGAAAGTGTACAGAAGCATGAAATACAAGCCGCACTCTGTGTTCCTCTGACTGTTGACATGTGGTATATACATATTACAGATGTCCACCCTCGGGGAACTCCAGCCACGATTCACAGACAGAAAGGCAGTAATATTCAAATTTTAAACAATTCATTCTTTGTCATCACAGCTTTTAATTTACTCAATAATGTAATGTTTAATTCAGATGAATGCTAAAATATTGTAGGATCATGGCTTTACTTAAGCGCTTTGCAGCTAGTGTACAGCTCCATGTTTTGGCAACAGACAAGTTTGCACAATGTGCTTCAGTTTTTAACAAGGAGTTGATTTTATAAAAATGTGGTTTAAATGTTCAAAAATACTCTCAAAAACATTTCATTTGTTTTCTGAAAGCTGTACATTACCTTGCTGTTTTCAGGCTGTAAAAAAAGTCTGAGGGTTTGGTTGTTTTGTAGTGAGGGTTTTTTTGTTTTGTTTATTTGGGGTGGGTTTTTTTGTGTTGGTTGGTTGGTTGGTTTCGGTTTTAAATTACAGAGGGGGGCATGGATTCAATCTTATGGAGAGAGTCTACTTTTAGTCAAGACATGGACAAAAGTTCCCAGAATGGTTGTATAAACTTATACTGATGTACTTAATTATAAAAATCTTTCAGATATTTCTATTTCTGTGACATTAGGAGAGCACCTTAAGATTGGACAATGGCAGAAGAGCATAAGATTTTACAAGTATGTGTAATGTGACACTTCTGCTGATTGGTTTGATGTGAAATTTAGAGTTTGGAGTTATTTTGGAATAATGAGCTATGTTATTGTTACACACAACGTAAGTATAGAATGCTCAGCATTTTTTAATGAGGTTTTTTTTTTTTTTTTAACGTCCATGTTTTTCTGTAGATAAATTTCCGCCACTCTGTTTCCAGTCTTGCTTGACTGTGGTGTTCAAGACAGGAGAAGGCAGATACTGTGTTGAGTTGTTGGGTGCCAAAGACAACTCAGGCTGGATCATGGCTGCATGTGCCCAGTTTTTTCCATGAGGCTCATGCTCCATTGGCCCAGGTTGCTCCTGATGTAGTAGTTCCTCTAACATACAACTCAAATCAAGGGTTATTTTCCCTAAAATTAAATCTCCTTGAGTTGCACACTTGATTTCCTCACCAAGTGCACCAAGGTCTTCTGCAATCTCATGAATGTGTTTGCCAGAGGGAGGAGCAACCCAGTCGGTTCACAGCCCAGTCAGTGCCATATGTTGCTATGGTGACCTATCTCCTTTCAAAGTGTACAGGGGCTTTGTTTGGGCAGGGCCAGGTCAACTGGCCTCTAGTGCTAACAAGGTGCCTTCTGCTAAAATTGCTGAAGATACAGTTAATTCAAGATTTCTAAAACGGGATAAAGCTGTTAGCTTGGACATGATTTTGCTATGCTCCTCTGAATGTCCAGGCAGTTCAGATGTGCAGTATTTGTCTCTGTTCAGAGTATTCCTTGTGACTCCTTGTCAGTTGTTGCCATAATCTTGCAGAAAAAGACAATTCTACGAAGAAAGAGGGCTTTTTTTTTTTTATTGGTAAGCAGTTAGATATTCTTTATTGGTTGCTGATGTAGATTTCAAGGCTGAATGAAGTCAATGGGAACATGCATAGCCATGTGGCCTAGACCACATGTTTTGCTGTTTGATTACAGTCTTCTAAATAGCTTTAATAAGCTCAACTTTAATTTACCATCTATAAAACCAAACGTTAAAATATTTGGGGTTTGTTTTCAAATCAAAGTTTTGGCTCCTGCCTTTTGAGTATGTTAAATATTTTATAATAGTTCTGAGGAAACATGCAGGCACGTCTTTAACTAGGAGGCATTTCTCCAGAGAGGAAACGGAACAATAAACTTTCATTCATGTATTTTGATCTGAAGAAAGAGACACTCGGCATCTTAAATTTTAGTATTTGATCTGAAGATATGTGGGATTTTTGCATGCACCGAATGCAAGTTGGATTCTTCAGTTTACTAATTTTTGGAAGAATCTGACCCAGGTAGAATGGAGAAGTTGTTCAAGGCAGCTCGATGTATTTTCTTTGAAGTTTTGAAGCAGAAGAGAAGCAACACTTGTGGATGTAGCAATTTCTGAGAACTTGTACACTCAGCTGTATTATTAGGTATCAGTTTAATTTACAGGGGAGTATGTAGAGACAGATTTCTGCCAGAATTCTACCAGCAAACTGTAAGTGCTATTGCCTAATTTTTGTCATCGTTCAGCAATATCCAGTAGGTGGCACAAGTACACAAGGAATTCTTGGAATTCTTTTCTTATCGGAGTTCTTTTATGTTTGATTAATTGATTTCAAGAATTCTAATTAAAATGCAATTATTTAGCTTTTCACTTTCTTTATGATGCTATGCAACTTGCTACTACAATTTTCAGGTAATAGTTTGTATTTTCTTTGATAGCAGGAGGTTATCATCTTGGAACACGTAAAGAACTGCTGTCCTTAATCATAGCGAAAGCTGTAAAAGCTTCATCCATGTTTAAGTCACACGTGAGGCTGAATTGAGACCTGGGGAATGATGAGGAGGTTTTCACTTCCACATTTACTGTCGTTTCATCTTTTGTGGCAAAATGGTTACATGCTGAGTAAATAGTTTTTCTCCATTGTCTTCCTTACCAGTTTCCCCGACAAAACTAAAGTAGTTTGTTTTCCATGAAAACATACAAGGAAGTACATGGGAAGGAATTTGGGTTATAATTTTACTTTCCATGTAACTGATCACAGATGGAACGCATCAATTATGAGGAACAGAGAAAAAGCTGTAGTGCCTTATTGCAAATATACAGTCAAGGCATATTGTCTATCTGCTGATTTAATATTTATCAGTTATTTGTATAATCTGCTTTTTCTCAGGTTACCAAAATAAGAAAAAAGACAACTATTCTTTTAGTATTACGCAATTGGCAAAGCTTTGAGAAAGAACAGTGCACTTTTAGATCAGCATGTCTCTATGATGTAAATGCACCATATTTACACTGCATTAATGCTGTCCAGATCTACTTACTTCAGAAGCTTCTTTGTCTCAGAATATATCATTAGATCCCATTCTTTGTGCACAGAGACATTCAGATATGGTAGCTGTGTTTCATCATTTTACATGAGGAAAGAGAGCCAATCTAGTTCTAAGGAAGCCAGATATGATGAGGGAAGATAGATCCAAGAAGATCACTGAAGAGCTATCCTTTAAATCCTTATACGAGAAGACTTTATCATGTGGGTATACTCTATGGACTCCTGTTGTAAATGGAAAAGTTCAGAGACGAGGCTGTACATGGAATTTGTGCTGCCTCCCTGAGCATCAAAGGCACAAGGACTACTCGGTTTACTTATAGCAGCAGGCTTGTAAAAATGTGTTGCTAAAACAGAACCCAATCTCAAGTATCATGTTGCTTGGCTTGTAAAAATGTGAAGACAGCTATCATACTGTTTTTAATTTACTCCCTTGGCCTGTAACTATGATAGTTCGCGTAACATTGTGTCAATAGTGCTTCCTTTCAGAATACCAATTCAAGATACCGCTGTGGTGAGAGTGACTGCGGCTGCTGCATTTTTCCTCTCGTTTCTTTTCCTTGCTGGCATCTGAACATCAAATGATGGGTTCCTTGGACAGCATACCTGAAACCATATCTATATTTTAACTTACATTACTAGATGAAAGCTCCTCTTTTAATAGTTACTGTCTAAATATGATAAGTTTTCCAAATTATTACAATGGTGTATTTTTTGGTTTTGTTTGGTTCTTCTTTTGAGGAAGGGAGGGTTTGTTTGTTTTCACGTGCAATATAGCTCTTGGAGTAAGAAGAAGCTACCTCCAGGTGATCTAAGAATCACATTAAAAGATTCTAAACTTTAGCTTTAGTTTCTTGTTGATTTTGCTGTTAAATAAGAGAACAGTCACACAGTTAACTACAATAGGTTTTCTACATAATTTTAATCTGCCTTAAACTCTTAAAAAAATCTTCATTAAAATAAGAGAATACAGTGAGGTGATCCTCGCATTAGCAAAAGCAAACATTTCACAAAAAGTGAAACCATAAGATAGCATCTAATAACTTTAATCTCTTCTGTGATGCCTGCTAGAATGATGAAATTAGTTTGTAACTTGTCTACCCAAATAATGTCGAAAATAAAGTGCCTCTATATCCAGAAATGTATTGTGGTGGGGTTTGTTGCATTGTTGGTTTGAAGTACTGTATATTTGAAATAGAAAAAAAATTAGAATCTGAGAAGTAAAGTAACATAAATCAATTTTTTGGTTTAATTCTAGGATTCTATTTGAGATATTTAATGTATCTTGTGCATGGAAAGACTTGGAATATGGAAAGGGTTCTTACTGTTATGAAATGCTTTAATTGAAAAATACCTTTAAAATGATGAATTTTTACTTTAAGTGTTTTCTACACTCAAAGATTAAAACCCCAACTAGATAAAATTTCAGTAAACTAAACCTTGTTAAATTGATAATTTAGTAAAAAATGTGTGTAAAATTGCTAGGTTATTGTTCAAATATATTTCAAAGTCATTTTTCATGCATGTCTTGTGATGACTCCCAAAATTGCTTGGTGTTTGCCAAGAGAATGTGAAGGACAAACATGTGATGTGATAACAAACATGCGAATTGTTATCCATGCTGACCAGTTCTTCAGGAAATAGGTAGTTGCTTGAGTCTTTTATGGGCTCTGGGAACGTGTTTTTACCAGTCGCTAAGAAATGTTTCAGATACATCTTTTCCTGACACGAGGATTAATTACTGCTAAATTACATCTTATGAGAAAACAATAGTATTAAGCGTTAAATTGACTATTTTGCCATCATACAACATAATGTCCCACCTGGCAGTGCAGCTGCACAAAGCTTTGGCAGTTTTCTAAAAAATCTTATTTGCAGCCCCTAACCTCTGTTGTTTTGTTCGGAGTTTTGGGGTTTTTTTTAATGCTAGGATTAAAAATGTTTCAAATCTTCATTTTCAGCCATTCTGTTTGTATGTGTTTCTGTATCTCATTGCTCTCCTGGCTAGTCACTGCCAGAAAGAATCAATGTAGTCCTAGGGAACTGGGGACTTGTAGGGAGTCTTTTTCCTGTCATCTTACAGATAGGGGCCAAATACAATTTGAATAATAAAGTGTAAATATGAAGAAATACCAGATAGATAAATTTTTACAGATAGTGTCATTTGACCTTAACCTGATGTATACCTTAGCTGTATGTAGTATGTAAACAGATATTTTTGAAGTCAAAATGTTTAGTACTCCATAGGACAATCTGATTTGCAAGCTCCATTTGTATCTGAGGAAATGCCTATCAAATACAATATTTTTTTTAGTAAGTAGTTTTGGTTTTGACTGAATTTTCTCAACTATCTTTTCAAAGAAGTAATGAATAAAATGAATGAGTTCTGCCAATAATTGTCGTGTCAGTATGCTGAATATGGTGTCTTTGTCACTTTACAGACAAATTAACTCAGGTCAGTATTACCCTGGAATTGTTGAGTGCAGATCTTTGCCCTTTCCTTTTTCTGGTGACCAACACTAGGAATTGCCCCAGGAACTGTCTAATAACTGAGAACCCTCCTGTGGTGCCTGAATGCTGATGAGAAGAAAATGGTGGAAGCATCATCCTCTCCCACCAGTTGTGACTCTCAGCGGCCTCTCTGTTACATCAGTTTCATTCTAGATAATGGCAGAAGCTTCAACCAGTGTCAGGTTTTTCCCACTGTCCTCTTTGTGAACTAAAAATAGGGGAAGAAATTGATTAAAATAATCAGAGTTAGATGGAATAGATATATTGTAGTCAAATAAAACCTTAGCTAATGTGAAATAGTCAGATTTCACAGATGAAGCACTGGCTATCATTTTCTTATTGAATGTGAGCTTAGTAAATATGCCAAGGAAATCTCATTGAATAGTGTGGCAGTGTCACTTCTAAAAATTCTTCCAATAAACAAGACTGAAAGGATTTTTAAAAATTATGTATAGAAAAAAAAATATTCCAGGGGACTTCTAGAGGTTTTGTGGGTTTTAGAGAAGGTTTTTGTTCCATCAAGTGATGACAAGATAATGATAGGTTTGTTTGATCAAAGCTGATTTCATATGGCAGGTATCATAGCGATACAGTGACTTTCCATCCCTTCCCATCACTCATAACAGGAAATTAAGATATAATCATAATACACTGAGACAAAATGACAATGATTGGGTTGAAATCCAGCCCACTAATTTTGCTCTTTCTGACTGTGAAGTGGATGACGTATGTAAATTTGGCTGCTCGGGACCAAACCCTGGTTATCCTGGTAGATTAATAGACAGGATAGACCCCGAATCTTGAGCATATTTATAGTGAAATGCACATAAATAAAATGAGCAAGTATTGCTTTTGCTATTAGCAGGTGAAGGAGAAGGGGGTGTGTGTGTGTATGTTCTGTAGTTAGATTACTACAAAGATTGCATAATCATACACTAAAAACAAGACTAAAAGACTGGTAGCTTAACTGAAGAAAATAGAATTTATGTTTTCCCTGCAAGAAAAGTTACTAGTGAAGAAGTACAAGCAGTAGTACCTTTGAAATAACCTGCATGCATGAAGAAACAGCTTGCAGTTCAAGTGCTGGAAGATGCTCAGTTACCAAGGATGGATCCCTATAGGTCTTATATTTTGTAGCCTAAGTTATGTAGGGTTCGCACATGTTCGATTACACATCCCCTTGATGTGAAAACTGGGATTACACCTAACTCCTAACTGGGAGTAACAGTCAGAAATTTAAACGAGGTTCCCAGATAATCAGTAATTATCTACCCACTGCTGGCCAAAATGCATCCAGTCTTGGCTCATGTGTTCATTAGTTCATTAGTGAATTATGGAGTTGCCAGTCTCGGTGTCAAAGGTTCATTGCATTTGCTTCCAATCTGTCTGAGAGGTTTGAGTTGACAGAACAGAGTATATCACGGCACAGAGAAGAGAAAGGAATCAGAAGTAGGGTTATTTTCCAGTTCTGTGTCTTGTCTCAGACCCATATTCTTGAAGATAAAAACATTAGAGGACCATCACATCCTCCCCCTATCATGGATGTTGTGAGCATTTCTGATGGGTGCCTCACTCAGAACTGAGAAGAAGCTTGGGTCAGTAGCTATATTTTAATAGGACTGCAAAAACATGACTAATGTCTCATTAAGCACTTCAGTTTGACTTCCTAGCCTCAGACAATGCTATTACTGGCACTGATGCTTGCTCCAGTGAACTAGGGAAACAGAGAGAAGAGCGCGGTCTGTGTTGTTTGTTCAACTGTTCCAGCTGGATTAAGCTGAATTATTCTCATCTCAGTGACTTGCTGCAGACATATAAGGGGTTGTGGTTCTTACTCTGCTGAGAAACAAGAACACTGCCTCTGCTCCAAAATCTCTTGTTTAGTTGGGTTTTAATTTTTTTTTTTTCCCCTTATTCATAATGTGTTCCTCCAATGTTTGGTAGTTAAGTGAATCATAAACTTTTCATGCTCTGCAGTGGGTATATTCATATGTAAGATTACTACTATGCTTGTCATGAAATTGTAATAGGACATAGCACTTATCACAGCTGTGGACTTTTTCCCAACCATCTGAATCTGCAGGTGTGCCCTTGAATTGACAATAACAAGGTGATGTGCTACTGTTATAACTTTACTGTATTTTATAATGTCACTGTCTGAGAAAATAGTTTCATAAGAAAGAGTTAATATAGATTCTAGTTTCTAACTTTTTTCCAAGATTTACATGTTAGGAATATCATGTGAAAACTTGTAAAGCGTAGGTGCATAAAAGATACTTAAAGCTTCATTAACTTTATGGATTAAAATGTTAAATTTCAATAAATAATAAGATCTTTTATAGTTCAGATTAATAAAAGCATTCTATAAAATTAAAAGCAAAGATTTTATATTGTTGAGCATAGTTTCTGGCTGCTTAGTCATTTCTGTGTTATTGTAAATCATAAAAACCTGTAATTGGAACACTTGAATTCTACTCTCTTTGCAAGAAAGGAATGAATGACAAATACAACTTTTCTGCCTTATGGAAAATTCACATACGTCTAGGGGTTTCTTAGTTTCAAACCCTGACTGCCCCCTCCCTCTGTCTCCCAACTTGGAATTCCATTATCTTTGTTTAATATTTCTCAAAATAGTCAATAAGGGTGAAATTCTTCTTACACAGATCACCAGCAGAAAGCCCTTTATTGCCACTGCATTTTTCATGTAGTTGGAGAAGGAACATAGACAAAAGGAGTCTTGGGTTATATTAGGACTACCTATTCTCTTTCTGCTACATCTGTGTAGTTGTGGCTATTGGCATCACAGTTAAAGGGACTTCTGCTGCCACTTTCTCAGATCCTCCAGAGGACATCTGGGCTACTCAGTGACTTCCCAATGCCATTATCCTGCTGGAATAATTTCATAAGACTTTATCGTCACTGGTGGTTTTTTAGCAACATTATGTTTTATAAACTCCAGAACAGAAGAAAGTAATTTGAAAGAAATAAGTGGATTTTGAGGTGTTCTTTGTTAGTTGATTTCTCCTAGTCTGCTTAGGCATTGGATGTTTTTGGAGGGTTTGTTAGGATTTTTCTTTATACCGAGAGCTCATACTGCAGGTGATGCAGTGAACCTGATTTTAAACGAGGCAAATTACATGTTTATTGTCACCATTTCACATTTGTAGAAGTCCTATTCTTTTTTTTTTTAATTTCCTAAAGAAATTAATAATAAAAGATTTTTTTCGTTTATGGTATAGATATCTTGAGGACTCGCACACACACACACTTTCTAGTGATATACTGTTGTCTGAAGGGAGAAGGGAAGAATCTGTTTTCTCTCATTTTTTCTTGAAAGTGGACATATTAATCTGTAATCTACCAAGAATTAAGCATGGAAACCTTGTTTGTTAGTAAACTACTGTCTTTCTTATAGTTGCTATTCCTGCCCTTGAAGGTAAGAGAGTTTTCATTTTTGAGACCAGATTTAGGTATTGAGTCTGCAGAGTTTTGGTTCCTGCCTAACAGCTTTGGGATGAATCTAGGCTTAACCATGGAATTTTATTACACAGCCTCTTCGAAATAAAATCTCATCATACCTGCACATGATATTGTATGTAAAAAAATGTGCATTGCATAGGTGTCTTGGGCTTAGCATTTATCTGTAGACCACAGCATTTTTTGCTTTACCTTAAGTTTCTACAATACTTACCTGTAAAGCAGATAATGCCTAAATGATGCAAAAGCTGAATCTCATAGAACACATTGTGAATCACTGATATTCAGTGAAGTGGATTTTGCCTGGGAATTTGGGAATTTAAGCTGTGATAGTTAGTGATGCATTTTTTTCTTTTAAACAATGAAATTTCAAGACTATAGAGAAGCCAATTTAGTTGTCAAAATGTAAAGTCTTTTGAGATTTTACCCTTTCTTTTATTTATAGTTTCCTATTTTTAGCAGACTATTTTGCCTTTAAAACTTGAAAATTAGAGTTGTTATATATTTAGGCCTGCAACTGTTTGCCCTTTTCTCTAGAAATAACTTCGGAGATAAATTTACCAAAATATTTTACTCTGTTTGAAATTCTACTTGCCAAAAGCAACAATATAAACTTTTAAGCTGGAATGTCTATTTTGGAAAGCCTTATAAAAAAGAAATGAAGCCTAGAACCCCCAGGAACAGTCATGACCAGTGAAGCTGTGCATGTAATGGGGGAATAAAACACTATTAACACTGTCATTATGTTTAATAGAAATGCTTAGATCAGTTCGCACCACAGAGATAAAAGAAAAAGAAATAACCTAGTTATAAGACATAAATGATAACCAAATAATTTGAACAGTGATTTCATTATATTTTCTTTTCAATTTTAAAATTGAAAAGCATATTTGAAAAGCATAATTGAAAGCTGTTGTGCAACGAACTTAATTTTCAGCACTGGATTCTAACCCAAGACCTGTAAATGGACAGACAACATACATTTTTGAACATTTAGAAAGGTTCTAGTGCACTGCTGGTGAAAACCCCTGGGTTCTGATAATATCAAAGAATGATAGTGGCTTCCGAGAAATAAAAATAAAAGGCAGTGCACTGAAAAAAAACCCTACTATGTTTGGCAGTGGTTTTCAGAAGAAAGCAAGCAATTTTGGCTTCCTCAAGCTATAAAGTGATAGTAAAAATGATCTCAAATCCTGAGAGGTTTGCAAAACACAAGATAAAGTTGCTCTTGTACAGGTGGGCTTAACTTCTCTTCAGAGAGCTTGTTTCTGTACATGAGTAGACACAGTGTCATGGCTCCAGATGCCTTGCTGAAACTGAGGCAAACTGTTTGCTTGTTCATTCAAACTTCTGCGGAATAGATCTGAGGAGGGTACAAAATTGCATTGTCGTCCCGTTTGCAAAATGGTATTTCCTACTGTTAATGTAAAAATAAATTTTGGGTTGGATAGTAGCTAAATGTGCTAGATAATGGCCACCTTATGAATTCAACTTGGATCTGTTATGTTAGACTAATATGACTAGAAAAAGCATGGTAATGTCCCATACCAAATGAGAACATATGGCTTCAGTACATTGCATTTCTTTTAATGTTATTAAATTTTTACATTGCCCTCATGCTTAATGGGAGTACTGTTAGAGTGATAGTGGAGGCAATGTTCCTTTTTTCCCTTAATTCAGACTTTTAATATTTTTATCAAATAAATCAATTAGAGTTACTGGAAGAAAGAAAAAAATAGCAATGAAAAAGTGCTAAATTCAAAACATAAGATGTAATAATAATCTGTTATGTAGTAGAAAGAAGTTGTATTTGTGAATTTATGAGTCTGTGTAAGGTGGTTCTTACAGAGGGAATGGAGAGAAACTAAGGGAATACCCATTTGTTTTTCCACTTAGACAAATTATCTTTCTACAGCTATTAACCAAGTAGACATATGGTATGATTTCACAGAAGAATTTACGTATAGCAAATTATTCATCAATTCCCTGTTGTTCCTAAAACATGCATGCAGCACAAGTGTCGTGTGAGCTATTCAAGAGAAAAAATGTGAAAATATTTTGAGAGTCCATGATGATTTATTCTAAGAAGTAAACCAGATATATTTAGAAGTAATCTTAAAATTCTTCTTTTTTTTTTGTAGTAGAACTTTAAAAAGAACTTCTCATTTCTCATGAGGCATGTGTATGATGTGAAACAGCATGAGAAAGACCAAAAACTATCTAGAAAATCATTATACTTTCGATCTGGAGATAGCAATAAACTGGCTAGTGTCACAAGTAGTCTAACGTGATCTTAGATAATCCTGTCATGCTTATCCTTCTACCAAATTGAATCTTTATGGGGGAAGGAGATTAAGGCAGATAGACCAGAGTCCAGAAGATGGTATTCAGAAGGCCAGGTACAGGTTCTTTCTATGTATTTCAAGAATTCTGTGAAAATTTTGACTGCCTCATGATTAGACCACTTACTTTTAGATGCCATATTGCACTCGGGGTGTTTGAAACATGAATTCCTGTCTGAAAATTCAGACAAAATACAGATGTTTAAGAGACCATGAAATAATATTTAGTGTAGTGGCAGAGTTCTTTGTCTTAATTCCTAGAAAAATCTTGAACAGTCAATATTTAATTTTTTAGTAATATTTATAGTAGTAATTTTATTATGGTTTTCTTGACTCATTTCTGTGAAGAAGGAGCTGTAGGATGGAAGTAAATGTCAGAGCCAAATGATTATTTGATTAAACTATGGCAACAGCATTAATCTTCAAAAGGAAATCAAGATAATAGAGGGGTCTGGATGGACCAGGAGATGGATAATTGGTTATAAAGCTTTTGACCTTTGAGCCAGTAGTTCAGTTTCAAGCTTTTTTCATGACTGAAAATCATTACTCTCTGATAGCAGTGCAATTGCTGTGTGAAATGGGTGATTGATTTCATTCCAGTTTCCTGCGAACTGGTACTCACCTTGCAAAAATAGCTACTCCCATTGTCAGGGGTTTAAGGAAGAAAAGGATGAGAGAAGTTCTTTACTTGCTTATCTTAGGAGGTATTTTGGGCGGTGAGGGATAGGAGAAGCTGCAGTCCATTGGCACAATTGAAAGCATCAACACCTACCATCAGGCTCTTTTTAAGGAATTAAAGCCACCTGTTTTGTCCACATGACATTTCTCACTGACCTCAATAAAAGTGAAAATTTGGTATGTGATGCAGCTCTGTACACCTTTATAAAGATATTTCTCATTCTCATGGATTGTTTCCACCATTTTTAGTAGGAAAGAATGCACGGTTGGAGGTTTGGTTTGGTTTGGTTTTGTCACTTGTAATTCACAGAAAAAACTGCTACTCAAGTAGTTTATATGAATCTATTTGACCTTGGAGTTGTGCTTGACCTGTTTTGAGTCAATGAATGACTCATACCTGAATTGAGTTGCTAAAGATTTATAACTGCTTGTCTGTGTTGGATTGTGTTCTTCTTCCTTAATTGGATGACCCGATGTTAATAATTAATGCCACCTGAAACCAGCATCATTTAATTCTGTAAGAAATCATTTAGGTTTGCTGGCAATCTCAAAAACCACAGAATCATATTAAAATGTTAGAGCATTACAAACTTGGTAGTGCTGGGCTAATGGCTGGACTTGATAATCTTTAAGGTCTTTTCCAACCTGAGCAATCCTATGATTTGTCCTCCTCTTACCCTTCTGAGTAAAAGTTAGATTTATCATCTTCTTCGCTATCCATTAATTTTCACTCTTTTTACCTGTGGAGAATGTGGCAATGTTGCTCACTCAGGCACACTTCTGACTTCCTTTTGGTTTGCCTATTTCTTCAGTCTGTTTTCTGAGTTCTCAGCAAACCAGGGGGATGTTCTATTGCTTCTGCATGCTTGTATTGCCATGCCTTTTATATGATTTATGTTTAATTTAATTGTGTCTCTATTCTTGCCTATTTCTCTATTGCGTTTTCTTTTAAATGCCTTTAAATTTATAGATTGACTGTCTGCTGTGTATTGTCACTGTAAGGTGTTAGGTTCCTTTTCTTTCAAATATAACCACCCTGCCTCACCTGGAACTCCCCTCTCAAGCCCCCAGAATTTAAAGTGTTATTAATCCCTTTCTCATTTTTCTGTAGCTAGTCCAACTAGTAGACTTGACTAGTAGAGATTTTTGTGTAGTATTTAGTTCTTCAGTGAAAAAACAAACAAACAAAGAAAACAACAACAAAAAAAAACAACAACAACAACAAAAAAAAAAAAAACACAGGAGAGAATAAAAATAACACTGGACCATTTAAAACTCAATTAATGCTCATGTTGTTATAAAAATTATATTAAAAGATGTTGATTCAGAGGTTGCTGCATTCTTCTTTGCATGGAGAGAAAACTGGTTTAGAAACCTACTGGGCTTGTATAGGGTCTTTTGGAATCCTTTCAGATGCGTCTTTGTAAAATGCAAAGTGCTAAAAGGGTGAAGGAAAATGATAATTTTAGAGCAAATGCTGTTGGTTGTTTTAGTGTAATGAGTGGGTCTCACTTCGACTGCCAGCAATGTCAGGAAATAGCCTCCATCTACTGCAGGCAGAAGAAACAGGAAAAACGCAGGGGTGGATGCAAAGACTTACCCTGAAGTGCTGCCATTCGTGAAATCATAAATTCTGCCACAGCAACTTCAGAGTTCAGCAAAGGAGTTAATGCTGCTTGTTTTAATATTGACTTGTCAATAAGTAAACACGAAAGCATTATTAGCTGTGTATTGTTGCATAATTGTGTTGGAAGCGTATTTATCAAATAAGCCCAGAAGGAAACGTTGTTCTTTACAAAATTGACTATTACGGTTTTGAAGAGTGTGTTTGACTGCCAGATTTCTGTAAACACACTAGTGCAGTAAAATGAAAAACTAAGAATATTGAAAAGTACAAGGAGAAGTGAGGCCTTTTGGTCTATGATTAAGTTCTTTCTGAATGACCTTGTGTGTGGGGAGTTTCTTGCCCAAAGACATTTGTTTCTGGAGAATAAATGTTGATATAAAGGGAATGTGAAAAAAACCCTAAAACATAGGCCCAGATGCCAACTTCACAAAGGATGAATCATCACTTTCATTAGCAGTTGTGATCCACCTCTCTGCAGTGTGGGCAAGGGAACACAGAGAGAAAAGCAATATGAAATTCAGTCCACCTGCTAAACCAAAAGAGACTAAGGAACGATGATTTCATGCAGCACAATTTAGATGACTTCCAGTTAAATGTTATACTGTGAAAAATACCTGTAAATGAAAGTGAATGATATTTCGCCAAATATGCACAGTCTGTATCACTTGGTACTTTCTGCAGTTTCACAGATGATGACAATCCTGGCAGCTTTAACTTTGTTTTGTAAATGTGTTCAGAATGTTCTCTGAATGTGAATATATTCCAAGGTACTCAATGGCACCATAGTTCCCAGTCAATCTCCTCAGGTCGGGTGATTAATGCAAACTGTATATTATAGTTTTCATGCTGTACTTTTCCTCCAGCTAAGTAAACTGGATTATTTGCAGAAAAGATTTTTCAAATTTAATCAATGCAACTGAGAAAAAATCGATAAGGTTTACAGAACCACTCCAGTCCTTATTTGCAGTAAGACTCATTGGGATTGCTTTTTCATTGCCAATGTTTTTGGTAAGAGTTGCCAAGCAATAAATAACTAGGGCTGTATGCTGCATTTCAAGAATATTTTTAAGGAAACAGGAACTTGCAGTGCTAACACCAAAAAGCTGTTTGTTGTTTTTTTTTTTCCTCTTGGCTTTTATGAGCTTCTTTATTTATTTCTACATCAGCAGACTCTAGAGTCCTGCAATATGTGTAGTTCTGGATGCATGTTTCAGCTGCTCTTTTGAACTGATATCAAGTGTTATTGATCCATTAAGTTAATATTGTTGCTATCAAATCCAATAATATGAAGAACTGAGATAGAACAAGTTATTTTGTGTCCGACTTCTGTTTTCTGCTAGGGGTTTCTGCAACAAAAGAAGCTTGTACAGTGTTGGGATTCTTCTCCTTTTGGACTGCTACTTTTTGTTTGTGAGTTTGGTTTTTGGCAGGTATATTCAATTATAAAAAAATTGTGGTTGAATGGTACTAATTATTTCAACATTCAATTCAGCTAATTATTGAATTAATACTCCTTCCACTGAACTTAAAGGAAATTCTATGATTCCCTCTCCCTCCCCCAACACCTCCAAAAAGATATTAAAAGTTCTGAAGGTACCAAAAGTGGTTCTGTATTAATTCAGTGGAGGGGAGTGGAAGTACTGTAAAACAAATTATATATTTATAAATATGCAGTTTATGTTGTAGTATACTATTAGCTTTTCTTTGAATGTTTCCTTGAAGTATGGAGACTTGGGTTGTTAATGTCTTATGAATGGCTTATTCTCCTCTGCAGGCATAATTCACCTGCAACTCCCAAGTTTGTACATTTCTAAAAGCCTCAATTCAATATAATCTAATGGTTTGGCTCAGAGTGGGTATTATGCCTGTCCTTAGTAGCCTCTTATCTTGGATAAGAACACTGCCTGGGGTATGAAAAAAGACAAAGAAACAGTCACCAGCTCAACTGTTTGTCTTCTCTTGAGTTTTCTCTTGTTTTATAGTTTTGTATCTGAATGCCATCTTTCTCTTAATATCCCTCCGGTCTTAGGTTTGGAATCCCATGTTTTTTAATTTCCTTTTTTCTCTTCACCTCTGTTAATTTAGCTTACTGTCCATCTGCATTCAAAAATCCCAATATGCAAACAACAGTGCAATAAATAAAAGCAGTGAAGAACCCTCCAATTTTCACCCTATTGAAGTAATAGAAAAGATTTTCCAGTGTTTTTTGTTTTCTTCTCCCCACCCCCATCATCTAAACATTAGATTGAGGTTCAAATAAAAATGTGTCTCAGAGCTGTGATAGGAACCAGATCAGGATGGGCTCGTCGTAGAAGTTGCTTCTGTGAGTTACAGAATTGCACTTATGAGAAAAATTACCATCCTACCATATGTGATACTGATTTATACCATTATGGTAGTGACAAAATTGGCCGTAAAACCATTGTGAAAAGAACAAATCATGGTATGAGATGTCCTTAGCTCGTATTATCACTACTCCATCCTTTTCAAAACATTCTTTGTATGTTTATTTTCATGCTGTGATGGATGATAGCTGACACAAACGAAACCCAACCAAGGCAATGCATACAAATCAGAGCTGTAATATGATGTTCTGCAGTAATGCCTACTGGCAGTAAAATCCCCCAAGTTTTAGATAGCTGTAAGGAATGTGAGCAGTTTAATTCTGAATGTTTGCTCAGTGGGGTCCATCAGCTTTCTAAGGGTGTCTGTATCCTGCTCCTCACCTTGCCATATTCACTCAAGAGACACAGAAAAAGTGCTGCGTGGTGATCTGTTAATATTTTTTTATGCTATATTGATTTTTCTAGTAACACATCATTGTGCTTCGGCTATTATTCTTTCCATTTTCATGAGAAACAATTGCTGACAATGACAATTTAACTTTTGTATGTTTTTTACAGACTGTAGTGACCCAATCAGTTGAGGATTGTGGTGAATAAGGCCAGCTAAGGGCTGAACTTCATTTTTATAAGGTCTTGGAAGATGTGGCATCATATTCACAGGTAGACTTTTAAACAGATGTCTCTGTCATCTCAAAGAAATCTGTGATAATTGTGATCAACTTACTATATTAAACCTGGTGGATTCAGTTTTCACTTTCTAGTTGGTGAAATTTTTTTTCTTATTTGTTTGTTTGCTGTTATTTATATATTAAACAGAACTTCATTTTAGGCTCACTTAACTGAGCTCAAGAAATTGAGGATTCTAATTATGCTTGCTGCATATTTCAACAAAAATACTTGATGCAATCTAGAGATATTTCACTGCTACAGACCAATTCACTATTTACAAATAGCTGTGCTGTATGTTACATTCTTCAGACTATTTCAATTTAGATGTAGACTAGAGAAAATAAAAGTACCTTTACAGTCTATTCTGTACCTCTTAAAGGACAGAAACTAATTTTCTCTCTGAGCTTTATTTTTATGATGCTTTTTTTCTTGTAATTGCATGGTGTTATTTTTGTCAAATGGTATTTGTCTGATTTCAAAGGCATACCTCAGCAGAACCCTTTTCACGGGGGTAAAAACCAACGCCATAGGCTTCCTCATGTTTATGAATACACTATTGTCCACTTCAGTTGTTGCATTTGGAGTGTCCTGTAAACTGGTTTTACTATATTCTGGACAACAATTAAAGGCTGGGGATGACCACAAAAAAAAATCCATTAGATATGAAGGTATGAATTTTATAACTTTAATTATAATGTATTTTGAGGTAAAAGCCTAAATGAGTTTAAAGCACAGTCTCCAAAAGATGGCAAAGTTTGATGAATTTTTTGGGCTATATTTTATTTTTACTAATTTGATCTATGAAGCATGGTTAGAAGTGTTTGCATCCTATTTTTTTTTGCTTGAATCATTGCTGTCTTTGGGACAAAGAGCACAAGGCAGTTTTCAGTTATGCATCTTCTCTTACAAAACTCTGGGCTTCTGACTAGTCAAAAGAAATTAGGAAATTGAGATTATATCTCCGTGACTCTGACAAATAAATGAAAATAACTTCTCTGATGTCAACGCGATCAGCACTTGGTATCTTGACTGGGCTTGCTGGAATTGTGCCAGAAGAGCTTGGGATGTGACTATCGTTTCTGCTTAGTAAAATGGTTTGGATGATATATTTCCATGCACTTTGTCTTTAAAACATTATTTTTTGGACACCTGGATTGTAATTTAAATTGCATTTTGTTTCAGGACAGTCAGGTAGACAGTATGAGAACATAATGAGAAGGATGATAGAGAGCAAGTAATGTGGAATTATTTTATTCAATTTTATTTGAAATTTAATCACATCAGCAGTGAGTAGACTATCTTCTAAGAATGCATGTGTGTGGACAGATGAACCTTGGCATGCTTGGCGTATGATTTGTTATTGATAATGAGTTTATATTCTCACTGCATTTATTATGAAATAAAATCTTAAACTGCAAGATTATAAAATTAGATGCATAATTAAAAATCTGGCTCAGCTTTTCATATGGCTTGGATAACCTTCAAAGTGTTTGGTAAGTTTATATTGACACGTGCATATAAGTAGAGATGTGGGAATCAGCATATTAAAGAATATGTAGTAGAGAGATATTAGAATAACAAAAAGTTATGTATTCCCCTCATTCAGAATGCTTCTAAGGGCTCAAATATTAGGTTTAGCTACATATATTTCTGGAGGAGGAAAATTGTCTCCAGATTTGTGAACTGCAAACTTTGAAGAGCTTAACGGATAAAACAAACATTATGTAGCTGTCTGCTCTGTCCCTCACAGCTCATTCCCTCCCCTTCTCTTTACTGTGGGTTTTTACAGTGGAACACGTTGGTTGAAAGTGTGCAGAGCAAGCACTCATCAAGGCCATAATAGTGTCACCCAGTCTGGAAAAACAAGCATGATAAACAAGGGGAAATAAAGCCTTTTGCTGTTATCAAAGAAATACTACAAGGAGAGATCAGGAGGCAGCTTGGTTGTGGGACAACAATCCATAATTTACTTTGCAGATGTCTCTGTAATTTAAGCAGCAGGCAGAACAGCCACACAGTTGTAGATACTCTGGGGAAAGGATACCCAGAGCCTCACAAATCATGGTAAGGATTAAAAGCAATGAACATTCATCTTCTTAACCTCATAAAGCTGTATTGCAAAGCCAAGGATTACAACTCACTGTAATCTTTGTTTGGGGATAAAGGGTGTCAAATTTTTAAAATGCTTCTCTCAATTAACAGTAACACACACCTTTTGAAAGGGGAAAAAAATATTTTAAAACAGATCTTAAAAGAATTTCTGCTATTAAAGGAATACTTAACATTTCCCACAAAAGAAGGAAAAAAAAAATGATTCTTGATGAGCCCATTGTTTCTAAGCCCTGATCTGCTTTTAAAAGTTAAAATTTATAAATATGTTTGAAAACCTTGCTGAATAGGCACAAGACACAAAAAAACCCCAACTTACCTTTCCCATTTTAAATTGGTGGACTCCTGAACAACACTTTGCCTTTGAATTGAATTGCTTTTTGCCTTTGCTTGAATTCAGCTACTTTTTCAAGTATAAATATTCAATTCAAATACTCATGGTGATTAAAGAATAACCTCGCAATGAAAAAAACATAGCATGTATTCAGTCTGCTCAATAAGCACTGTAAAGCCTGAATTTATCTGTTCAGTTTGTAAATGCTGCCAGTATACCTGAAAACAAGTTTTAACTTATCCACCAATGTATTGAAAATATTTTACTTCCATACTCAGAATGCCAGTGTAGAGGGACTGAAAACATTTGCAAGAGAAATGAATGTATGTGATGTCATAAGAGCCCCTTTCATAGCCCTGCAAACCAAGAAAATTGGGAAAGCAAGACCTTTTGGTTTTTGGTTTTTTTTAAAATATCTGACATGTGACTCAAAATTCCATACATTTCTGTCAGGGAAAGAAGTATAGGAATATAATGTTCAGCAGAATCCTGTACTGCATGAGTGACAATGGTGATGATCAGCTTTCAACATGTACTACGAAGAAAACAAAACTTTAAAACTTCTAAAGCTCTAATCTATTGCATAATTAGCACAATAAACCAAGGAACCAAGAAAGATGAAGAGACCTTTTACATGGACATGTACTGATAGGACAAGGGGGAATGGCATCAAACTGAAAGAGGTTTAGATTAGATATTAGGAAAAAAATCTTTACCGTAAGGGTGATGAGGTGCTGGAACAAGTTGCTGAGAGAAGTTGTGGATGCCCTAACCCTAGAAGTGTTGAAGGCAGGGTTGGATGGGGCCCTGAGCAACCTGGTCTAGTGAAAGGTGTCCATACTCATGGCAGGGGGACTGGAAATAGATGGTCTTTAAGGTCGTTTCCAACCCAGGCTGTTCTATGATTCTGTGATCTAAAGGTGAAAGATAGAGCTGGACCACAATTTTATAATTTTATGTCTTGAAAACTAGGGGAAGAAAAAAAAAAAAAAAAAAAAAGGAAGATATGTGAGATATGTGCGTGTAGTTTGAGTCTTCTTGCTAATTCAAACCTTTGAATTGTCAACAGACAGGCAAACATGGCATTAAGATGTTTATATTCAGTCATTATGTACAGAGAGTGTTTTCTAGAGAGCACTTCCTGAGCACTGCTAGAAGATCACAATCAGGAGAATATTGGTTTGTCAACTGCTTCAGGCCAGACCATTTGATAGCTGCTTAAACAATGCTGTAAAGTTTTACAGGCCCCCAGCAAGACTTTCTGTCATCTCTTCAGGATAGCTGTTTCCTCGGATTATCTCATAAAGATTGTACTAGAAATGTCTTCCTAGGAAGATTTTCTGTGGTGATTTTTCTTCTAATTCAACTATTTTCCTTTCTCTGCCTTTTTTTGTACTTTGATGATGTGAAAGTTCATTTTGTTTCTAGTATTACATAGGGCTGTTTGATTACTCTAGAAATCTAGCCAATAAAACAGATGATGCAGGAAGAGAGAGTTTGCTTATCCATCTACCATTCTAGGAAGGAATGATGCCGTTGCTATGAAACTAAACACTGGCCGAATACTATTTGTAGACAGATTTTTTTCCCTCTCTAATTCCATGTAAACTTGAAAACGAGTTCTTTATGATTAAAATTCCTTTTCATACTATAAATATGAGCTACATGCACAGTTTCTTATCCTCATAAAACACGTCATACTGCATTCATGAATCCTGAAATGCATCACATATTAAGTGTCCATGATTCATGAGAACCATTAAGGTAAAACCATGAAGGAAACAGCTGGCTATTTAGTGAACTGGCAGAAACTGCTCTTTGTTTAGGAAGTTTAATTTGGCCTAATGTAAATGTCTTTGTATCCATTTTAATAAAGCCTTCTGTAATTTGTGCTATGCATGACGGACATAGAACATGCTGTTTTGAGAAAGCAGGATGATGGCGTTACAAATGCATAGCTGAGAGACTTTTTAATAATCTCATGTGCAAACACATGCGCCTTTCAATACCAGTTATTAATTTGAAATTCTTCAGATTTTAGTGCCAACTTGAGATAATTTTAAAAATCATTAATTTCTGAGCACGTCAGAAACAAGCTGATTGAAAAAAAGTTTCGAAGAATATGCCTGATGACATTGTGAATTCAAAAAATGAAGTCTTAATCTAATCCAAGGGAATCAAGTTCTTTAGAAAATTATGAATTTGTTTCACATGGTTGAAATGAAAGAGCTAAATTAAACTGGAAATCTGAAATATCCTTATCCACCTGAAACAAATAATTAAAAATGGCAAGTTGTTGTTGCAATGCCACAGAAATAACTGCTAAAGAAATTGCTTATAAAATCTTACAATGAAAATAGAATGTTTCGGAGATGATAAGTTTCCTCAGGAGTAAAGATCATGTTTCAGAAAGAGATGGGTTTTGTTCTGCTTTTTTTTGTTTTTTCCTTAGCAATGAAAAATGGCATAAAAGTATTCATCCTACTGCTGAATCTTGTTATTTTAAATATGTCTGAAAAGCAATAGTGTCTTTAAAGCCCAAGATGAATGAGTAGATCATAGCAAAAAAAACCCCTGGAAACTATTAAATTAGTTAAAAGAAAGACTAGAAAATTTAAATATGTCTAAGTCTCAACTGTTTCAGAAAGTGGTTTATGGTATGGAGAGTCGTGGGTTGCTGGACTTGGAAGCAGTTCATCCTGCTATCTTACCAGCACAACATCATGCCAAAAATAATTAGTTTTGATGAAAAAGACTTATTAGCAATGGGGTAGCAGTGGACTGTCACAACAATTTGTATTCAACTTCTTACTGAGTGCCCTCATATGCTACTGTGCTGTGTTATGTGAGCATCTGCTTGCATTCCACGCACTGCAGTGGGCATGCCTTCAGAAACAGGGGAGGGTGAAGGAATAGTGAGATTTACAGGATAAAATATGAGATCCTTACAGCAATAGGAACCAAAATACCAAGCTTGCTCCCTTGAGACAGTGTTCAAAGAGTCAGTGGAATTCACTTAGAAAGATTCTAAACTGCAACACGAAGGGCTTGCTTTACTAATTTACAGTCAAAATTAGCACAGATTCTTCCCAGTCTTAATCCCATATTTAGATGAATGTTATCGAAAATAAAGCAGGAGTACATGTCACACAACTTTTGCCTCTTAGTCTGTCACTAATCAGAAGCTGTATTGATGCAGTTTTCTTCATCCTTGCTTTTGAAATGTTCTCCTTGTTTTCCAGGTGGCAAAGATAATATCTGATAATGCTTTGTTGTACTGGTTGCATATGCTCTGAACATAGAATTGATATTGAATCTTGTAAGTCAGCCAAGACCAGCCTGAGTCACATTATTCTTCAGTGCTGACAGCTTGTAGGTTCAGAACCAGTGTGTCTATGAAGGGCTGCAGAGATTTCTGTGTTTTCTAGACTACCTCTGTAGGATTTACAAGAGTAATAAGGATGTTTCAAATATCCTGTTTTTCCGGGTGTATGGGAGTCCATAAAGGTGTTTCCAGATTTTAGGGGCTTTTTGTTTCGAATTATGTTTTGCTTAAGGATTAAGATTGGTAATATATGCCAAGGCTAAGTTTATTTATCTGATTTTTTATTTATCAGGTATGGACATCAGTAGTAAGTATATGGGAGCATCTATAGGGCCAGGTTCTGCAAACCTTTATTTGTATTGGTAAACCTGGTACTGCACTCATGGCTCTTAGTGGTATCCCTCACACAAGCAGGAGTTCTGAAAGGAATGGAGCTGAGATTTTGAATTATAACTCAATATATCCTTTTAAGAGTTGTTTAAATACATATTTCAAGGATGGGATATTACAAAAATTATGTTTGTTGCAGTGCATTGGGTACCTACAATGTGCTATAAAAATTTCATGGAGGAAAAACACATGTACGAAATGCTATAAAATAGTCAAGTGCTTATTGTACAAACAAGATCAGGAATATCTGTCACTTCTAACATGAAGTACCACCTGTTAAAAAAATTTTAATTAGATGGGGAAATTAAGCACATGGAGACTATGACCATTTAATGCATTATCACTGGACCAGTTAAACTGGAAAAGACCTCTGAAGTCATCGAGTCCAGCCTTTGACTGATCACCATTTTGCCAACTAAACCATGGTGCTAAGTGTCATGTCCAGTCAATTCCTGAGCGCTTAAGGGGACTGTGACTCCACCACCTTCCTGGGCAGCCCATTCCAACTGTTAAGAACCTGTTCTGTGAAGAAGTTCCTCCTGTCCATTATGCATGTCTCATTCTTAAAATCAAGGTGTTTTTGATTGACTTAGATTAAAAATCAACAGCAAGAGTGTCGGATTTTTTATTTTCATTACACCTTAGGGAAACATATTTTTCTGAGGTAAATCTGAGGTTTAGCTGATATAAAGTACAAAATAAGGCATTTGAATATGAAAATCCAACTAAAGCATAGTTGAGATGTCTTAAACAATTTTGAATTTTTTAGATGAAATATTTAATCATAAATGGAATGACTGTAAATGTTACTTTTTTATTTCAAGTATATTATGCTTAGATATTAAAAAAAATTGCATAATTGAAGTGTCATCGACAAATTGCTTGTAAGTAATTATTATGTCTCTATTTTTACCTATCCATCTTGTGACATCATGCTGTCACTCATATCTCAAAAAGAATGTTTGGTTAGCTGCTGTTGCAACATAAACCTGTTGAATTTCTTTGACAGTGACCGGATCAAAACACAGGAAATCTAAATTCCCTAGTGATGTAAAACAAAACAAACAAACAAAAAAATCCTTAGTTCCTTTTTGATATCAACCATTCACCTGACCAAGCCAAAAATCTTTATTTGTTAGGACCTCTGCTGTAAAAGTTTTAGATGGAATCAATGTAACAGTTACATAGTTCTAATCTTAGGACACAATGCTTCTAGTTTGTTGATAAGTGGCCTCACTTACAACATTTTGACTTCAGAAATGAGAGCTAAAAAATAAATTGAATGGTAGAAATGCACATATTTTGAATAAATTATGTCAAAGCTCTCCAATCTTGTAGTTTTATAGAGAGAGGAGAAAACAGCAGGTGTCTTAAATCCTGACTAAGAATTTTGGTACTGTTTCACTTGGTGTTTTAATCTGTGTTTGATCTAGATGCATCAACAAAGAGAAAACACAAAGTTGGTTTTAGAGCTGTCTTTATAATGAAAAGATATCTTATGTTCGGAGTCAAAGTGTGTGATCATAAGGACTTTGTTATGGGCTGAGACCTGGCTTTATTCAATATTATCATTAACCTGATGGGTGATGAAATAGAAACATGTATTTCTTATCAATTTTTTAGAAAAAAATTGCCATCTACAAAGCTGATGAGAATTAAGAGTATGTAGGGGCTAGACTCTGCATTCAAAATAACCCTGAGCAATGGAGAACTAACCACTAAAAGGTGTGGTGGAACTTAGGCAAATGGAACATTCTTGCACAGAAATCATCAGCGACAAAATGCAGACTGTGGAACTAGATAACTACTCAGGAAGGAAGGAAGAGAGGAGAGATTGCAAAGATCTGAAGATGATGCTGTAAAATTATTTCAGGATGAAGCATGAAAAATTTGGGACATGATCTGGTGACTTTAGAAAGGCAAATTTTGCACACATCTTCCAAACAAAGACAATACAGGAAACTACTGTATAGACATCTCACGTCATTTTCTGAGGGAATCATGGAGTTGTCATAAAGCTCACATCTGGGCCCCTGAAGGAGAAGGCACAGGTTGGGAACAGTCAGGCTGCTGTTCATGCCTGGCTAAGCTGATTGCTTTCTGCTTTGCCAGCATGGAGAAAGAAATGGGTGATATTTGCCTTGACTTTAATGAGACTTACATTGTTAGTGTTGAACATTGCACTCTGGATGGTAGAAAACTAGGTGGATAAAAAGCTGGTTGGATGGCTGAGACAAAAGTGTATTGGTGAATGGATCATGTGCTACTTGAAGGCCTGTGATAAATGAAGCATGTGAGAGGCCTAACCTGGCCCAGCAGAGGTGGCATCTAGGCTGTATTCATAAGGAAACAGAGGCCGTTGAGGGAAAAGGAGTATTGCTCTGCTGTTCAGAGCCTGTGAGACCTCATCGAGCTACTGCTTGAAGTTTTGGACTCCCTGATACAAGAAAGACATCACCTATCTGAACTGGGATTAGCAGACGATCCTCAAGCTAGTCAGGAGCTGGAGCATTTGTTCTTTGAGGAGAGAATGGAGGATCATGGCTTGTTCAGCATGAAGAAGAGACTTCTTTGGGAGAATGTGTCAGCAACTTGCCCATACCACCAAGGGGGTTAGCAAAAAGATGGAGCTGGGCTCTTCATGGGCAGGCTTCGGAGAGAATGAAGGGCTACAGGTGTAGACTGAAACAAGTGGGGTTCAGACTGGATGTATGGAAAGACCTTGGAAGTCTTAGGACAGTCAAACTGTGGAACAGGTTTTTCAGAGAGACTATTTTCAGAAAGACTATCTCTCTGTTCTCGGACATATTCAAGACCAGACTGAATAAAGCCCTGAGCATAGTGGTCTGACCTCACAGCTTAGTCCTGCTCTGAGTTGGAAATTGGACAAAAGATGTCCTGATGTCTCTTCAGCCTGAATAATTCTGTGATTCTATATATAGTTTAGGAGACAGTTTTTTATCTCTATTCAGCTCCAGTAATGCTTTTGTAGTGTTTTTTGACATTATACTGTGAGATATCTGATTGGTTAAAAAAAATACTCATTGCATGAGACAACCTTTGAACCAGTACATCTTCAAAGTAAAGAGAAGATGGAAAAAACTAAATATCTTAATCTGACATTAAAAGTTCCTGAAAGAGGGGAGAGTAACCTGTTTGTTCCCAGGACAAATAGGGCAAGAATTAAGTGCTTTTTAACTTTATAGCAAGAGAGGCTTGGATTACATGGAATTAAAAATCTTATTATGGAAAATATCATTGAAATAGACTGTGCAGGAGAATCATGAATTCTTCATTATTAGAGATATTTAGGAACATAAGCATCTGTCAGACACACAGTGACTTCTGAGAGTAGAAAATGGAATATTTGAATATATTTTGTATTGCACATTCAAAGACTATGCTAAAATGATTTAAAGCTTTCCTGACCTCGAGCCTCTATTGTTTGCAGTATAACTGGGAGGTAATTTAAAAAAAAAAACCTTCAGACACTAAGTGTGTCAGGATTTCTTCAAAGACTGGCTTAGCTGTCGGATTCACTACTTTTCTCTGTAAGATTTATGTCAAATCATGTTAAAATATAACAGTACATTTTTACACGTGTCTATGTAAAAAATACGCAATCTTCTTAGTTTGGGTTTCTGCAATTCAAGCATTCATAGTGTGTATCCTTAAATGCTTCTAATAAAATACTTACATGATGCCCTTTTTTTTTTCCTGCACCTCATTAAAAGAGTGAAAAGCAAACCATTAAGCCATTATCATCTTACAAAGTTTAGTTATGTGAAATAGAAATAACAGCTGAACCAGTAATAGGTGATCCTGTTCATTTCAGATGTTTTAGAATCATACCTGTTCATTTTCCACCACCCAGGCAGGGTAAGATAGCCTTGTCTGAATTATGGGTTTCTCATGCTTCTTTTTCAGGTCCCTTTAACTCTGTTTTTTGCTGGAATGCAGACAAGCTAGAGATGAGAATTAGGATAGACTGCTAGTCTGCCTATATGGAGATGAAGCTGAAAGCTCTAATTCTTGTAAGATTAAAGGCTTTAAGTGAAATGAATTCTAAAGGGAATAATCTCTTTTCTGTATTGTCAAGGTTGATAACTACTCTAAAGGTCAAACCTCGATTTTAGTCTGAGTGGTCTCTGAAGCAGACATCTCATCTTATGCAAGGAGTGACTCATGGACCAAGTAATTTTAGAGCAGGATAAACAAAGGAAAGAAATGAAATTTTACTACAATATACCCTCAACACTGTGCTTTTTAAAGTGCTATTTTGCTCCACAGTCTTGTTGCATTTTTTTGCTTTCAGTCATACCTCAAAGACCCCATTATGAACTAATCAGAAGGAAAAAATAACCTCTCTTTAATTTTATACTTTGTGAGTTGCAGTGATATTTCACTCAACTGGTCAGGTGACAGAGAGACAACAGGGAAAAAAAAAGGTAAAATAAAATTTTAGTTTAGTTTGTTTTAATACTTCTTTGGATGACTTTGTGGAGTGTAATTGGTGCGTGCCTGAAACACATCTGAGATATTTTGGATGGTTTCTCTGTGAAAATGTAGGTTTGTACTAAGTAAACTGGCAAATATTTCCATGTTAATGGACAGCTCCTGTTTCCTACCTTCATAAGTCATGATACTGCCTGTGGGGTGACTCCATGCACTTAATGTGTGATGACAGTAGAAGAGAAATGTGTTTTGATGGACTTACTTACTCTTCAGTGTCAATAGTTGTATTTAAAGCTGTGACTCTCACGAGATCCCATGAGTCTGAGGTTTTGCCCTCACCATTGGCAGTATTACGTGAATATAATCAGTAGGGAGAGCTGCACTTTCTATTCTAATTGCCTGATCTAATTGCCACGAAGGACATCCTAATAAGGCCCAAACTAAGGATTTTCCATTTTTTTTTGCTGAAGTCATGGTATTGTCACCTGACATGCTGGATGTTGAGTTTGTGCTACAAATCACAGTTTGGGTGTTTTTATTGCTTACTTGGTTTAAGTAGCATTTTACATTGATTTATTTATATTATTAAAGATGGTAGTGGCTCCTTAAATTTTACTGCATTATATATTATTATATGAAATACTATAATAGTATAGTTTACAATTCATGAATTTTGCAGCTAAGGTTGGTGTGGTAGAAAGTATGTTACGGAAAACTGAAGAGATTAACAAGCCAGTAAGAATGTTAGTTTGGACTGATTCTGGTTGTTGTCTCACCTACCAAGAACTTTGAAATCTGCAGATTGCAGATCTTTGAAATCTCATTTTGTATCCTGTAATTTATGATATCAAGATCAGATGGGTGTGTTGACTTTATGAGCTAGATATGTAGAGTACAATGAAATATTGTTACCTGAATCTCACTTAGCATCACCTGACATATGGTGATTACCATAAGGTCTTCTATGCTGAACCTGTGGGCACTTAATTTTGTGGTAAAGGTTCTCTCATATTGTTTGCATTTTTTCCAGTAATGTGGGTGTATGGCTTCTTTCTGAAAGTTGGCGTACCTGCATCATGCTGAGCAAATTTTGTGCTCACCATTGCTACAGATATTTGAGAGTGGAGAATAATCCCTCAGTGTGGTTTTGAGGTGTTGCTAATGAGAAGAATTCTCAGATACTTCTCCTTGGCTCTACCTCTCATTTCAAATGGAAGGCTCAAAGAGGCATCTAGAAAAGCTTTTTTTTTTTGTTACTTTATGCAATTAAAAGAAAGAAAAAGTATAGTGAAACTGTGTAATACCTTAGGTAGAAATACCTTGTACAAAATGTCAAGTTAGAGTTCATGTCTTGAGTTTGGGAGAAGAGTGAAATGTTGCTAAAATTCAGAAGTTATATAAAATTTCAGAATAACAGATCAGACTGGGTGCGGAAATTTTGAGTGAATAAAAATTGTCACAGTAGAAAATTCATCTTTCTGGAGTCAAGGGCACTCACCAAGTAATGCAATGACTGATTATGAAATAAAATAAAGATGATGAAATCAAAAAGTAGAATATAGAAGAGCCCATATTGATGTTCAATTATCCCAACACTTCCTTACCTGGAAACAAGGAATGGACTAGGGAGGCACACTGAGAATGAGTAACAAGATATAAAGTACCTTTTTGCCCCAGTCATTTTCTATTAGGAATGAACGATTTCTTCTCTGACTGAAGAAAGGACTGGACTAGAAAAGGTAAATATTTAGCTATCTGAAAGCATTAATACTCTGAAGCAGTTCTATGCAAAAATATTAAAGTAATAGAGTAAATGCCAGCTTTGTTTCCTTCTGGATCCCACCAGGTAGATTGGTAAGAACATTAAAATTTTTCTGTGAATAAACATGGAAGCTTGAGAGAAAGTTCTGCATACTTACATGATCAGCTGTTGGTATGAATAAATGTAGCAGAGCTCTGTGGATAAAAAAGGGATATTACAGACATGAAAGTGAGGCAAGAAGATAGCCTGCGAAAGGAATGCTTTATTGTAGACTTTAGCAAAGGAGGACTCCTTTTACAGTATTACATGTATTTCTCACTAATGTATATTTCTGCTGTCCTTACCTCCCATACCTACCATGTACAGACCAGTTGTAATGTGCTTCAATGTATCACTTATAAATATTGATATATTTCAATATACTTTCCCATAAATTCATTACATTTTATAAAATTTGTGTATGATGTTCAATTCCGTTTATGGAAAAAAATATTTTTGTCACTGTGGTGGGAATGGAGATAGTAAATTTGCACGAGTTTTAAGAAATTGAAATGTCTAGGATTTGAGGATAAGTGTCACATTCTTTCATAATGCTAGACATCTGAAGCATTCCTCTGAATCTCACACAATCCCTTAGCAAATGATCTACATAAAATCTTTTTCTGAATTTTCCAGCTTTAAAGACAGTCTCTGGTTTTTTTGAACACTTAAGAAAACAAAATAATGAAATTAAGATAATTTTGTTCCTTGAACAAAAAGCTTATAGGACTACTGCGTGAAATCTCTTTCCTATCTCATCTTTTTTTGCTATGATGTATTTTAGACAATTGAGTGGGTGGGTGGGTGTCAGGGCAGGGCCAATATTTTAATATAACAAATCTGTATTCAAGACTGAAAAATTGAAACACTTCCTCTAATTCAGAGATATCTTTTAGCAGTTGGTTATAAAAAGAGTTGAAAGTCTTCTTGAATATGTTTCAAGATCACATATATGGGCCATGCATGGGATATTTTTGTTAACCCTGAAGTGTTATTTGGTGACAGAGAGTTAAGTCATGATTTATGTCATTAATCATAGATATTGTTATATTTTTATGCTGCACTTTCACAGATTTTTTATTAGCAGAGAGCCAGTTTTCTGTAGTTGCACATTTTAACAATAAGAGTTTCAAAGTGTTTCTTATAGCTGTAGCAGTTTTTGTATGATCTGTTACATTTACATGACTTTTTATACTTGTCTATGATGAGTTGAAAAGCTGCTACTACACCAAGTATGATTAGCTTTGTTACAATTACTGCTAAATACTGCAAAATAATCTCTAGTCAACCTATAAAGTGTAAAATTATTTTTGTTTTCAACGGCTTTTTTGGCCATCATAGTTATTTTTCTGACCTATGTAAGGAGAGAAGCTAATGTACAGAAATTGCATAAGTAATTCCTAGGTCATGATCACTACGATTTTGCTCAGTATGGGATAACAGTAGGTTCCAGAATATGAAGTCGATATTTAGTGCCTGCTAAAATTATACTGTAAAGTCATTGACTCATAAGTAGGTTTAAATGTCATGAATCTGACTATAGAAAATGCTCTTACTGAAAAAGAGTAGGTTTAGATTGGATCTTCCATAAGGAATCTTGGAAGTCAAGATTTCCTTTGTATTTTAATAAGAGTTAAAGTATGTAAATAAATGTGGTATCATGTTGTTTTAATTTACAGCTGAACTAAAAAAAGTAAATTTACTTTTGTTCAACATGGTAAATCTGGCTCCTATTCTGTCAGTGATTTCTAGTTTTTTGGTTTTATTTTTACTATTCTGACTACAATTTTTAGCTTACAAGTACTATTCCTGTTTTATTCAAATGAGACCTCCCTATGATTTTCTGGACTGTTTGTTTTTCTCTAGAAATCTCATCCTGTAATGAGTTTAAAGGGAAAACTTTTCTTTTTTTTTCCTCTTTCATTCTATGGCTCTGAAAATACCCTCTACATTTCCCTCAGTAGCTTAAAAAACATCAAACAGCACAGCATAGAAAAAGCAAGAGGTGAAATCCTGCTTTACCTAGTGCTTACTGAGCCTGAATGAAAATTTCAGGAATGGTCTGATAATACTTCCATGCATGATCTTCCAGACTCTCCCAAAAGGAATCGAGTTGGTGTATGTTTCAAAGCCATGATCTGCATATAAAGCTCACAGAGCCTTTTCACTAAAATATACTATTGCCTTTGTACAAGCAGCCTTTTCTGTCACTGTTAATTGGGTTTTCTAATGACACTGTGCCTGTATAGATTGCATTTATAAAACAGACATCCAGGGTGTACAGGAAGGATAAAATTTTAAATATAATCTCATATTTTGTGTTTATTGTAGTACAGGCTTGGATTAATCTGTTTGCCTGTGTTGTTTTGTGTGTGTATTTTTTTTTTAATGGCTACATTTCTTCAGATATTCTACACCAAATGAAAGTTTAAATAGCAATTATACATGCTGTTGACTAGTAATTTACTTTTTTCTATACTTATGTGACAAAATAATTATGAGACTTTCTTAAAGAGTTTTGAGATCCTTCCCACAGCACTGTGTGGATCTGTATTGTATAAGCAGAAGGAAGAGGGAAACAAATTTTAAAAAGGTATTCCTCAGGCCATTATTTGACAATCAGTTCATGCAGAAATCAATGTAGTGAAAGCCTCTTAGGGAGAAGGGAATTCATTTTTATTTGGTAATAAAGTGGGGGAGTGCAGAGAGAGGTTTTGGGGAGGGAAGGAGACTATGTAAGCCGCATCCTCTATGTTGATACTGGAAGAAATGTTTTTCACTATCACTTTATCTTATTCTGAAGTTCAGTGTGGATCATAATCTGGTTACGTGCTCTGGATTGAGATGAAAGAAGTCCCACTGTTAAATGATTAAAACCTTATCAAATTATAAGTGCACATATGCTGGAGAGGGGAAAAGCTAGGGTAATAAAAGAGGAAATATAAAAGTTTGTCTCTTCTTCTGAAATCTGTATGTTGTATTGTACAATAATAATTATAAATTTACAAAATCTTTGCGCAATTTAGCAAAACATTTGGAAGATGTAGAGTGGCTGTTAAAATGGGGAAGTCTGCTGTGTGTTTATTGCTACCTTTTATGATAAGAGATCTTTGGTGGTCGAAATCTGGCTTCAAAGAAAATACTTCTGCAGCTCACTGATCCAGCCTAAGCATAAAGAGACTTCACAGAGTTGTTAAACTCTAGAAGTAAAATTATATGCAAATAATTGGTGATGATAATAATAGAATGGTAATTGAATTCTTATTTGGTTCAGTTTTTGTGTATAAGTATTTTCAGAAAAGATATTTTAAAAGTAGGCAACTAGAACTACTTGCTATCTACAATTACACAGACAAACTGAAGGGTTTTTTTTTCCTTTCTGAGATTTTTTTGATAGTTCTTGTGAAATCTTAGAATAATACTGAGTAAGTGTAAATTCCACTCCATGCTCAAGTTCAGTTTTTTTACCAAACATTTTACATTGCTTACCACATAGTGCTTAGACTAGGGTTTAGAAGACAGATCTCCATTGCTGTAAGGGCTTTGCTAGGTATTTCTACATTGCTGTTAATGGCTTGTCCTGGTTCTGGCTCAGATCAGCAGAAGTGGGCAAGCCCAAGACATTGTGTTATTCAATACCACATTACGTCATTGCCAGGTGCAGGGAACAGTGACTCTCACTTCTGGGAAAGCAGGTCGTGCTTTTCCAGTAGAACACCTGTGACTGATGCAGCAGTGGGGTAATGGTGGTCCCAGCTGGAAACAGCAGCTTGGGTGGAATGGCTGTGGCAAGATCGGGCTTCTGTGCTCTCTTTTTTGTGCAATTTTGTTATTAATATTGATGCTGTTACTGTTTATTTTCTTATCTCATTGCTGTTTCCAGTGAATTATTCTTATCTCAACCCATGATCTTTGCCTATTGTGCCTTCAACTCTCCTCTCTCCACCTGTGGATGAAAGAGGGCAGGAGAGGAGAAGGGAGTGAGCAGCATGTGGTTTTGGAGTCTTGGCGCGGGGGGGAGGCAGGGGGAGGGGCCTGGGGGCACTAAATTGTGGACTACAATTCCTAAGCCATGACATGTTTAAAGAAAATTATTTTATTTTGTAGACTATAAAATTCAACAACACTTGGAAGGTGTTCTTATAGTATATTCTATAGCCTGGGTATAAGGCATTCTGCTGGGCTGAAACTGCCCACATGAAAAAAAATATTAAATCCAGCTTTCACATGTGTTTTTTGCAAACTCTGTATCACTGACATTCTGTGTAGAGGGGACAGCATTACTGTTCTTTTTGTGTGAGTCCAAATGAAAGCTGGTACCATTGCTATACTTGTGTGGACTTCATTCTCTAAATGTGAGTAAAATTCATCATCTTAAGGAGTCTTCAGATGAAGATAGACACTAAGTCATCCAGAGAATTTGAAGCTATTCTATATGAGCACAGAGGCACTCAGGAAACATACTTTCTGTTTGGGGCTGTTTATGGACTTATGCTTGAATTTGAGGATAAGACTGCTTAACTTCAGCGTTCTTTCTAAATGCTGTTTTGTTTCTTAACTTTTTTTTTTTTTCCAACTTTGTGCTAGTCCTGTATTTCCGAAAGGTAGATGGTAGCATTATTCACATTGCTGCAATGTGTCTATGCATAACATTGATGTGTTCAAAGGGAAATCAAAACTTTCATATGTGACTGTCAGAACCACCTTTATTTACTTTGGCAGTCACTTCACATGGGGTTTAATTTAGCATCTGCCACTGACACATCCTGTATTTTATTTTTTTTTCTTATTCAATTCCAAGATCATTTGGCTTACTGCAATGATTCTCAGCTGCTTATTTGTTGGCTAGTACACTATACTCAGTCAAATATAATTTTGAGCTACTCTTGGAGCCCACTTTTTTTCTTTTTTTTTTCATTTGCATGGCAGCTTTTTGTTTTGTCTATTGTAGCTGGTTTTTATTGTATCCTCAAAGGAAGAAGTACACATAAGATGTGTTAGATCAAGAAGGAAAGAAAGCGAAGGAGAACAGAAGTAAGGGGAGTTTCAGGAGCGAAGGGGGAAGTGAAGAAGAAGATGGAATAAGCAGTGAAAGCATTAGATTTATTTGGGACACACATGCACGCAAGGAGAGTTCAGAGGAAGGAAGACACACTCAATGCTTGCCAAAGCATTTTGACTTTTACGTTTGGAAACATTCTACTTAAATAACCTCCAGCATGAAATCACACCTTAATAAAGGTTAATAAAGGTTGATCACACCTTAATAAATGCTGTAAATAGGTGTAATAATCATCTTGTTGCAATATGTGACTCAAAGAGGGACTCTCAATTATTAGTTCAGAATTTTTTTTTCCCCATGAATTGATATCCTGAAGTTGTTCTCCAAGGTAGAAGCCTCAAACTAGTATAGGTGAAGTAAAAAGACCTTTTCCATCTCACCTTTGTTTGTAGTAGCTTGAATAACATGTCCTGGATTCTGTGGGTGGGAATAGGGATAGGTATGGGTGTTCATTCTTTGACTTCAGAAGCAAGGAGGTTTCATTAAGTTTGTGACATTAGAGCTGTCTTTTGGTGTAGCAAATATGTGAGGTCTTGTTTCCTGGTTTTTGTTGGTTCGTTTTCATGGGGTGTTTTTTTTTTGTTTGCTTGTTTGGGTTTTTCCAAACAGACCAGAGAGTGAGAGAGTTAAAATGGTGAATTAACTGGTCCTTACGTGGTGATGTTGACATTTTCAATTTTCAATTGTAACATTAGAGGAAACATTAGAGGAAACTGAAAAGCAGATAATTTTGGGGCATGTGTTTAGATATTTTCTGCTTGTTTTGAAGCTGTTTTCTTCCCAAACCACTGCCTTCCTTTAGAAAACATAAAACTTACAGTATTATTATGATTTTCTGCAAAACCAGTTGCGAAGACACAGGACCTATATAGAGACATCAGATCAGGAAACAAATGGATTAAAATAACAATTCATGAACATGCACAATGGATTTATAGAATAGACTATGAATCGGATTTGATTCCACTTTCTTCTGGTCCATAAATGAGCACTAAAGAAACAATTTTTTGCTTATATTTCTAACAATTTCATGATGTGGAAACACGTAGGCATACTGTATTTCTAGTATATGTTACAGTTTCCTTATCTCTGTCATGGTAAGTAATCTCTTGAGTTCTTTTTGTTAGAAACATTTACTTCTCATTTTATTACTATCTCTGGATTACATCCACCACCAAATAATTCTTTAGAAAGGAGTAGAGGGGTTTTTTTAATGTTTTTGAAAGGATGCATTTTAGCATGAATAAGTACATGCTTTTGTTGTTCTCTATTTCTAGAATTTCATAGAAATCAATTGTTTTCCACCTTGTCATTGAACATTCTTATTGACGGGAAACAGAATTAGGTGCAGTTTCATAAAGAATCTTCTTGGGTAGCACTACAGACCAAACACCTTAACTAAAAATCTCCCAAACAAAGAACATCAACCAAAAAAACCCCAATCTTGGTGCAAAATCATAATTTCCATTCCTGAGGCATTGTGTTAGTATAAGGACAGACGCTAAGCAAGAGTGCAGAATTTCAAAGCTATTGTAGTAGCAGGAAAAATCCATTTGCTATCTTTATCAGAGAAATTATTATTGTGATGTCTGTAATCAAATATTTTTCATATTCAAAATAATCTATTCAGACCTGCATTCTTCTTTCTTGTGACTTTTCATATGCTTACTTTATTTGAATTTCCACAGTACTCTACAAAATATATTTTAGCATCGAGTTCTTTGAGCTTTGTTCAAGGGAGGATCATTGTACTATTGCAGAGAGTTTTAAACCTATAATTTCCTGAAAAGCCTGGGGGAAATGGGCAAAAACCACTCAAAATCACATTCTCCTCTTAAAAACCTAAAATAAAGTGTTATGCACAAATAGTTTGATAATGATCAAAACAGGAATACAAAAGGATGAGTGCTTTGTAACTTGTGCCATAAACCAGCAGCGCCATAAACTAGAGTTGGATTAATAGAGTTCAGAGTTTTAATACACAGAAGAAAGTCTAAAGTAACTTGAATTGTGGAAGTTAATTTCCATTCCCTACTACAGAGTTCTGATACATCCAGAGAAGGTCTTTCAAACTGTGTTTATCCCTTGAGAAAACATTTTGAAGTAAAATAATGTCACCCACACCTCCTCTGGAAACCGACACAGAGGTACATCCATACTGTGCACTTCTTGTTACAGGCCTGTAATGAAAAAGCAGGAGTTTCTCCCCTAGGTCATTTTCATTTTCTCTGTAGATCCAAGAAATACTAAGCATAAAGCAAGCACTGATTGCAACCTCTTGATAAATAGCAACAAGGAATCAAAATTATTTCATATTAGATTTCGTACCAGTGTGTAGGAAGCTTTGGGGGTGTTCGGATGGTCGGGACAAACGGTGACGAGAGATCTCTGAAGTCAGGTTTTAGAGCATGAGGTTTATTACGAAGGGCGTGGGTACAGGGGGCCTGCTTAGAGCTGCCAGCTGCAGCTCGGAGCAGGCCAGAGAAGTAAAGGAGAGCAAGAGAGAGAGAGCTGAAGAGGAAGAGTGCAGAAGTCGAGAGTGAAGTAGTAAAGAGTGCAAAGTGTGCTGTAGAAGTTCTTTACAATACAATAAATCATCTTCTGTGTTGAATATTCTAATTTCTATCAACCAACCTAGTACAAGATACAAATCCTATAGCATTTACATACAGCCTATAAGAATCATTGCATTACTATACTGCGTTACATTTTAAACTCTAAAACTACTCTTTGGACCCCTTCTGCCAAGCTAGCAGGGTCTGCTCTGACCTTTGGACCTGTTTTCAAGCAGAGGGTATTGTTCAATCAAGAGAGGATTACCTTCAGTAGTCATACCATTGTTTTCCGGTTGTTCAGTAACCAAGGCCTGGTATCTCAAAGTATGCTTTCATTTCTATCTGGTTTATAGTTTCTATATACTCAGCATCTTTTGCCAGGCAATCATATTTATAAGTCTTTCCTGTTTCATCTTCCCCAACACCAGTGTCTATACTAGATGCCATATGTAGCTAATAATATGGGAAAGCCAAAGCCCACCTGAAATTGAATTTTTCAGGGGATGTAGGGGAAATAGCCAATTTTGCAAGTACATAAACAGCAAAAGGAACAGTAAGGAAAAGGTGATTGTCCACCTTGTCATTGAATATTTATATTGACAGGAAACAGAATTAGGTGCAGTTCCATAAAGATTTTTTTTGGGTAGTACTACAAACCAAAAACTTAAAGAAACATCTCCCAAACTAAGAACATCAAAGGTGATCCTGCTGCTGAATGCATCTGATAAACTGCTGACAAAGAATGTGTTAAAGGCAAAGATGTTTAATGCCTTTTTCTGCTCAGTCTTTACTGGTAAATCAGCCTTCAGGAACTATAAGAAACTAGGCATATAGAAGTCCGTGGAGCTTGATGGGTGGCACTCACAAGTGCTGAGGGAGCTGGTTGGTGTCACTGTGGGGCCACTTCGTTATCTTTGAAAGGTCGTGGCAATCAGGAGAGATTCCTGAACACTGTAAGAGGGCAAACGTCACTCATGTTCAAGAAAGGAAAGAATAAAGATCTGGGAACTACTACTGGTCAGCCTCACCTTAGTGCCTGGGAGGGCAATGAAGCAACTAATCCTGGAAACCATTTCTAAATGTGAATGAGAAGCAGGTGCTCAGGAGTAGTCAGTGTTGACTCATGAATGAGAAACCATGCTTAACCACCGTGACAGTTTTCTACAATGAGGTGACTGCCTTAGTAGACAGAGAGGTAGATGTTTTTTACCTCTACTTTAGTAAATTCTTTGACGCTGTTTCCCATAACATCCTTAGATAAAACTAAACAGGTATGGATTAGATAAGTAGACAGCAAGGTGTATTGAAAATCGACTGAATGGCTGGTCCTAGAGGATGACGATCAGTGACAGAAATTCCAGTTAGAGGCAAGTCACTAGTGAAGTAACCCAGGGGTCAGGGGTGGAGCCAATACTATTTAACATCTTCATTAATGAGCTAGACGATTAGGCACAGTGTGTGCTCAACTAGTTTCCAGACAAATAAAAACTGTGAAAATTAGCTGATATATCAGTTGGGTGAGATTCACCAAATTCAGCCCAAGTTCAGTGATGGGCAGAGAAGAATCTCATGAAATTCAACAGTGGGAAATTCCAAGCTCTGCACTGGGGAGGAGTAACCCCAGGCACTGGTACTGACTAGGGTTGGCCAGCTTTAAAGCAGCTCTTCAGAAAAGAACCTTGGGATCGGGAGGGACACCAAGCTGACCATGAGCCAGCCAGCGTGCCTTTGTGGCAGAGGTCACCAACAGCTTCTCGGGCTGCATGTAGAAGAGTGTTGCCAGTAGGTAAAGGAAGGTGGTTCTTTTTCTTCTGCTTGGCACTGATCAGACCAGCTCTGGGAGTGCTGGGTCCAGTTCTGGTTCCCCCAATCCAGGAAGGATATGGACTTTAGCGGAATGAGTCCATTGAAGGGCCACAAAAATGTATAAGCAGCTGGAGCATCTTCAATACAAGGAGAGGCTGAGAGAGCTGGGACTGTTCAGCGTGAAGCAAAAGCTCAAGGGGATGTTATCAATTTATTTCCTTATCAAGGAAAAGTACCTGATAGAGAAAGATTGAGGGAGAGCTCTTGTCAGTGGTACCCAATGACAGGACAAGAAGCAATGGGTGTAAATTTATATGAAAATACATCTGAACACAAATTCCATGATTTTGTAAAAACGGCCATACAGACCTAGGAAAGGAATAGAAAATCCTTCTTCTTACCATTATTGCTTTAATTTAATCCAAAACAGCAGTCTTCTATTCACAGTGAATAAGAACTCAGTGAGCTCTGATACAGTGTAAGACTAAGAGTAATTGGCATGAAGAAGAACCACAATCTATGTTTCATCATTTATTACTGTAATAAATGGATGGTTTATGACAACAATAAAAGATGGAGCCATTGCTCCATCTACACATAGACGAAAGAGGAAAAGCTGAAATATGAATAACTGTATTTATGCTTCATAGTTTTCTTGCCACAGAAACGTGGTCAAGGCTTCAGTCAGTCCTGTACGTAGCAAATCAACCAAAGGTTTATCACTCTCTAGTCTTGTTAGGTTAAAGATCCTGTTGTCAGGAGCAGTCTAAAATGACGGATAGCAAGGGCAGTTTGTGTGCGTCAAGCTGAATGATAAGTGGCACGCTGGTGTAGCACATGGATATTATTAAATTAGTTGTAAGGCTGTTCTGCCTTGTTCATCTTTACTGCATACAAATCTAAAAACCTCAATGGCGGTTACATAATATGGGATGTATATTTTTCCTTGACGTTTTTCATAGACTGTACATACAGGCCATAGTCATGAAAGAGATTAGGCACTCTTTTTATAGCAGATAACAATCCAGAATTCCTTTACAACTTTGCTCTTGCCGCAGCCTTCAATGTCAATTTTAACTTGAAGCTTCAATGTAGCAAAAGTAAGACCAAAAAATGTTTTCACTTCTTATATTCAGTGTGTAGGATTTAGAAAACTTCCGAAGGATCTGAGAATCTAATGTAATCTTCAGCAAATTATAAGCAAAGAATGAAAAAATGAAAGAATTGCAAGATGAGAGCTTGAGAATAAATCAAAATTAATTACGTGAACAACTGAATGAGTTGACTAAATTTAAAGACACAATTATATGACAAATTAGGCTGAAAATTAGATTGCTCACTGAAATAGAAGCAGTTCCCTGGAGGCTACGTGTGTTGTGCAATAGTATCCTGAAAAGCACCAATGTAAAATGGTTCTGTCTTATTCAACAGATTTATGTATATGGAGAACCAGTTTGATTCTTTCGCTGACCGAACGTTAAGTAATTTTTGTGGCTTGTCTCTTAGTACTGAAGTGTCAACATACAACTTTGGGGAAGTGGGATGGATCATTAGCAGGACTCTGACTAAATTCAGATTAATTTAGTGAAACTCACTGGTAAAGGTCATCAGCATCAATGCCCAGAATGCCTTAACTTCTGCTTCTCATGGCTCTGCTAAGCATGCACATTTCATATTGCATAGTGCTTTTAAAGAAATAAAAAAATGCCAAAGAAGCTGGCAAATATTCTGAAATATAAAATATTATTTTTTTACTCTGTTAGATTTAGTAATGTAATCCTAATGCTACTTTGGAAGAGGTTTATATGCTTGGACATGTAGAGGGACACAGAAACTTTCTGAAAAAACATGTTTATAGCTGAATTGAAAAAGTAGTTAAAGCACAAATGCATCATAAGTCGTGTTGCTAAGTTGCCTGTTTCTTTCTATGGCTAATTGTTTTTTCTCTTTAATATATTTTAATACGCATAAATGTGTAGTATTTATTTATATGTGTATTTCCATCTGTGTATCTTTGTTGTATAAAAATTTAGAAGGCACTATTTAAAGACTACAAGATAGTTTTGATCTGTAAGTATAACAAATAAATTGAAAACAAAACAAAGCAAAAACGAAGCCTAATGATTTTTAAGTGGTAATAACAATCTAAGTGAAGCAAGGTCTTGCTGATTTTCTTTATAAGAAAAAGGAGAAGAAAAATCAATAATAAATAATGTGTAGATAAAACCTGCTGGAAAGAAAATGTGGTTTTGAGCTTCTAAGGGAGTATACTGTAAATAGCTATGAGCAACAAAATTTGAAGTTGTTAAACAGTAGCTGAATTTTCCACTAGCACTTAGTTCCCTGGTTATTTTTAAGTGTATTATAGCTTATGAGGGCTGTGTCTCAGAGACTGGGAAATAGCAGAATAAACAGAGGAGGATTCATGTTCTAAAAGACAGAGTTCAGGTTTCAACAGAATAGGAGTCATCCCTTCAGCATGTTCTGAATTGTTTTCCTCTTCCAACATAACATTTCTTTTGCTCTGCATATCGGATTCTAGCTGTTCTTTTAGATAAGATAACAGAAAAGAACAAAATAAAGCATGAGAGGGGCATGCAGGAGGAAGACCTGCAGGAGGAAGGTCTGCTGTTGTTATGAGGACTGTCTGATGCTATAATGAAGGATCAAAGGACAGGGTGCCAAACTGTCTTTTGGTGCTTTCAGGAGATGAGGTCTGGCTGAGCAGACAAGATGATAGAACTCTTCCATCCCTATACAAAAGTTGTCTTTTTCTCATGTCAAGGCTCTAGAGGAAAGCAGTTCATGAGAGATTAAATAAAAATGATCAAAAGATAAAATAATGCAGAAATTTTAATATTGCAGTAAGCAAAGATTGTAGTGTTTTGGAGACCATGGTTTGGATTTTGATTAATAATGAGTATGGGCACAGCTCAGATGTAGCTATATCACTTGTCCTGTGTTTGAAGACTAATAGAATTACAATTGTAAGAGCTAAGAGTTTTGTGCCAAGTCTTGCGTAATTGGCTAATGGAAGCTGCTGAGATCTGTAATGCCCTTGAAAACGTCCTGTGACCAAGCAACCTTTACTAGAGGCATTAAGGTAGGCATTATTAGTAAAAGTGGGGTGTAATTCTAGTGATTGAAGCATGATCCTTGACAGTTTTTCTGCTCTGTTCTCTGGCTCTTCTTATCTGACATGAGCAAGCTAAGCTAGGCTATGAGTCACTTCTGAGGAATGATTCAGAATTCAGATTCAAAATACATGGGCTCTGTTGCAGGGGTGAGTGAGAGATCTATATCTGAAAATTCACAGTAAAGGCTTGGCTTTATGACACCTAGGCAGGACAATTCAATGACCTTACTCAGAAGCTGAAGCTTGGATACATCTGATTATACCGGAGGAGGAATAAATTGGCATAAGAATGGTGAGGAAGAAAAGCACTGAGTCCTGATTAAAATAATTCATTCTTTTGTAACTCAGTGGCTTGAAATAGCCAAAATTTGCAGGTTTCATTTCACTGACATTTGTTATTCTTGGCTAATAAGATCTCATAGCTCTTTAATCTTGCTTACTGTTCCTGTGTCTTTCAGATGAAATTAACACAGATTTGTACAACACAAAGAACGGTTGAGCCAGAAAAAAATTATTTAAATTCCATGAACAAACTTTTTCTAACTTTGTTGTTTGAGGAGTTGCAGATGACACTGGAAATAAAGGGTTTTTTCTGTCATAAGAAATAGTTTGGTCTTTACAATCATTAGTATGACCTATATGAAATAAAATGCTGTGTAATAGTATAACTGTATGTAGTGACAGCAGCCATGGGTTTGCAATGAGTCAGCCATTTTATAATGGTACTTCTGTGTGGATTAAGTGCTTTGCAGTTCTGAAAAATTTATGCTAATGCAAGTAAACACATCAGTTTCCTTCCTGGGTCATAATCAAAGGAATCATAAATAAGAGGAATACATAATGCAACTTGGAGTTGAGCAAGGGGTTGCTATTGGAGTTCCTTCCTATTTATATGCAACCTGCATAAAGGGGGATCATAGCAAAGATTATGGTCTTGCTCAGTTTTCTCTTGGATCAACATACACCTGGTGAGTTGTAGTAGTGAAAGCAATCTATGCCACTTAAAACGATACTGTGGTCAACATAGAATGTTACCTTTGCATGAAGTACCACATGTGAGAAAAGATTCTGTTGCTTGGCACTTGATTCAATTTCAAACTTCTCCCTAGAATGTTGTAGAGTGCTTTAATGTCACATTTTGGGCTTAAATTCAAAATACTTGCCTTAAAGTTTGTAGTGTGGTTGCTTCAATAGGTTGATATTTCGCTGAATACTTAGTTGGATATGTTGAATGCTAGAGAGAAGGCTAAGAGGTATATTCTGTCCCATAAATTGCTCTGAAACTGAAAATGAAGCCATGTAATGGCAAAGAACTTACACACAGGTAAGGTTGTTGTTTTCTTTGTTGTGGGTTTTGATGGTTTTCTTTGGTTCTTTGGGTTTTTTTGTGGGGGAGAGGTTGGGGCTTGGAACTGAATGAGTGCTGTTGGGCACAAGTTCTCTGATGCTGAGTTGTACAGATCTCTTTCAGGTCAAGTACCAAAAAACTCATTACATTATTCTTGTCTTCCTGAAGCGGATTGATTTAAAGTCATATGAAGAGAAAGAAGCTTGGGTTTCTGGTTTTAATTGTGGATAATTTAACCCATGTAAATATTTATCAGGAAGAATAATGTTCAGAATGCCCATGTGATAGTTGTCTCAGAAGTAGTCTAAAAAAGTCTCTCTTACTGCAATTAACTTAGTATCTATGCAAACAAGTCACTGGTCATCACAAACGTCAAAGTTTTTTAGGAAACATAAAGAAATTATGTAACATTTTGACAACACATTAAAAGACACAAGGTAGTTGGCTTATTAAACAATGATGCAAAATATTTCGGGGAGGAAAATACCTATGTCTTTGAAACATCCTGTTACAGTGTAGGCTTTTGTAAGACTGAAACATTCTGGAATTTTCCATACCTCATATCAAAATGATATAAAAACACTGATTAGAGAAGTTTTTTATTCCATACAAAATAACCAAAAATTGCATTAACTTGTTAGTTTGGGGGAACCACTGGATTGTGCTTTTTAGTTAATGGGTATGACAGTACAAATGAATCTATAATCACTGAAAAAGATCAAATCAGGTAATGAAAACTGGATTTCCCTGCAAACCATCCTGGAACTACAGTGCACCTTCTTGTGCCAGTCAAAGTGATGCATGCATACCTGATGGTTCAAAAAATACAAATAATCATGACTTGTATATTTTATAATTGTCCCTGTGCTTAGTAAACAAAAGCTAAAGTCACAGAAATACATTTCTGTCCTGTACATTTATTTCTGGGGCAGAGTGTAATTTTCCCACAATAATCTGTAGTATGTCCTACATATCCATATCTATATCTATCTATATCTATATCTATATCTATATCTATATCTAATCTAATCTATATCTATATCTATATCTAATCTATATCTAATCTATATCTATATATCTATATCTATATCATCTATATCATCTATATCTATATCTATATCATCTATATCTATATCTATCTATAGCTATCTATAGCTATACTATCTATCTATATCTATATATCTCCACCCTTGCTATCTTTTTTACGGACTTGTCTACATAATTTCTGCACCACAATGTTATTTATATAGGTTCACCTATTCAAGCTTATATATAATCATTGTCTTCATGCCTTCTAAAAACTGGAAATAACAAGAGGAGATCTTTTTCGAACAGTAGTCCATTAACCACAGTTAATTAGGATATCTTTACAGATTTCGCTCATATATTGTCCGTGGTTTGAGTTCTGTGTCCACATAGTAGTATTTCTTGAAAAAAATGAAGTGTAGATTATGCTGGAGATATTTGAGAAATACAGGCGTGACCAGCGTACCTCTGAGCAGAGGTTTGGGTTTCTTCAATTTAAAAAAAAAATCCAATTGCATGAAAATCATTAGAAAATATGAAGGAGGTTTGGGAAAAAAGAAAAAAAAAAGTCTATTCTGTTCTGATAATTGTATGGACAACAAATAATGAGCAACCCTAATGTAAAGCAAATCCTGAAGAAAGTCTCAATACCGCAAGGACAGATACACCAAAGGCACCATGGTGTTTATTGTTTCAGGCTCCCATATCAAATTTTACTAAATCACTTCTGCCCTTTGAGTGGCATTCTCCTGGAGCTGCTCGGTAAAAGCCTACCTGGTATAGACTGGGAAAGATAACCTATATGGATTTTCTCAGCGCCTTTTCTAAGTGGCATAGTCTCATTGCTAAAAGTGATTTTACGCTATTGAGAAAAGTCAGCAAAAGGAACTAAATTACAGGGAACATTTCAGCCTTTAGTGACAGAACTATTTTCCATTGGGGACCTTCCACTTTCTCAGACGCAGTACCTGGAACAGATAAGAATTTAATTCTACAGCCAAGGTTGCAGTTAATAATACAGGTAATAATTACAGCAGTGAAGTTAATGATCTCATTTTGTGCAGTCCTAGATACTGTAAAATGCTGCTATAACCTGGACACATCAGATACTTGGTAATAGAATTTCCTTAAGCTTGTCTCGGCTAGACAGAAAGAGAAACATTGACTATAAACTTGGATTTTTAGTACAAGAATTCTATTATGACTATAAAAGTGAAGTCTCATGGATGATAATGTTTTTCCATTTATACCTGTAATTTTAGGCTAAGTATCTTCACAAGTACCTCAAACCTATTTTAGGAAAAAAAAAAAATAGAATTGAGATGAATTATGCCGGTTTTTCAAAAATAGTGCCTTAATTTGGCTTTCTTTTAAGCGCGTCCATATCTTAAAAAACTGTGTTTATCTGTTTTGGCAATATTCATGACTCCCTTTTTTTTGTTTGAGGATCAATGCTGATATAGATAAGCGTGTATAATACTATATTATTTAGTTGTCTTTAGTATTAAAAAAGATGTTTTTACTAAGAGATTTCATGAGAAATGCCTGTCCTGACATGCACCAAAACCTTTGGATGTGATTCTTTGAGGGAAAAAAAAAGGTAATTTGGAATACTGTAATTTCCATATGGATAAACAAGACCAGAATCCTACCTATCTCAATATGTTGCAGCCAAAATCAAGCTCTCAGAATGGTGAATCTGCCTTAGAAAAGCATGAGATTAAATTAAAAATCAGAAGAAAGTAGAAAAATTAAATAGACATTGTACGTGCATATATATCTCTAGATATATGTGTGTGCGTACATATGGTATACATTATATATTATATGTAATTTTGTATATACACATACTGTATATAATGTATATAATATATAATGTATATATATATAAGTATACCTTATAAAACATTACATATTCTTTAAAATACATTTTAGAGTTTGTGATAATTAACCTTTAGTTTTGGGAATGAAATTTAAACTTCTAAACATTTTTTTTTTTCTTGAATTGATTCTTCAGAAACTCTTAAAAAAAGAAGTAACAAAATTTTATTAACAAAAGTAATCAGATGTCTTTATAAGCTTTCTCAGGCAATATTCTTATGCATTATAGTAAGTAGGAAAATACATTTTGTGTTTCATGAGAGAGAAAATAAAAATTAAAAAATGTCATTTTAGTCTTCACACGTTTATCTTATATATGGTGGAAAAAATTCTGTCCAAATGAGTATATGCTAATATGCTATAGGCTTTCAGTTCAGTAAAGCAACTTTGTATAGGTTTAAATCCTAAAAATAAATAAATATGCATTCTGTCTGTTAAACCACTCCTTCTCATGCCTGAACAGAGGCACCAGGCATGAGGAGGAGCAGCAGAAAGTTGAAGTGAACTGGTCAAGGGTAAACAGCTAGGCAAAAGTGGAACAAAATCCCCTATAATCTTAGAATTTTATTCTGTACTGTAGTTTGAACCATGTACCTATTCCCTCCAAAGTGAAAGGTCGAGGAGTAAATCAGTGCCTTCACCTGAAAATAACAGAATAAAAAAATAAAAAGGCAGAAAGGAAGACATTCAGTCTTAAGAATTCAAGAAAAAAAATATTTCTTGCAGAGCTAGGCCTAGATTTCTATTAAAAGATTATACTTTCTTTTTTCCTTAAGAATTTTTAAATTACATTTTCCACTGTAGTGAGACAAGAATTTAGACAATAACCAGAAATGCCAGATAAGTAACAAACATTCTGTGTGGTCCCAGTCCATATATTAAAGTCTAATGCTTTTTTCCTAATGATGATTGTCTGAGACAACTGAGGCAATATGGGTTAACCTGAGGTGCTGTTGGGTGTGTGGGGCTCCAGGGAATTTGTCACTTTTTCTACGAAATCCTAAAGATGAGAAATTTTGGTGTTAGATTTTTTTTATTATTATTATTTTTGGTTTTTTGGGTTTTTTTGGGTTTTTTGTTTTCTGAAGGATTATTATGGCACGGGCATGTTAGTTTCAGGACATGTGCTTACTGGAAACGTCTTTCCCAGATAGGTGAGAAAGCATTCAACAGTTCTTTTGACAAAGATTTATTAAATTGTGTTATTTACTTGTACATATTTTCATGTGTATGTACATATAATTGTACCTATAGGATAGACCTAGGTTATATGTGTATATATGCGATACAACATTCCCGTGGTGCCATGTGCAGGTCCCAGGTGCCAGCAGGAGCAGTGAGGGTCTGTGGGGCTGTGAGGAGAGGCTGGTGCTGCCCCGTGCTGTACACAGCCAGCTCCAAGACAAGGCCCAGGCTGGAGCAGAGAAGAGCTTGAGGAGGGGGGAGCAACAGAGAGCAGCTGTTACAGGCTGACTGCAGCCCCTAATTCCCCATCCTTCTAAGCTGCTCAGGGAGGAGGAGGAGGTAGAGGAATTGGGAGTGAAGGGGTGAAGGTCAGCCTGGGGTGAAGTTAGAGGAGAGGAAGGTATTTTAGATTTTGCCTTTGTTCCTCACCATCAACTTGTGTAATATGGGCAATACATTAAATTTATTTTCCCCAAATCAGGACTGTTTTGCATATGGTGGCAATTGACCAGCAATCTCCCTGTCTTTATCTTAACCTACGAGCTATTCTGTCTTATTTTCCCCCACTGTCCTGTTGAAGGGAGTGAGAGATTGGATGGATGGGTGTCTGGTAGCTTGCCAAAGTTAACCCGTCACATCTTTGTAATGAAAACTAGTAATAGGAAAAAAGTAACAACCTGACAAATGCTTTAAAGGCTCATTTTAAAAGGCTAATTTCAACAGCACATTGCAGATACATGTCTTAAGTGAAGATCCTAGGTCATCTATTTGCTAGCAAGTATCTTCCAGTCTTCTGGTTGTCTCTGTGTACAAGCAGCTACAACATAACTTGCCATTTTGGGGAAAGCTAGAGTAAGCAGAATAAGGACCCACGTGGAATGATTGTATTATAACGACTCATGTATTTGGATAGCGCTTTTCCGGTGATACTGGAGTTATTTGACAGTTGAAGGCAGTCTTGTTCAGAAAAGCTGTGTTGTTGTTGGTGGTGTTGGTGGTGTTGTTGTTGTTCTTGAGGCACCTTCAAATTAAATACTCACGTTGTCTTCCATCAGGTCTGTTGCTGAATACATTGAGGAATAAGCAGTAAGTTGTTTATACAGTCCCAACAAGGCTGTAGGTGATGGGGGAGTAGAAATCACAAAATTATGGAAAGAACAGGGAAACGATAAAAGCACTTGTTCGTACTGGGTAATTTATACATTTATCCTTTTTCTTGTAGTATATAACCAAAACCTCTGCAAATAATCTTCCAGGTTATTACTGGTGAGCTCTTAAATATTTAAATATTGTATATCTATTACAGTCCATAACTATAAGAAATAAACCTTTTTATTTTATAAACCTTAAAAATTTTAAGAAATAAATCTTTTCAAATACTAGAGGGATAACCAGTTAAGTTATTCAATAAAATATTCCTTGGTTTTTATAATTATTAAGAACATAATGCATTCATTAATTATATGACATTTTAATCAAAAGTAGTGCTGTATAGTGTGACTGCTAAGTGCATATACGTTTTAACAAAAAAAAAGTCCCTGGCAATAAAATCAGAGCTACACTAAGAAATTAATACAGCCCTATTAACCTGCTATTCTCTTGAAAATTATTGTTTTCCTTTGTACAAATCAAAGGACTAATCTATAAACCTGCACATTACAAATAAGACAAATGTTTCCTTTTTTATTTTTTTTTTTTTAATTCATGAGTAGACTTGGCAGCAGATATCCAATACCCACTCCTGCCCACTGTTGTTATTGGATGAAATCTTGCAGCTAGAAATAGAATAGAAAAAGGGAAACATTCCCATTTTTAAAAAGGGGGTAAAGGAAGATCCAAGGAATTATAGATTGGTGAGCCTCACCACTCTGTCTGGGAAGATCATGGGGCAGATCCACCTAGAAGATGTGGTAAGGCACACAAAAGACAAGGACATGATCTGAGACAGCCAGCACGGCTCTTGGAGTGACAGAAATGTTTGACAAGGGAAGAGTGACCAATGCCATTTATTTAGACTTCTGTAGGGCCTTCGATATGGTACCACATGACATCGTTATCTCCAAATGGGAGAGACATGGATTTGAATAGTGGACTATTTGGTGCATAAGGAATTGTCTGGATGGATGCAGCCAGAGAGTTGTGGTCAATGGCTTTATGTCCAGGCGGAGGCCACTGACAAGTGTGTCCGTCAGGGCACCTGCCTTGAGGCCAGTGATCTTTCATATTTTTATCAGTTATACAGATAGTGAGGTCAAGTGCACCCTCAGTGGGTTTGTAGATGACACCAAGCTGAGTGGTGCAGTTGACACACCTGACAGATGGGATGCCACCCAGAGAGACCTGGACAAACCTGAGAAGTGGGCCCATGAGAACCTCATGAGGTTCAACAAGGCCAAGTGCAAGGTGCTGCACTTGATTTGAGGCAATCCCAGACATGAGTACAGATGGGGAGAGGAAGTCATTGAGAGGAGCCCTGTGGAGAAGGAGAAGGACTTAAAGTTGCTGCTGGATGAGAGGCTGGGCACGACCCAGCAATGTGCACTTGCAGCCCAGAAAGCCAAGTGTGTCCTGGGCTGCATCAAATGCAGCGTGGTCAGAAGGGAGATGATTCTGCCCCTCTACTCTGCACTTGTGAGACTCCACTTGCAGTGCTGCATCCAGCTCTGAGGTCCCAGCACAGGAGGTACATGGACCTGTTGGAGCAAATCCAGAGGAGGGCTATGAAGATGAAGGGTTGGAGCACCTCTTCTGTGAGGGCAGGCTGAGGCAGTTGAGGTTGTTCAGCATGGAGAAGAGACAGCTTTTTGGAAGAGCTTATAGCAACCTTTCAGAACCTTAAGGGGGCTTATAAAAAGGAGGGAGAAGAACTTGTTATGTGAGCAGATAGTGACAGAACAAAGGGCAATGGTTTTAAACTGAGAGAGGGCAGATTTAGATTAGAAGATAGGAAGATAATCTTTACTCTTCTTTAGGAAAACGTTCTTTTTAGGATGATGAAGCACTGGAACAGGTTCCAGAGGGTGGTGGCTGACCCACCCCTGTAAGAGTTCATGGTCAGGTTGGACAGGGCCCTGAGCAGCCTGAATGTAGTAAATTGCATCCCTACCCATGTCAGGGTGTGGAATTGGATGAGCTCTAAGGTCCCTTGCAACCCAAAGAATTCTATGGTTCTATGAGAAACACAGAATCACACAGAATCACAGAATCACCAGGTTGGAAAAGACGTCTTAAGATCATTGAGTCCAACCCATGCCCTAACACCTCAACTAAACCATGGCACCGAGTGCCACATCCAGTCTTTTTTTAAACACATCGAGGGATGCTGGTTCCACCACCTCCCTGGACAGACAATTCCAGTATTTAACCACTCTTTCCAAGAAAAACTCTTTCCTAATATCTAACCTATATTTTCCTTGGCACAGCTTCAGACTGTGTCCTCTCGATCTGTCAGTTGCTGCCTGGAGAAAGAGACCAACCCCCACCTGACTACAACCACCTCTCAGGCAGTTGTAGAGAGTGATAAGGTCACCTCTGAGTCTCCTTTTCTCCAGTCTAAGCAACCTCAGCTCCCTCAGTCTTTCCTCATAGGGCTGCTGATCCTTACATATAGGACACTTAAGAAGTACAGTAATATGATGATTAGGGCAAGCAAAGAAAATGCAGGAACCTCAGAAACAGTAATTTAATGAGTGCAAAACTTACTAGAAAATTTTTCTAGTAAGAAAGGGAAGATAAATCTGATGTTTTCATTAAAAAAAGCATGAATCTTTGTAGACACCACACATTTTTCACTTACAGACTCTAGCAGAGTATGTGTACTTCATATGAATTTTGTATATACTTATTTATAAAGAATTCCATCCAGTGAGCCTACATATGTATATATGTATATATATGTACATATACATATATATATATGTGTGTGTGTATGTAGGCTCACTGGGTTGAATTCTTTTCATTTTAGCTCACAAGGTACTGTTTAATTAACCTGTTGACTCCCTGAAAACTATTGCTGTTTGTGGTAGCATATCAGAAAATATTTTGTTTTCACAGAAAAAATACTTTGAAAATCAAAATTATTTTATTTTAATGGAAATCAAGTAATACCTCACAAATACTAATATTCAAAGATCTTTAGGGGCAAAAATATCTAGCAATCATTTCGCAGAAACTCCATCACATTGTGAGATATAAGTTAGATGGTTATTTGCAAGGTTGCTAAATCAAATTCTTCAATTTAACAGCTTTTGAATATGTTTGGCATTAAGTTTGACATTCACGATTAAACAGTATTTTAAGGTAAAAAATTGTTGTTCTTTTTTCGTGGATTTGCCATAATTGTGGTAGAAATTCTGCCAGTTTAATTTTGTAGCAGGTGATTCTGTTACAGGATTTTTAATACAGTGATGCAAAGACACATTCATGCTTTGAAATATATTTTGTAGCCAAGGTTGAAAATATAATCAATAAAATAAAGGAAGAAAAGGGGATTTTTTTTTCAAATCATATTAATACTATGAATATGCTAAGTGTTGGGTGGATTTTCTTTCCTTCTCATTGTTAAAAATCCCTAGAACTAATTAATCCTGTTGCAATGAATGTCAAATGTACACTTTCTTTAGTTTGAGGAGCCCTGACATTACAATAAAGACCCTGGACAGGAGAAATTATTGTGTGTGCATTATGTTAAAGCTTATGCACCACCTGGTGGTTTTGAGAGGTGATTCTGTGCCACACGAGTTACATGTGAACAGCTGGTTTCTCAGGTCAGAGACAGTCCAGCTCTAAACAGCCACTATAGCAATGTAGAATGTGTCCGTGAGCCTGGCGCTGCTGGATGGAGAGGAAAGATAAGATGAGCTCTGAATTAACACAGGGGTCTTAAGTCTAGTGCTTTTGCAAATATTTTTCTTTTTTCTGGAGTTCCTGTTATTTACCGGTGACATAATCATTCACTGACCTTTCCTCCTCCTCCTCAATCTCCTTTCCACAATTGCACATGTCCAAGATTGATTAAATTAATAATCTCAACCAGATTTATTCCACTAGTTTCTTATCTGTGAGCCATTGTATGGAATTGTGTTTTTTCACCCGAAGACTATTATTCTCACTGATTATTCTCTCTGCTTTTCGATTCAGTATCTGGTTATATCTGTTTCTAAGATATGCCCTATTTCCTTTCTCAGTTATCTGGTAAGCGAGTAAGAGGACATGGATAACAAGTCTTACCATGCAACAAGATCACCTAGAGCCATCACCTTACTTTTACACATGCTAAGTAATCAACAAAAGGTGATGTGCAATCTTGCCCTCAGTCAAATCACACAGAGAACTGCTGTTTTCTCTTCTCTAAGACTACATTGGAAATGTCTTTCTGTGCTGGCAACATCATGCTGTTTATTCCTCACAATAAAGCTCATTTTTCTCCCTCTTCTAGTCCTCCAGCCTCACTTTTAGTATTCCATGTTATAGTCTTTTTACCCAGTTTTCCTTCCACAGCTCCAGACGAAATGTGGTTTGTTTGGGTTTATATTTTTGTTTGATTTGTTTTGGTTTGGTTTTTGGAACTGAAGCAAAGCACTTTTAAAAGTCATTGCACTAAAATAAATATTTCTTCCTCCCAAAGCACATAAAAATTCTAAATTAAAATTGGAAAAACAGTAAGATGAAATCTCCAAAAATATTTCTCCAGCTTAGTCTGCATGAAGATGCTGAAGTAGTAGGGCAAAGGTAAAGAGAGATAGAATGTGATAAAAATAGACCTGTATATAAATCAGAAGTTACCAGAATATATTTGCAGGCTAGCTATGTGACAGATTCTAAAGCAAGAAACAGACTCAAATTATCCTGCACATACTCTTCAGGGAAATCTATTGAAAATTAATTCAGAGAAGTGTAGAACCCAATCAGTAATGACTCAATAATTTCAAAGCCTTGATTTCTTTTATTCTCTTGTTCTGGATTCTAATGTTTTTTAAGTGTTCTTCACCCAGAGACTTGTATTTCAGCTTACTTGTGCTTCACATTCAGAATCAAAACAGTATTTCTTTGACTTTTAGGTGCATTTTTTTGTCTGGAATGGAAAAAGTGAGCTCAGAACTAGTTTCGCTGCAAAGCATTCATAGTTATTGCCTTCATATGTTTTATGCAGAGTTTGCTGACTGTTAAAATCTCAGGAAACAGAAATGTATGAAAGATACTCTTCTAAGACAAATCATAAGGCCATATATTATTCTAACAGTTTCTTTTTGCAGCCACAAACCATTTCAAAATAAGGCTATTAAATTGTTTTATAACTTCCTTGCAATTTATTTGAAGTTTGAAAGAAGATATATGATAAATTATGTGTCATGCTGGTTTTGTATATGTCATACTTTAGTAAAATAAATAAATAAATAAATAAACAAACAAACAAACAAACTGGGCTGGTGTACAACAAATCTTTTATGCTACAGGTTTTTTGATTGTTTGTTTGGATTATTTTTTCAATTACAAATCAAATTTATCCCAGTGACAAACCACTTCCTCCGAACATTTGCAAGGTTAGTGTGACTTTTACTCTCCTGTATGGTGTCTCAGATACCACAAGTCCGGACACAAGGGAAAAAGGCAGAGGGTAAATTTAGAAGCAATGCTCAGATGATGGCAGTGCCTCAGTTAAGGGTCTAACAATACCATGACTTTCAGATTAAAAAGTATCAGGGAGAAGAAAAGGGGGTACTTTTCCATTCTCTAATTTTTTTGGATACCAAGAGATGTTGTTGAGTGATTTGCCTGCCTAGCAACCTTTGAATATATATAAATATACCCTTTTCCATACATAGTTGCTTTTAGCAAGGAGTGCTGTTGAACAATGACTTTGAGTCTGGCTGCTATTATCTTTACTGGAGGTAAACAATAGCCTCTTTTCTTTTCTTTTCTTTTCTTTTCTTTTCTTTTCTTTTCTTTTCTTTTCCCCTAAGATGTGGGAGAATATAGATTTTGTACCATGGCAGGATGATCTTCTCTCTTAGATTTTTCCTCTGCTCTTTTACTCCTCATTCCTATCACTGATTTGCTTTTTTTGTACATCTTCTGATAAAACTCTCCGAATACCAACGTGATTCTTCTTATGTTAAACTAGAGTTCATTGTTTTATTTGTGGAAGTAGATTTATTTGGAAGTAGATTTATTTTTCATCATGTGCACCTTTATAAATCTACTGTGTTTTTCATGTCTCATTTTGTCATTCTGTTGTTTGGGCCCCTAAGAGCCTTCAACAATTCCTTGCAGTTTTCCTTGTTTTCTTAAATATCTTCATCAACAAACCAGCTCACCTTGCTACTTGCCTCTTACCCTTGCCTCATTATTGATGAGGATGTCAGACAACACAGGGGCCAGAACTAATCTGAGCAGAGGCTCTGGAGGGATTCCATTGATGACAACCCCTACCGCCACCCCTCCATTTTGGGAAATAGCTCTTTACTCTTACGGTCTGGATTCATATCTTTAAATGCAGTGGCAGCTTATTTTTCTTAAAAGCCTGAGGTAAGGATATTTATCAAAAGTCTTTTGGATATATAAGGAAGACACAAGAACTTAGTCACTCTCATCCAAATGTGCTGAAAAGTCAGGCAGCTCTACAAATTTTGCAATATCAGCTTCTGTAAAGGAAAGGACTGTTTTCTCTTTCCAAGTAAAGTGTTCACCCAGATAGCCACAATTTTTTTTTTCTTATTCTTTGTCTTTATCTTTTTAAATACGTATTAATAAGTCTGAAGTTCCTTAAATCCTTTTGAAACCTTTTGTAAAAACTAACATTCACATTTGCCTCCTTTGAGTCCAGAGGTATCAAGTAATTTTTACTGAGAGGTTATACTTCATCATTAGCATTCATTTTTTCTTTCCTTGATTTCTTGTTAAACTCTTAAGTGAATATCATCTGATTTTTATCATGGTTGTTGTGTGACTAATATATGTATTATATGTTAGTATTACATTCCCTCAAAAGGTCAGCATATATATTTTGCATCCATTTACCTATAGGCCAAGGACAGAGATCCTTTCTAGCTTATACAGCCTTGTATAGGATTTCAGGGCTGTTATATCCACTCAGCAAAGCAGAAAATGATGTTGGGATAAAGTAGGCTCTCCCCATACACAGACAGACACCCAAACCTTGAAAGGGGGAAAAAAAAATGCAACGCTCTGCAAACTCATGTTATTGTTGTGGTTCTCTAATTTTGCGTGTTAGATACTGTCAGTTGTTTTTAATTGCACAAAAATTGACATAATGGAAAATCAGTTTGAGAGTCTAGCTATAGCTAAGAGAGCTCAAGTTGACGTGAGGGATAAGTTTGCTTTCTATGCACGGTACCTTTTTTCGATGGAATCATTTATTGTATTCTGGTATAATTTTCTGCCTTCAGGTGTGATTTAAGCAGTGAACATGTTTCTTTATACACACACCCACACTATATAGATTTCTTTTGTAGTTAAAGAGATGAGAAGCAGAGAATTAAGTGAAATGGTAGTATTGGATCCAACCCATTCTGCATTTAAATGTAAAAGAGAAATGAAATTGCTCTATCTATTGTGAGTGGATTGTCTTCACAGTCTCATAAAGATGAATTCACTACTTTATTTGTACTTTGTGCAAAAAAGCATGAAAAATCACTTCAAGTGATTTCTGAGTCACAATAACAAAAAAGAGAAAAAAATCTGGTTTATTCAGTATTTTACTAAAGTCTTAATTTCCAAAATACAAGAATATGAAATCTATTGGTTTTATTAATTAAAATCATTGTGGGGATAGGGAGGAAAAATAAAGTATACAACACTGACTAGCCAACAATAAGCTTCTGACTTTGTGTCACTAGTGAGTTTTCTCACCACTCATGTTTTTCTGAAGATGCTCTGTCTAGAAACAACAAAATTTCATAGAGTGCTGGATGATTTATAACCACATATAGTTCTGAATTGCAATTTTTTATTTCATTTTTTCCGTGACTTTAGGAATCAGTTTGTTGGAATTCACTTCAGAGGTAGCTTTTCACTCATTAAGTACAAAATGCTTAAATCTGGTAGCTCATTTCAGGTTCGAAGTACTTCATTTTGCAGAGCAAGTGCAGAATGAATAGGTAAATCTCTCAGTAATCCTGAAGGCCAAGTTTGACACATTAATTATATAACAATTGATATAAAACTGCTGCAGGTGGCAGCTCTGAAAGAAACAGCATAATGGGTGTAACTAATATAAAGTAAAAGTTAGAGCTGTAAAACCCTTGAAGCAATTGCTATTTTTTTCATGTGAAATCTTTTTTCAACATGAAATACTGTGACTTTTACTCTATATATCCATATACATGTATGTACATGCATATGTGTGTATATATATATTTTTTTTTTTAATTGAATACATGTAGTAATCCCAAAGTGAAGGAATAACATTGGAAAGTGCAAAAAAAATATTTTGAAAGTATGTAATTGTTTTCATATTGTATTAAGCACATATATGTTTCAGAAGTTATACCAATTGAGTATCATATCCAAAGAAAGAAGCTGCAGAGTGAGTTTACTAACCTCTGTTGCATGAACATATGATTGCTTACAAGACTAACTAATGTGTCTAGTAAGAAAATAAGTAAAGTTAAAAATTAATTTCTGTGGCAATCCAAAGTTTGATAACATCTTTTTAAAGCCAGGAAGCATATTGAATAACTTATAAACCTTAACCTATAATACTTAATTTTTAACTATTAAAGTTTTGTGTTGGGAGCTGTCCTTTTTTTCCAGCTTTGTACAGTGCCAAGCAAGATGAAATTTGACTAGAATGTCATTATTAAGAAATAGCATTAGTGCTGTAGATATCCTTCTTGATCAGCTGAGAAATGTATGAATGTGCTTCTTGTGTGCATGTAATTCTTTGTAAACTACACTTAAAAGATATATGTTTATTCTGTTGGAAAGGTTTTACGCAATAAAATGACTTCTATCTCAAATCCATTTGTTAGCATTAAAAGGATAACATGTCTACCATAATAGTTTATCCTTTTCTGTTTGTTCATGTTCAGTGACAAAAAAACAAAATTTTACTTACAATTTTCTCAAGTAAAATTCTTAAATATGCATAAGTATTTTGGAAAGAAATGGAATAAATAATCAAGACTCAGTATAGTGCTTTGGATTTCCCAAAATGCTGTGGAAAATTAAGCTTTTAGCAACAGTTCATGGGCAGGGCTAACACAAAAAATACTGGTTCAGATTCAGAAATGCTGTGCTCTACATCAAAATTTAGGGCATTTGTGCCTATCTATATCTACTAAAAATCTAGCCTAGAGTTTTATATGTAGCAAAAAGATGAGGGAGAAGAATAGTCTTGCACTTTGCAGCTTCTGAAGAGAGACAAAAATTGCTGACCACTTTGATCTGAAACATTGTCTCGTATGTAGAAATAAGAAAAAGATCAATACAGAGCATGGTAAACAGCTGATTAATTGTCTCTCTCTTTGTCATCTCTCTTTCCTGAAACAACTTTTATGTCCCTAAATCCTAGAATGTCTTTAAAGCTTGAGTTTTTTACACGCATAAGAGGACAGAAAATAAAATGTCTTTTTAAATTGTTCAGGTACCTCTTTTTTCTTCTGAATGGTTTTCTTTTCTCCTCCACCGTCTACCAGGACACCCAGAAGACAAATTGGATTTTAGGATTAAAGGGAAATGAAGGGTCAGAAATAATGCTCTGTGCATAATCTGACTACTTATGTAGCCCAAGCTGTGTAAACAAATCAGCAAATTTGAAGTCTTTGTAGAAATGAACACAACAAACACTGCCTGAGTATATAGTGTATCTATTTGGCCAACACAATTATAAAGAACTATTGTGTGCCCAGCAAACACGTAAGAACAAAAATGAAAATGCAGTTCGGTGCTTTCTGGGTAGATTGGTTTTGCAAACGGGACAGGTAGCTCACGGTGAGACTGTTGTTTAAGACAGACCACTGGCTTGGGATCCAGTCAGGTGATTCTTTCCAGCATGACACACCAATGCTAATGAGATATCGCATATAAAATGGTGAATTGTAAGCACCATTCTCTAACTACCAAGAAAAGGCAGTTTCACTCTTCAAACCCAGGGGGCAAGAGGGGAGACACCATGCGGGAGCAAACCTGGTGGGGGTGCAGGGATGAGGCAAAGATGGCAACAGTGAATTAATTCACAGCCTTGGGAAAAGAGTCATCAAAGCAACACTTTATCTCACATCAAAAGATTTAGCTCACAAAGAGTAGCATAGCACAGAAATTAAACCCTTTGACTGGAGAATTATTTGGGAGTGCTGTTTATTAGCTACTGTTTAGATTTAGTGCTTTCACAATGCAATTACTGATAAACTAGAGTCTCTGCCAAATCAGTGTGTAACAAATATGTCATTAGAGGTTTCAAACAACCCAATCATTTTGTTCCTAGAAAAAGATGATTCATCTTCAAACGGTTGACATTCTTGTTTAGCTGTTATACGAGTAGCAAAAACTGACATGCTATAGCCATTTAAATGCAAAAGACAAATTAATGCTTGTTTCTTTATAAAAAATAAATGTGATTGAACATTTTATTGTTCTTAGCAATGTATCACATTTGTTTTCTTTATCTATTTTATTAATTTCTACTATCAATGTTTTTTTTCTTTTGTTTTCACAAAATATAGCAAGTGGTTATTTTTCGTGATCTGTGATACCACCCCATAATTCATTTCTAGCTGTGTTCTCAGTTAGTGAGTTGTTGGTTTATTTTCTGTTTAAAATTCAGAGAAGACTGAGGCCTAATGAAAATTTTGGTACTCAATCACAGGTTTATGTATTCAGGCTGTCTTTTTGTAAAGATAGATTCTTTAGGCACCATATTCTGTATAACTCATCTACCAGGTTTTCAGCTATTCTGCATGCTGTATAACATGAGGTTTTTTCCATAGGACAAACCTGTTTTCCCCTTAGCAGTTCCATAGTGGTTCTGTGGCAGCTTCTACAGTCTCTGTCATGGAAAAAGAAAATGTACTTTCACAGGTGTAGCAGGTTGATTTGGGGTTTGTGTTTTGGTTTTTTGTGCTTTGTTTTGGTTTCTGTTTGTTTGGAGTTTTTTGTGAGATGTGGCTGAAATTAGGAAATCTTTAATCCTTTTCTGCATATGCCACTGCAAATCAGTCTGAGACCTGTCTAATTCATCCTTTTAAAGGCATTTACCCTCATCAGAATGTCAGAGTTCACACTGATGTTTTTGTACCATATCTGTTTTATATCCAAGTTACTTAAAACTAAACTTTTCTTATTTCCAGTTGTGCCTCCAATTGTACTGATTTCTTCACACGTCTCTGCCTGTCTTCATGTCTCCCCAGCAGTTTTTCAAGAAATATGCACAATAGGCTCTTTTAATTCTTTAACATGTAATGAAAGAACTTAGCATAAAAAAAACAAACAAAAAACAAACAAAAAACCCCAAACAAATATTTAAAAAAAAAATCTTGTTTTAGTAATTTTTTTCATAGATGTTACCAGTTATTAACTAAAATTAAAACCAAAATCAACAAAGCTAAAGTACCAGTATTTATCACATGCAAACAAACCTTTAAATAACTCCCAAAAAGAAATCTGTTCTAATAAATGAATGAGAGCTAAGTTGTCCTATAGGTAGGATCTAAGTGCTATTACGTTGTAAATTAGGCCTGTTCACCATGAGAAAAAGGACTTTCGGAATTTGACTTGATCAGGAAAGCAATTGTGAGCTATGCACTGGCATCATGCATTGTAAAATGGGAAGCAACACAAAAAGAAATAATACTAATGAAAATTAGTGCGAAATATCTAATTAAGGTACACTTCTACACAATTTTCAGACTTTAAAATGTGCTACATTAAGAAACCTGTATCAACTTTTAAGAAAGGACTTACCCAATTTTTTTTCTGACTAGTACAAAAGATGGAGATTTTAAGTAAAGCTTAAATAACAAATAAAATAACATCAGCAAAATAATTTAGAAGAACGTTTTTGTTGTTTTTTGACACATGTGACAAAAGAATATTAAAAAAAACCCTCATAAGTGCATAATCTCTTATTAGCTAAATTAGGAAATAGCAATGGTTCAGTCACACCTGTTATACTTTAGCATTATACTCAGGGGGGAAAAAAAAAGAACAAAGAAAAAAAAGATTTTACCATCATGATTTCAAGGCACAGCTCATCATCTGCAAAATTTTTATTCCCAAGTTCTAGAAGTGTGCAGGTGATTGTACTTACATTGGAAATGGCCTGAGAAATAGATCTAGGCTACACCATACGGCTGACCAAAAGGGGTTATTTTGTTTTTCTTAGAGGCAACAGCAAGAAGAGTGTTAAGATAAGTAAACCCAGCATTGTTCTCTCATTTTTCTTTGCCTTCAAGCACTTTTCTGTAATTTACTATCAGTTCTGAAGATAGATAATGATGGAGTAGCATAGGTAAATATCACAGTGGTACAGGTGGAGATAGGTCAAAGATTTTTTGCCCAAAAAATTATTCCAGTATTTTTACATCCAAATCTTTGAAACAGTTACGTGAAATAGATAGATAATCTTATTTGAAGATAATAGGAAGAAAATTACTGTTTATGCAACTGAGCTGTGATACAGCAATGCATGTTCTATGTCCTGTACAGAACTGTTCTCTCTTTCAAAAGAAGGACTCATGTACTTTTTACATTTCCCCAGCAAGTTGTGGTGGTTTTCTATTTTTTTTTTAATTATTATTTTTTTAATTGTTTGGTTTGGTTTTTTTTTTTCCCCCTGGGGGGGTGGGGGAGAGGGTTGGGTGCAGGTTTTTTTTGTTTGTGTTTGTTTTTGTCTTTTTGTTAATTTGTATGAGGTGGGTTTTTATTAATATCTCAAGGGAAATTACTTACGAGGGCATATCAATATGGAGTATTAATTGTTAACTTAAAATATTATATTCTTTCTTCATGGTTTATATTAGTCAGACAAAGAGCCATTCCAGGCCTTTACAAATCCCTCTAGGAGAACAAGCGATCTTTCACAATTGCCTGTTGAACTAGTGAACAGCAAATTGGTGTTTATATTGGTGTTGTTCATACTATGAACCTAATAGTAAAGCTCATTCTACTGTGTGGCAAGGTATCAACTCATTCATGCATCAGAAGCCAATCCTGACCATGAGAGAAGAAAGTCAAACATGTCCATCACTTTTTTGAACAAATAGTAGTTACATTTAAAGACATGGTATCATGTTCTTTATAGTTGTGTGTTTTGATGAGAGCAACTGTTTACCTGTGATTGTTGCCAACATGTGGAATGTCACAAAATGATAAGACATTTAAAATTTTAAATCCTTCTGATTAGAAATCCGTGTTTGGTTTAGGCATATTTTACATGTTTCACAGACACCACTGGCGAGTATTTAATAGCAACCATTTCATAAGTGATCCATTAGGGTCAGACTTCATGATGACTCCTGGGAGAAGTATGTATTTATATCCTTGCCTTTTACTCACTCAGCTTTCTATCCCGTTGGGAATTAAGAGCTGTAAATTCTCCAGATAGCTCTTTGTAGTCAATGAGAACTTGAGATGACTGTCATAGGATGTTGGCTGCTGCAGTTTCCAACCTGTCTACTGCAGGAGGACCCCATTCTCTCTTTCAGAATCTCTCAGCTTTGACTGGGCTGACTGTTCTGGGGAGGAAAGAGGGAATTGTACTAAACCATGTTTATCACCGTTTTGGCATCAGACCCTTTCTAAAATTTGTATTTTTGTATGTAAATAGCATTTTGCCTCGTCCAGGCTGCCTTATGTCCCATACCAGAGACCATCTTCTGTCATCTTTATTGATAATTTGCTAGCTTCAGAGTGATATTTTTGCTAATGATGAATTAAACCACATCATCTTCCAAACAATTCCAAGCTGCAGAAAAGTTCATACTGAGAGCCGAATTTGAAGTGTGACATTTGTGGTTATTTCTTGAAGGACCTGGCATTTCCTGTAGGACAAGCTGCTCTTTAGAGCCTAGCTGATAAATGTGACATCAGTCAATTAAAGAAAAAATAATGGAGATGTGTAATCACAGAAATTACAATGTAATCATGCAACCCAAAGTATTCTAGATGAGAAAAATAGTAACTACTAAAATCAAAATTATATTCTGTGACAGAAACAATCTAGCATAGTATTGGATGTATAACTGTGTAGGTAAACATAATTTTTTCAACTAACTAACATATATTTAAAAGGAAAGAAACACGGATAAACCTGTTCACACTTTTGAAAACTTTCGGAAGAAATCAATCAAATGGAGATCAAAGCCCACTGATGCTGATGTCAAAATGGGATGAAATTATCCATGTCAAAATAAGGATGACATAATTTTTAGCTCCAGTTTTCCCATTTTCAGCTTGTACTTATTTGTCCTTATGAATTTATCACCTTGTTTAAATAAACTTTTTTTTTAGCAATATTTGTGCTAAACCATGTACCTGTACATCAAAATCTCTCTGATTTTCTCATTAGAGGAATTGCAATGAGTTTTCTTACTCTTTCACTATGTAACAAGTCTCCCGTGCCTTGGATCATCCCCACGGGCAGGTGCAGCTGCAGAACTTACCATACTGTTGTATAAATGATCTTGCAAATAGCTTTATACAGGTCATATTTCCTCTGGAATTTTACCAGATCTTCCCTTTACTCAGCTAAACCTGAGATAAGTTGTTTTTTTAATTAGTTCATTATACCATATGCAAGAATCATCTGGTTATCCTCTCTTGAATCCTTCCCATACAGTTTAGAGCACCCACTCTTTTTCTGCACTAGTTTTACCTCTATTCTTGATTTATACATATAGGATATAGCAAATTATATAAGCATATATTTCTCTCGGGTGTACCTAGTTTACCTAAGACTCTTAATTTCTTTGTAAAATGGCCTCCACTTAGAATTAATATGTCAATGACTTTGTGTCATCTGAACTTATACAAAAATTCTTTTTTTTCCAGATAGCTCACATAAATATGCATAAATATGTGCAGAATATTGATTTTCATTCCCCCTGAAGGACCATATTAAAATATTTCAAGTGAATTATTCTTCCTTTGCAAATACATTTTGAGGTCTATCAATGAGAACCTATCAGTCTTGTCATAGGCTGAAACAGAGACAGTAAGCAGTGCCAGTGATATTATTTTTATTTTGGTATTTAACCTAAATGGCTCTAGATACTTCAGGGAAGCTAAAAAGAGGAAAAATCGGTTTACATTTTCCTGTCCATTAAAGAATGAAAACATCAGCAATCTACATATCCTCCAAGCAGGAACTCTAAGAGACAAAGATGTCATATACAGGGTGCTATTACTTTTATCAAAATGGCACTATTCTTCAAATGAAGTATTCCTTAATAATTAAAATGAATCAAGTACTCCTGCCTCTTTCCATAGGGAATTGAGAAGAGCCATCAGGTTTCTTTATTTTTAAGATAAAATAATTGTTGATGAAGATAAAGCACAGAAACTTGGATAGATTATTATTGATCTGGATCTATAGGTCAGCTGATGTGGATGTTATTTTCAGACTAGAGCTATGACAATGTCTCTGGTTTAAAGATCTTATAGACTGCATTAGAATGGCTGGCATGGACTCAGCCTCAACAATTTCATTGATTGTTCATTATTTAAAATGCAGTTCTAAGATAAAAAAGTAATGATTTCTTTTGTCCTTACGAAGACTTATAAAGCCAGGAAAAAAAAATAAATCTCTAATCAGTTTATGCCATTTTTAGACGTATGCATTTTTGCTGCTTTCCCTCCAGAACTAGAACGGTAAGAGTGCTTTGCTTCCCTATACCTTTATCAATTGGTATGCACAGGTCAAATGTAAACATGTTAATTATTGATCTCCATGACAACATTCCATTACCTATCTAAGCCTAAAACAGATTATCAAATTGAGTAAACTCAGTAGGGTTTTTTGACTACATGATCCAATAACTGGGCCACATAGTGAGAAAGAATATAGCAATTCTATTATTAACTTACGAAGAAGCAAACCAACTGAATACCTTTACAGCAGATCAGAAAACTGAATTATTTACCAGTGTGTCTAATCAACCATGGTTGATAACATAAAGCAAGAATTCCCAACTCATTTAAAGAAAGATAAAGGAGAAATTAAGTATGAAGTCTTTATGTAGAACTCTTTCTGTAACATCAGGTGGTTTTAGTCAACTGTGTAGATGGTGCAACAATTGAAATGCTTGTCAAGTACATCTCACTCTCAACAAGATTTTCTTTCAGTGGACATAGAGGAAGATTTCCCTAATTAAGAAAACTTTCATTTTAAGTGTACTTTTTTCTATATTTCAGTGAATATAAAATTTCAAATTACATTCTGCATTATGGTAAACAGTTGACTTCATAAAAAATAGGATGTTTCCCCCTAGATTTGCCAGAATTATATTGTTTTCCTGAATTGTTTTGACTTTACTAAAACTGCTGATGTACCTAAAATATAATAAGCAACACTATATTTAAGCTGACATTTGATAAAAAAGGAGCTGTGCTAAAACAGTGATGTTGAAAAGATGTATTCTGTAGGGAGGGTAGCCAAATAGGTTACGGTTTGCATTTTGCAATGTGACATTGCACGGCAGTTTCTTTTACTTTGTTAGATGCTGGTATAATTTGTTCAGTTTTCAAAGCTACAGTTTGATCCAGTCACTTTGCTTAGTTTGAGAGCACTGCACAAAACTTTTTTTTTTAATAAATAATTTTACTGTACTCATTCTTTCCCTGAATCATCCAGGAAATTCCATTATCTTTTTCACTGTGCTAATAGCCTTTAATGAACTAGACTAGCCAATGTTTGTTGCAAATGAGAACACTTTAAATGTCTTGCTTTACCGTTAAACTTTACAGAGCGTGAACAAAAGCTGCACCAGGGTGGCAGTGACAGTTTGTTCCAAAAATGAGTGCAGAAAAAATTGTTCGCTGTCACTAGTCCAAAACATTTTTAATTGCAAAAAATAGTAAGAAGGAAGGAAAAAAAAAAAAAAAGGTAGAGCCGCACAGACTTGTACATAATGGAATGAGCAAGCCTAGGAGGTGTTATTGATCATAATATTGCTTGCATCAAATTGTTTTGGCTCAGCCTGCCTCTAAAAGCAGTTGTCACATCGAGTTCTCATCTGTCTCTGTCACTTTTCTTCATTTCGTTGCGTTACTGCCCGCAAGCTAAGGACAGGGTGAAAACACTGCACTGCAGTTTGATTCCTGAATTCCTTTACAACCAGCATCACTAGCTCTTTGGTAGTGGGCTTCCACTGGCCTGCCATGCCCTGATGTTAGCAGTGAACCTTCCATCTTGGAGGTATGGATCACAGAAAGGATCAAAATGCACTGTGAGTATTTCAAGTTCCAATGACGAATGCAAGTGAAAGAACAAATTGCAATTTGCCATCTTCTGTTTAATAGCAACAGCTATTGCTTGGAAGTATGTGTAAAGTCAGGGGTCTTATGTACTTGGAATAGACAGGTATTTAGAAACAGATGGCTGTCAATAAGTCAGATATTTCTTCACAAGTGATGACAACTAGGAAATTTTCCATTAATGCTCAATTGTCAGACATAGTTCAACAAATTTTGGCCTTTTGCCACATATCTATTAATAAATGTTGCTTTTCATTCCTTGTGCAATTAAGGCCAAAGTTGAATGGAATATATAGTAGTTGTTCCCTAACAAAGTATCTTCAATGTATAGTTTAACAAATTAAGGACTGGAGGTACTTATATATTACGGTTCACCAAATACTTTCAGATTGCAGGTTTGTTATTCAGAGCAGACTAACCATTTTGCTCTGCTTCTTTACATAAAGAATTCACTCTTACTGTAATTATGCAAACAGGACTTTAATTGCATTAGAGGTTAGGCATATATAAAGAACTTCTGGTAAGTATGTTGCATGTCAATAAATATGTTGAAACACTACCTCTACAAAGACAGGAAGGATTGTCAATGTAAGTATAAAGAGGTAGAAATATACATAGTTTTTTCCTAGTCCTGAATTATATAATGCTGTAAAGTCCAATCTTCATATTTCCTTATTCATTATAATCAAATACACAACTGATTTGCTGCCAATGTGACCATTTTTCCCCTCTCATATTATCATCTTTTTTGTATTTCTTATCTGAGCTGTTGCTCACCTTTGATTCTGCTCTAGCTCACTTGTTTCCTTTAACTGTCTTTCACTTTACATAATGCATGACAAAGATAATGAAGAATTAAACCGTAAAAATGGTTTAAAATATGGTCATATAAACCATGCTAGTGCTTGTTGAGGCTGACAGGATTTGATCTACTGGAGTCCTGTCTGTGATACAGAAAGATGAAAAAACTGAGCCTGGTGTTTTATTATCTGACAAATATTAACAAAAAGTAATCACTTTATTACCTTTCTATGAAATTTCAGTTGAGCTTTAAGCAAGCAAAGCTCTTTCTGAGTCAACTAACATGAAAGAGTGCAAATTTAAATCAAGTTTGGAGTTAATAATGAGCACGACTATAAATACTATTCTTAATGAATATTCTGGTTTTTTGCTGTAACTACTCAATTATTTCAAAGTCTTAAATAAATTTTACCTCCACCACTGAAACACTGAGTGATCCTTAACAACTGTTACAATAAGCACAGTAACAATGACATGTGAAGGTATTGTCACATCTGGGTCAAAGAGAAGGAAGAAATAGGAAGGGTTTGTGGGGCATACTTTCAGTGGGAAAGTATGATATTTTGTCATTAAACTTGAGCGAGATCAGTTCTTATTCGATAATGTTCATGTCTTCTTTCATGTGAGAGTAGCAACATTTGATCTGTTTTCTTTGTGTGACATCTCTTTAAAAATCAGATAGACCTTGAATAAAGCCCATTTTCTTAGTCAAAAGAAGCTGGTTTTAAAAGTCATGCATAAATGCTGTTTTCAAATCCTAAGTAAGCCACAATAAAAAGAGGACCCTTATTCCTTGAACTTCTAAGAGTGCTGTTGTCATTGTCAGCAGTTTTCTGCCCACATTAGCCTATTTCCTGAATTTCCTTACAAAAGAACGATGACCATGGTTTCCTGTTGCTGTACAACAGTGTTTGAAAATAGAGAGAAGAGATAATTCTTTATTTCCTCCATCTCCATGTTCCCCTTTTTTTTTTTTTTTTTTTTATACAAAACCCATATGAAAAGGTTCATGATAAGAAAATTCAACCAAATTCCTTACTTGGTGATGTGTATTTGATGTCCAGCTAGTGGGAAATAAAAGATAGTTTTAATTTCAGTTTGTATTTCTATTTCAGACTAGAAGGCAGAAACAATTCATTTTACAGTGGACTTCATAAGGCTGTGCTATATGTAAATTGTTCAGGGATAAATCTTGGCACCAATGATATCAAGAGCCAATTACTCTTAACTTCTGCAAGGATGAACAGCTTTTAAACTGTAATAAACAGTGGTACTTATGGTATGCTATATATAACTTTGCTGGAGTGGATCCTGAGCTTTGGGTGGAGGTACTTCTGGCAACGTTGTCCATCTCCTGGGAACTTTGTACTATGAATGAAATCCCTAATGGCTCAGAAAAGCACTGACATAAACAGATGTGTCAGCATCTAACCTGGTTTGTAGCTAAACTCTTAGTGTAAGTCTGTCAGAATGGACATTAAAGACTTTTAGTGATTTGTGCCATAGTTGTGTTCATCCTCTCTCATTAGAAAAAGAAGTTACTGCCTGCTTGTATCAGAGAGTCCTGTCCCTGGAATGGCCATGACTATGTCACATTTATCTTCAAGACACCCTGTCTGGGTGAACTCAAGCACTGAGTAGAAATCATGTATATAAGGCCTGCAAACATGGCCTTGCATGCTCTGTATGCACTCAGTGTGAGCGTATTCCCATATTCCCTGCATGCAGCTGGCCTCTCCATTCTGTCTCAATGAGCGGAGACCCTGGATCAAGATGCTGTCACACCAGTTGTAAACTCTGGTTTTAGTGAGGGAGGAAATCAGGACTCTTTGAAGGGAGTGGTTCTTGGCTGTGGAACTTATTTCTTTTTACTTTTCTCCTTCAGCTCAAAGTCATGTCAGTGTGTTGCTTTTCAAAACCAAACTATATCTCTTTTCGTCTGTGAGACAGGGCTGTGCTGAAAGGAGTAAGGTCACTCATACAAAGACTCAGCATCCCATTGGCTCAATTTGGCAATTAAAAATACAGCCATTGATGCCTTAGCTGGACAGATGATTAGTACATGAGCCTAAAAAAAATATTTTAGATATATGTTTTAACAAGGATTTTCTTTTTTTCTTTTTTTTTTTTAAAAAAAGGAAGTGGTTTTCAAATAAGTTTAGAAGATTTTTCACATGTTGACCTATTAGAAGAGTTTTTCCAATATTGATACATCAATGAAAACATGTTACAGTCTAACTAACTTAGAAACGTTTTAGTTAAACATAAAATGTGTTTCTAACAGTGGTATAGTTTTGCTTGGTTTTTTCCCCCTAATAATTTGAGTAAATGAGGTTTTAGAGAGAATATCAAGGAGATCATAATGCTACAAAGTCTTAGTAGGAAGCAGTTCCACTTGTCCTGATGATATCTTAGATTTGGTAACATAACCTAATCATACATTATTTATATTATAATGCCATTCAAATGTGCATGTCTCTTAATGTTTTTTTTTCTAAACCTGATGTATTTCTAAGAATTGGACATCTATTTACTATCTGACTATGTGTGTCCACTGTATTTCAATAAAGATGAGCTAAGAACGAAGTTCTTTTTCTACCCAAACCATAACCTTTTATAAATTGCCTTCTTTATCTTTCTGCATTAGAAACAGAAGAAAAAAAACATGGGGGAAAATGCTTAACATCTGCATTTTTTTTATCCATGTGCTTATCCCCTAATGCTGTTTCTGTGAACTCAGAAAAGAAGTAGGTTCCTTCAAATTACAGCATTAAAAACATTTTCTGCCTTACTGATTACCACAAGTATAAAAACCCTGTTCATCATGGAGACTATTCTGAAAGCAATCAAAACCCTGTCATTGTCAAGGTCCATGACTAAAGGATATAGACTATGGTATGGAAATCTGTAATGCTGCATCTTCCAGTGTAAACAGGAATTAATCTTTGATGTATTGAGCATATTAATCATTATCCAAATAGCAATTCCACAGTAATGCAGCTGGAAGAGGCCTGAAGAAAGGAGTCCATCTACCATTAAAGTGGTTATTGATTGAAGGTTAATGCTGTGCGTCTGGGAGATTACTCTGCATCCTTCTTTTAATCAAATAAGTGCAGAACTGAATGACTGACTAAACTGCTTGGCTAGCTGTTCATCTTATTCAATATGGGATATCAACATTGATTGTTTAAAGTAATCCAGTGGCTAAAAATCTACAGCTGTATGTCAACTGGAAATAGTAGTGTATTCGCGCATACCTACCAGAAAAAACTTGATATGTTTTTTACTTTTTTCACATTCAAGCTGTGAACTTCTATTGCTTATTCCACTCTAAAAAAGGTTTGACCTTTTATTTTTTCCCACAGAATAATTTATATTCTGTTATATGGTACTGTGCATTTGTGTATGATATTCATACAAAAGAGAATGACAAGGTTGGGTAAATGCTCCTGAGGGATGGAGAGATGGAGGTAGCCAAGGGAGCGTGCTCAAAGATAAGAAGGTTCAAGTGATGCTGGGTTGCAGGCAGCAGCTGTACAGAGCCTTGGGGTAAGAGCCAAGCCAAGCGGTGAGCACACAGCAGAGGAGGGACAGGAAGGCTGCTAAAAACAGGAAGTGGAAAATAGAGCTAGGTTCCTAGAGTGACAAAAAGGACATTTTCTTAGGACCACAGACTGTGCACAGATAGCTCTCCCAGTCAGGAAAACGACTGAGTTGCTGAAATGAAGCTGATGGTTCAGCTGAGGCTGGGGCAGAACTTATACTGCTATGGCAGAGTGGGAAAGGTTTCCCTTTTGTTTCTCTTCTGTCTTACTAGTCAGTCAAAGATTTTTATACTTTCAAGGTAGAAAGGGATGATGAAGAGCTAAAATCTAAGCACATAAATTAAATGGCTTAGTCCCTAAATGCTCAAGGATTACACAGGAGTTAACATGGCATTTCAGAGCACATAAATGAAAAGCCCAATTAAAGTCTGCATAAAGTAGGTTGTGTAAATATCATACTAGTCTAGGACTTGACAGTGTCAACTTGTCAGCTGATATTTCCTCTGCTCTTGTACATTCTCAGTGGATTGACGATTCATTTCTCTGTTTTTCTAGCTTAGGCCTGACCTTTATTCTTCAAGGGCCAAAATGAATTTTGGTGCAATCTTCTAGAAACATCAGCAGTGAATGTCTTGTGTGTCACTGTTAACACATGAAGAAACTCATGAAAAGAAGTGATTCTAAATGAGTATTTTGGTACCGTCTTTCTTTTGTGTGGTCTGAATTTGAGCTTTTAAGCTATATTATATTAAAGTCAGTGACAGTTTAAAAATTGCAACAAACATTTTTATCCTCTTCTCCTTTGTGGTAATAATCTGTATCATATGAATGTCATATGCTGTTTGTCTTTTGAGGAGTTTAATTGTTGCATGACATAATTCACAGAACACTAAACAGTAGTCTGTCTGAGTAAAGAACTTATTTCTATTTACATGGTAATGAAACCTTCTCTCAAATAATCAACAAGCTAATGAGACTTTCTGAATGACCCGGGACTATATGTTGGTTATTCTTGTAATTTAGATCAAACACTGCTGATATATAAAGCAGAAAATCCTTAATTGAATGTAAACATTCAAGCAAGAAAAGAGAGAAGAAATTAGTCTAAGCCAGGAATTAAAGGAAAAGGACAAAGGCGTTCTGAATGGAAGTTACTCCAGCCAGGATGATTGTGTACGCGGCAGAAATGCACTGCATTAACGTCTATTGATTCAAGAACAATAAAGTTTCTACAGGCACAATAAAGTTTCTCCCCTAATTGCTTACTGAGCTATATAAAGGATTTCCAATGGACAAAGTTGCAAGATTTTTCCCTAAAAGTGTCTGCATTCAACATCATCTCTCCTTTTCTGTGCTTGGTTGCTCAAATATCTGGTGTTAGATATGAATTTATACAAACAGCCTCGAAGGTTCCTTTGCTTTCAGATCTCCTGTAAAACAAGCTTTTCTATGTCCTTCATAAGGCAGCAGCACTATAAAGACCAGCAAAGACTCGAAGGAACATGTATGACATTTGAGTACGTTTTCTAAGATAGATGCAAAGTTATATGTTTATAGTATGATTCTTTTTTATTTATATGCATCTATAATGTAGCATGAGTACAGTTTTTGAAGGGAAAAAAAAAAGAAAGAAAATGACATTTGAAAATATTGACACCAAGCCTGAAGCCCTGAACTTGGCCACTCCCTTCTCCTTGATACCTCTAGTGAGTGGCTTCCAGGGCTTCCTACTTTCCCACATGGCCTGTATTTTCACACACCTTTCTCTTCGTCATCGCCAGTTATCCGCTGTCATCCCTCATATTCAGGGCAATTATGGATCATGCTGCCTGTCCTGCTTTTGTGTGAGCGAACTCAAAATGGGGAAAACAGTTATCCCAGCAAATGACTGGTTGGTTCTGCAGATGAATGTATGTGAGAACAGAGATCAGCAGAAACTGAAGAGAAAGTGTTTATGATGATACCTAGAAACTCCAAAGAACATTTTAGTATAGATAATATTAGCATCATATCCTTATTTAGAGAAATTTGCAATTTCTTTACCTGTATGATGACTTTGGTATAGGAGTGCTTCATTAACAAAGCTCATCAAATTAGAATATCAATTCATAGAAGAAATAGAAGTCTGTTGTTTGATATTTTATTTTTAAATTTTAAAGGAAGCAGTAAATAGTAATTAACACACATTCGTCAGTGTATTAACCTACATTTGTCAGTGTTTTCATTTCTGGAGAAAATTTCCCTCATGCACAGCTTTAAAACTAAGTTTCTTGTATTTTATGCATGCAAGCTTCTGCCTGATACATGTATATATTTTGCACAATGATGTGCTACTCATTTCTCAAGACACTGTGGGGTCTTATATATCAACCTAAGGGTTTGGCCATTACCTTGATACATGAGATTCATTTTGCTGGTTGAGAATGGTATGGTCGCTACATCTGCATGAATCACGAGCAGATTTTAAACAAGAACATAAAAAGTTAATTTTCTTTTAACACAGTAGTGTTATCCTGTGGCCATTTTTCTGTGTTCTTGAGCAGTCTCTTTAAATGTGTGGTGCATAATAGTCAGTTGAGTAGAAATGAGACTAGTTTTCCTCAGCAAGAGTAGAAGTATCTGTGAAGGCATACTCAACACAGGAAAGACGTAAACCTATCAGAGTGGGTCCAGAGGAGGGCCATGAAAATGATCTTTCTGTGAGAAAAGGCTGAAAGAGGTGGAGCTGTTCAGCTTGGAGAAGGCTCCACTGAGGCCTTATAGCAGCCTATCAGTACCTAAAGCGGGCTTATAAAAAATATGGGAACAATTTTTTTTAGCAGGGGCTGTTATGATAGGACAAGGGGTAATGGTTTTCTCTAAAGGAGGGCTAGTCTAGATATAAGGAGAATTTTTTTTTACAATGAAGGTAGTGAAACACTGGAACAAGCTGCCCAGAGAAATTGTGGATAGCCCATCTCTGGAAATGTTCGAAACCAGATTGGATGCAGCTCCAAGCAATGTGATCCAATTGAAGATGTCTCTGCTCATTAAAGGGGAATTTGGACTAGATGACCTTTAAATGTCCCTTCCAACCTAAAATATTCTATGATTCTATGATATGAGAACATTTTTTCAGGAGATAATGAGTAGCAGTTTTCTTGCGCATGCCTTGTGCACAGACAGAGCTCTGGGCTGAAGGAAGTGCAGTTTCCAGATGAAGGATGGAGAACAAACACCACGAGACCCTGAGTCTTTGGCCTGTAAACTCTACTGCCAAATTTGAAATTGACAATTTTTAACCTCTCTTACTATGAAAATAAACTCATCCTGCTTCAAAGAGAGTTTTGAACATTATTCAATTAAGCAGAAAGAGATTTGTGATCCATGGCACCCCTTCTGAATCCTCTGTATGATACAGAGGCATTGGTCACAATCTCAGTAGCTGAGTTGTTGCCAAGGGGAAAATTACGAGTAGATAATCACATACTGCCTATACTGTCTTAGCAAAAAGTGGTCATGAGAAGACAAGACAAGCAACTAAGCTCAACATGTGATTAATATTATTTGTGTTCTGGCTTTTCTTAGACAGTGGAAGGTGTCATGTTAGTAAGATCAAAAGCATTACAGAAATATCAATATTTATTTATTTATTATTTATTTATTGCAAAAAACTCCTCAGACAGGAAAGAAGAAGGGTTTTTTGGGAGTTGTGTGGTTGAGGTTTGTTTTGGTTTGATTTGGTTCAGGGGAGGGGTTGTTGTTTTGGGGTTTTTTTGGTTTTGTTTTGGTTTTTAGGGGATTTTGCTTGTTTGGTTTGGTTTGGTTTGGTTTGGTTTGGTTTGGTTTGGTTTGGTTTTGGGGTTTATTTTTGGGTTTTGCTTATTTTCTCCTTTTTAAATTCTCATAGTTAAAGCATCATTTGCTTTCATTTGTGATTCTCTCTCACCTACCTCATCATTAAATTTATTGTTGCTGTGGTCTTCTGACTTATTTTTACAAAAAAAGCTTTTGGTAGTTCACACAAGGAAAGTACCAAGACCATGTACTGCATTATTAAAGAATTTTGTCTGAGAGGAAAAGGAGATATTATAATGCATGTTGTACTGCAAGGCTGTTTATCAAGAAATTTGGTAGAACATAGAAGAGCCTGAACAATTTTATTTCTCTTTGAAATTAGCTGTACTTTAGCAAGAGTTTGGACAGATGGTTTTTTTGCCAAAACTATATTTTTCTGTGGAAAAGACTTGATATGTACGGAGATCATATTTATGTATTTATGATGGTTTATGCCAGGAAGTAAAAAGTTCCTTTTGCTACATCTGCCTTTGTCTTTCAACACATATGTTCTGTCCTTCAGCAGCATTAATAACCTTCCTGCTCTAAATTCCCTAATGGGTAGAACAATATTTAGCTCTTAGAATCCTCAAGTGAATATTCTCTTCCAAAACCTAAATCTACAAGACTTCTGAAGACACAAGTTGAGTAAATATGTAAAGTCCTGATAAGATTCCTGATTTTGCATTAAGTTAGGGTATATTTAGGGGCAGCGTTGGAAGTCCATTGAGGTTGGTAGGTCATTCAGCTAATTTGGACTCTGAAGTCAGTAAATATTTTGCAGGAATTTTAATATCTTGTCTACCTTTTTGTGAATTCTTTACTGAGTGTTATGGTTCCTGCTGCTTCTGCTCCCCTCAACTGGTTAGAAAGGAAAATAAAACCTGGAATCCTGTAGAAGGTGTTCAGTTTCTTGTAACAGTAACTGTTCAGTTGACTAATTGTCTCTGTTTCACAAATGAATCCTATTCTCTCTAGATGATTTTATGGCAGTGAGATGCCTAATGAAACAGAATAAGAAATGTGCTGACAAATGTTTGGAGGAGGAAAAGAATGTTAACCATATTTTGTTTTGAAAATAAAGACACATTTGAAGTGTATCAGTAGGAACAGGCAAGAGAGAATAGTACTGGATGAAAGTGAATTGCTGGAAAGTTACCTGTAAGTGTTAACACTAAACTTGTTCTTGTCTTAGTTGGATTCTTCTTCTTTTTTACTACTGTGCTTGGAATTGCCTTTACTGCTTGACATTAATTTGTCTTTACTATATTTTTGTTATATATTTCTATTAAGAGTACTGCAGAATTAATGGTACGGAGACCTTTAGTGAAACTACCTGTTAGAATCCTAAAATGAGTGCAACATCTCACAGCCCATCACTTACGATTCCTGTCTTGCCATATTAATGAGTGCCAGGCAGCGTTAATGCGCCTGGAGGACATGGGTCTCAAAAGCCCAAGTGCACCATAAAGGAAATGGACATCCATTTGAGTCTTAGAGCCCCATGGGACCTTACAGGTATAAACTCAGCTATAAACTGACAAGCAACCTTGCTTGCCCTCAGGCTGTGCGAAATCTATGAGAAGAGAAGTTTGTAGTGTTTTGGGGGGGAAAAAAAAGCACTCTAATGGGCTGCCATTTGTTTAAAATCCAGCTGTGGCACTGTGTTCTGTGTACATACTTTGTCTTGCTATGGGATGTAAGATGAATTTAAGCCCACTGGCTGTAGATTTTCATAGCAATTCAACCACACTTCTACATTGCTCAGTATTGACCAATGAATATTAAACAGTTACCACTGTGGGTTTTTTAGAGGAAGATTAATAGATAACCATGCAAAACTTTTGCCAGAATATTAGTGAATTAAGATGTTCTAACTGTTTTGTTTTACTGCAGAATACAAGGAGTCTCAAACAGTCTGTCATTGTCTCTTTTGGAAAACAGGATAAAAAGTACTTAGAAAGCAGGCTGAGGGATTTGTCTTGAGTGCTCAGATAAGTACTCTAGTATAACCCTCAAGTAGCCTGCAAATGTTGACAAGCTTCTTCCTTAGGATTAAACCATTGTTTAGTAGTCATGTAGTACTGAATTAACAAGGACCATCCAGAAAGAAAAGTCTTTTCAATGCTGATGCTTTCATGTATTAATTTCCTTTTTTATTTTTGTTTTCCTCTGACAACTTTCTGCACTCTTGTCCTCTGCCAGAAGCAAATCAGAAGTGATTCCAATTGACACTAAATCTGATGGCATATGAATAAAGAGCAAAAGCACAAGAGGTTTCAGGTAAAAGTAGATTGTTCCCATTCAGATAATTATCACTTATCCATCAGAACAAAACTTGCCCTATTTTCATGTTTCTTGATTAGGGCATTGGAGTGGTATACTGTCAATTCCACTGACACTGTCAATTCCATTGACTTTTTCCTGAGTTTTGGGCAAGTTACTTCTTTATTATCGCGAATTACAGATATAATTGCACTTAACTTCCTTTTTAGGAATTGGTAAAGAGAAAATGCTATGTACTTGTTTAGTTTTATTTTTAGATCTTAACCTTAAATCTCCTTTAAAATAGTTTCATGTTGTATGTAACTCGTTACAAAGAATGTTTTTTTTTATGGAAACTGTCACAGAATTTTACCTAGAATTTAGTACAGTTGGTATATATGCTTGCAGATATAAGTAGATGATTGGTTTGATTTTTCTGTCTTTCTTTTACTTTGAAAGATCAGTTAAATTGGTAAACCAAGTAAGAAGGCAATCAGGATCAACTTCAGTAGAGATCACATGAGATCACATGAGAGCTGGATCTCTAACAATGAGACTTTGGAAAGTTTTCTTTCAGATTCTATTTAAGGCACTGATTTGTAACTTGATTGGCTTGAGTTTGGCTACAAACATTTTGTATGAGTTTTGACAAGTTGTTTGGCTAAACTTCACATATGTTACATGGTTTACATTTATAAAACCGTGATAAAGATAATTATTTTTCTGTTTGGTGTACAACCCTTGTACAGCAACAGACAGTGCTTGTAAATAAGACATATGCTTGTAAAAGACACTCTTCTGAATTGAAATAGTGCAAGTAAATATAATAAGGAGATTTCAGGGACCTGGTTTCTACCAGATCATAAGGCTGGAGTGATTATAAAGTACTTCTCCCTGAAAAGAGCATTCATACCAGAAGTAAACTACAGAATCTATTTTCCAGATTTCATAAAGCTTTTCCTTTTTAGAAAGATTTTTGTTGGAAAGTTTCACATATTGTATTTCTTCTGTACAGCTCATCTGTCACTAATTGAGATATGGAAATGTAGAATATCAGTCAAGTTGTTCTGTAACTGGTTCTAGGTTTCTCTGTATTTTTCTCAAGGAAAATTTCTCTATAACCATGAATTCTTGAAAGATTTACATAGAAAACCAAGAATAGTTTGTAGAACAACCATAAAAAATTTCCTGTTGTGAATGTCCCTTAGTCTTTAGTAAAGGAGTTAAAAAGCAATTGCCCTGCAGTATCTAGGACTGCTGGTCCTAATGTAGTCACAGGACATCAGCATAAATGAGCACTAAAAAAAATCTCTAGGCCAGGATGAAGAAAATCATTACAAAATGAGTCTAAACTGCTGTCTTTTCACCCAAAGTGTGCCAATGGCTAGAAAAAAACAGAACTGTGATAGTCCGGATTCCTGGGAAAGACATATTGAAAGCTAACAATAAAGAAAAAAATATAGATGCAGAATAATCTCCATGTTTCCACATTAACTCTCCATAATATGGTTGACTAAGTAATGACAAGTGGTGTTTCACCTGCAATACCTAACACAGTGTTTATTCAAATGAACCCGTACAATATGTGATGTGCACCCCATAATATAAAATAGAGAAGAGGTTTTTATATTGTTCCTTTTGTATCCATCACCTTCATAGTTTCTTTGGCCTTAGTATACAAATTCTCTTTTAAGTGTCTGTCGTTTGCCTTCTAATATACACTAATGCTTTGGCTTCCTATTGAACTGGACAGTTTTAAGTTGGTGTAACACGGGTGAAAGTAATGATGGTGTTGCCTCTGAAAAAATGGAAGAGCTCAGTAGTAACTCGTACGCCTAGTCTTACTTTCTTGCTCTGAAATTTTGTCCAGCTTGAACTGTGCATGGTAAAAGTTTGACCATCAAAATAAAATAAAGATAGATGTGGTAGGAGCTACCTCCAACATTTCGTATTCTAATAGTGGGATTTTAGCTTTTTTCCAGTTCAAATGAGCACAGTTACAATTAGCCTTTATTATCCAGAGAAAAAACAAATGGTGAATCATAGCTTCATATCCTAGAGTGTTTGTTATATAATACATACTGAGTTTCATTTATATGCTGTATGCATATGTTTATTATGCTGAAAGCTGATTACCCAATTTCTTCTAAAGTCTTTGAACGCACTGTGCCAGCCCTTCCTAAAGTTTGCAAGCATATTGTTTTTGACAGGCAAGAGAGTTTGAGATTTCTGTATTAATTGCTCTGTTTACATAAAAATGAGCTTTATATCATTTGTGTATTCCTATTATACTTATTTTAGAAATTACGGAGTAATTACAGCAATTGCTTAAACTGCATGTGGTGTCTAATTTAATTTAATAAGATGCAGCTACATCATTTTTCACATCTCATAAAACTAAATATGTGAGAGTGAAGTCATAATGAAGTGTTGTAACAGTATATAACACATAGAGTTCTAAAAACATTATTCATTTACTTAATGATAATTATTCATATAGTTAAGGAATATTGGTGTATTTGTCTCCATATGTAATATGTAAAGTATGTGAATGATTATTACTTCTCTCTTTGTTACTTTATACAAAGAAATGCATGTTACCTTTTTTCTCCCACATAGGACATTGCCTTTACCAGTTTCAGTCCGGTAATGTTAGCTCCAGCCTGTGGTAATGCATTTTAGTAAGCCAAAAGGGATGGCCATTTATCAGACTTGACAAGTGGTGGCTGAATAATAACTTTCCTGTAATGCAGACACTTTCCTGAATGTTTAAGTGCTGATGGTTTGAACATTACAGCTCACCAAATTTTAATTGATTTGAGGTTCACTGATTCACTGACCTCTAAGTAAGTGACAGAACATACTGGAGTTTTATTTTCTTTTAGTTGTCTATCCAGATGAATTTACAGTCAAGTTTTTGATCCTCTAATGTCCTATAGGTACCCCAGAAATGTACAACCTGCTCAAATATGTAAAGCCTTCTCTTCACAAGAGACACGCAATCCATACATCCAAAAATACTGGTTTTAGCCATGTATGAAGTACAGGAAATGTAAACATGTGTTAGGGAGGAAATATTTAAACAATGAGACATAATGTTTCTCAAGACTTGATTGAATGACTTAGAAGTGTAGGTTTTACAGCTAGACAGTTGCAGAATAAGGATGAGATTAGAGAATCTGGCACACGCTTGAGCTAATTCTGCCTAATTATCACCAAAGTTTGACTGGCAGCCCGATCACTGTTTTCATTTTCCTCTCATGCCTCATAGCCATAATTTGAAAGTTTGTGAAAGGGTCATGGAAACTTGCAGCTATGTCATTTAGTTCCTGAACAAAGAAGTTTCATTTGTGGTTCTTTTTTTAAAAAAGCTTTCTGCTTTACACGCACGCAAATCCCCCAAATATTCTGAGGTTTTTCAGCTTCTTGGTTTTTTTTCTTATTTTGACTTCAAGACATGTAGATGGTCCTCCTCTTAACTTCAAGGAGAAATGAGAATAAAAGCTCTTCTGTGCTCTGTGACCAGATGGGAAGCATTGTAGTGAAAATTGCTCCTATTGATCAAAAATAGGAGCAAAAAATACATTTTGTTTTCTGTTTCAGAGCAATCATTCAAAAAGACTGTGCTTTCTTCGACGACATCAGTGAAGGATGAAAAAATCATAAAAAATAAATTAATGTATTTATATTTTCTTGTTGTAAAATCTCAATGATTTCCGTGTATGCCATAATTTCTATTTGAAAAAGGCATTTTATGTAACATTCTTTGTTTAAATTGGAGTGATTTATAAGGCTTTTTCTGGAGGATTCTAGACCTTGTTCCCCACATGAGACACCTCAAAGTCAATAATAGGCATGTGGGCAATAAATGAGGGGCCTAAATATTGTTATTTCATTCATCTAAGGAGCCAGGTAAAGGAAAAATGGTGAAATAATACCAATTTTGCTTTGTATTCTTATTGAAGAGGTGATATAAAAGTTTTAGAAATTGTTAGAAGAAACAGATTCAAACAGGCATAGATAAGAGCTACTCATTATATTATAGCTTTTCATAGCTACTTTCTGGAGAACAGGGCAGTCTTGTCTTCCTCTCCAGATCTTCAAAGAATGACATATTCAAAGGATGACATATTCATAAAGACCAGCCATTTACACAGAAAATTCTTACACTGATAAGTAAGAAATGGTTACAATTGCGAGTACCCAAAATAAAACAAAACCGTAATTTAGACATTTAATTATTCCTGCAGTGTATGAAACTTTTCCTGGCTGCATAAAAACATTGCTTTACTTCACAAAACTGCTTTCATTATTTCTGTCTGCTATGGCACTTACTGATGCTGCTTAGTTAGTGAATGTGTACACTCATTATGTTTATCATTAATGAAGCCAATCACTATGGAATATATATATACATTTATATATATTTTTATATACATGTAATGGAATAGGCAAGCTGTAATAAGTTTGCTACTTCTTAGCTGTTACATGCATTTCAGGTATGAGAAAAAGACTTTCATATTCTTCTTGTCCTGTATATTAATATAATTTGGCTTGAATTTTAGGAGTGGATTTTGGCTTTTTTTTTTCTTGACATCTACTGAGTGCTGTGTGTGCTGACTTAAACATTGTGTACTAAAATTCACACAGGACTGGAGTAGTTAAATAGTGAACTTCATGATACAATAAGTCATAATTAAAGTCTATTTGATATTTACCTACCACTGGAGAAGGGTCCAAGGCAGGCAGTTTCAGCAAAGGGCTCAGGGATGAGTTGAATCTCTATAATGTGAAGCTGGCTCACAACGGGAAGGTAAATAGTAGAATTATTAATATGGTGTTCATTCTTATTAAATTACTGTACACTGGCGTTTTCACATTTTTATATACAAAATGTACCAAAGAGCAGAAGAAATAGGTGTTTTATTACAGCTAAAGGATTTTGCTGGTTTTCCAAACTGTTAGTATGCTGGATAAATAAAGTGAAATAGTCTGAGTATATAACTAAATATATGTTTAAAAATCTGTTTCCAAATCTCTCTTTTTAAGCTACCTGATCTGGCCCAATCCTAAAGACCATCCATTTTATCTAGGTAAATAAAATATATTCAAAAATAGAGTGAGATCCAGGGATATAAACATGAGTATTTTATGATGACTTTTTTTTTTTTTTTTTTAAACCTTATAGTAACCAATATCATCTTTATATACTATATGGAAACTAAACTCCAATGAGGAAGAGTTTCTGATAAATTCTTCTCTACCTTTATACTCACTTCTTGTCCTAGACTGTAAAATGTCATGCAGGCTAGCTGTGCTACAAAATTATTTTACATCTGTGATTTGTGCTGTTACATACTGTGTTTTAAGCTTTTGTGAGACAGTTGCCAAAATAACACCAGTCTGTGCTGGTAATGGGCTTAAGCTTGTGTTTTTACAACTTAGCTGTGATTTTATATTGCATATTTTGGTAATATATTAACTTGTAGGTATTCTATTCTACTTTAAACCTGTATATCTATGTGCATATATGCGTACTATATATGTGTACATGTTCTTGTAATATACAGATAGTGCTGTTTAGAACTTTCATACCTACACCTATACACACTTATGGATATAAAACAGTTTCCATTATTAGCATGGAGATGTACTGTTATTCATACTGGGACAAATCATCAGTTCCTTAATCAGGAAAATTTTGACAGTAAAGTCTGACTTACTGAGACTTTACTCTGAAGATTTCCCTATATATTGAGACAAATATTATTGCACTTTTTTAAGACTTGAAAACATGTAAAAGTCACTGCCCAAATGATAGAATTGGAAAAATGTTAATGTTGCTGTCTTAGTTTTATTCTTTTTAATATATGTGAACTAATTTTCTTCTGTTCTTGAGAAAACAGATTGTCTAAGTTTGTTTCATATGTTAGAAGTTCATAAGAGGAATCATTAACACTTTATTTTGAGAAAGATGATAACACCAAATCCAACTTTTCCGACAGGGATGCTATCCTGCTATATTTTTTGAACTGATTTAATGAGCTCCAGCACTTTTTTTCATGCTGAGTTCAGATTCTGTTTCATCTGTGAAAGCTGGCAATGTGTGGTAATGTAACAAATAAAGTTGTAAATAAATTTCATACCACAGCTTTTCTTTTTAGTCATAACAATATCAAATATTGCACTAAGAGGAATGTCCAGTCAAATCTTAGCAGCCCAGATGAAAACTTCCCAACAAGCTCCTTTTCGGAAGCTGGTAGATTTCCTATAGCTTTTTTATACACCTATATTCTATAAGTCAAACTCTTAATAAGTACAGAAAAAAACCAAGGGAGAGTTTAGTCTACTCTCTGAAAATGAAGTTGGAATGCTATGATTAATATTTTCCCAAACTACACCTATTCTAAAAATATTTTGTCTCACTCTTAGGGAATTAAGGAAAAAAAAAAAAATCACTAAAATTGAAAGTAAGTACAGTCTCATGCAAATAACATTTTCTGAAGTTTTTTGTGTGATAACTCTTCCTCCATAACTAAGTCTCATTCCCATGGTGAATCATGCCTCATATGGGATTGAAAAAGAAGAGCATTGAGGTCTCTTCTCTCACTGGACTGTGACAGTGCCCCAGGAAGTTGATGCACATTCTGATATGCACTTCTTGCTCTTCCCCTGACGTGCCTTCACACTAGGATGAAGAGATCCTTACTGCGCAGTGTTTTGATTAACCACTTAATTCTGATCCTCATCTGAGGATATCTTTATTCATTTGCAATCTGGTATGCGCAGCCTGAGCCCATCTTCTGTTCTATTCCTCCCTCAGAGTATCTTTTAGGGGTCAGGCTGTTCCTTTCCATGACACTGCTGGAAGATTTTTCACAGAAAAACTGTCTGTGTTAGCTCTGCAGTGTTGTCAAAGATTAGGACATTGTGAAAAAAAGGGTGTGATTTGAGATCTCACTGAATTGTTTAGATGCTGTTCAGCTTGCTGGGATACTCTGTTTTAGCTCCTGTTTGGAGATTAGATAATTCTACAGACCCATGCATGATCTGGTAACAGTTATGCTGCTTTTAAACTCCAGCTGCTTGATAATACAGGAAGAAACTCTCTGTTAAGAAAATAACATACTAGTTAGCTAACTCCACTCAAGCAGGCTTCTTTGCCCTTCTCCATTTTTAAGTGGGATGACCAGGTAATCTAAACCTCAAACAGACCCCTTCCTCGTGCCTGATTTTATAAATAACACTTACAGTGTTAGGATTTAACATCCTACTTAGACTAAGAGAGATTTGTTTAGGCAGTAGCCTGGAAAGAGTCAAAATTTATTTTTTTTTAGCGTAAGAATAGAACTAGTCTCCAGGTTTGGGGTAAAACAGTTCCGCTGATAATAGCGCTGTTAGGCAGCAGTCTCACTCATTCTGTCTTTATCTGAATCTAACACTGAATGTCAACATCCTCACCTGAGATGACAGCCTGACTTTGGTGGATAGACAATGTATGTTTCTACCAGAATTTTTTTCTCGATGTTCAGCTACACCCCCAGAGAGGAATTTTTGAAAAGCGAAGAACAAAACATAAGGATTCTTGACTGCAGAGGTTAGGTTTGTTTTTATTCTCTCAAGATGCTAGGAAGATGCATATGCTTTCAAAAATCACTAAAGGTTGGGAGAAAAAATGCTCTTTTCATCTCTTTGTGTGAGCTACCTTTTTTGTTTGAGGTGTAGAAGTATGAGACTAATGGAGAGCAGAGTAAGGTCTGGCATGTGTATTGAAGGCCATTATTGTCACAGATCAGCAGATCGTAAGAGCTAGAATTATGACTACACAGGAATAATTGTAAAAACTTGGTTGCCTTCTTTCCCCTTTCCCAAACTAATCACAGAATCAGTCTTCCTTATCGTGATCTGCTTATAAGAAACAGTGCAAAAGCTGAAGCCAGTAAAACAAGAAGTCTTAGCTTATCAATTTGACAATTTTCAGCTGTAGATGTACGTGAAAAATTAAACTATAACTACCTTGAAATATCTGTGTTAATTGACAGTACTTTCAAGAGACTACATACAAGGTTGATTCTCTGGTGAGTACTAGATATGCAAATTGATTAATTGTGGGTGTTTGTTGGCTTGTTTTTTTTGTTTTTTTTTACTTAATGTATTTACATTATTATTTCTTTTTATATATATATTTTTTATGATTTTCTTTTTCACATCCTCCTTATTTCCATAGGAGAAGAGCTGATAGCATTTTAAAAGTGTGCAAAGGAAGCAATAACAAGAAATGTAATTTCTTGTAGATAATTTCTTTTTTGTTGTTTTGTCATTGTTTATCTAGAGAGACTAGAAGAAATAAAATTATTCTGCATAAATATAATTGAGCTGATAAGTATATACCATTTAATACAGCAGTTGGGGGTTCAGGACAAGCAGTTACAAAGGAGGCTTGTCTAATGCAGCACCATTTCAGAATTAGATCAGGAAACTGGAAGTCAGAGTTTCTATGCTTGTCTTACTTGGAAATATTTGATAAACCACTTAAACTTGCTTAATTCTCTAAGTTAACAAACTGTTAACATGTATCAAAATGATACTTTGCTACTTAGCTGACTATTGAGGCAGGTATGTAATCATTTGACATCTTAAGATGGAAGTCTTCCTTCCTACCTCTACCCTCACCTCCCCACAAGTTTAGGGAGAGAATCATTCTCTCTCTCAAAAATTGTTAGTTATTATTCTTTTTTTGCATGCCTTAAAGAAGTCTGATTTTCATGAAAACTTGCTCCTTTTCTTCATCTTAATTTGTGTGAATTTGGTGCATGTTCCAACAAGACTGCCTTGATCCAAAGGCTGGTTATTGGAAACAGTGCTATTCACCCCAAACATTTCTGCCTTTCACACACTGCGTAACTAAGGTGGTGCTGGCTGCACTTTCACGTGCTGATGGATGGCTGATCCGACCAGATGTGTATTAGACATAGTTTTGGAGGCTGAAACAGTTAACAAACAGCTTCCAGTTAACAAATAAGCTATTAAAACATGATACCTGGCCTGAAAGTAGATATTGCTATTGGAAGACAGAGGGGAAAACACGTGTGTTTCAGTGTGGTTCTTCTGTCTAAATTAAAGTGCTTTATGTGCTTTTTGATCTCCTCTGTTAGTTCAGTTGGGTATAATGGCCTTCTCTTTATTACATACAACAACATGGTAATCTACCAATGGCAGGAAGATGGATATTATATATTCCATTCCTAGCACTGGACTCAGATGAATGAAAATGGATACAGACTTTACAGCTACTGAGAAGGAAATTAGTATTGTCTTTTCCAGAATCTAGACAGAAGGCTAGTCTTACTCTGACTGTCTTTTTTTGCTTGGTAATAACTGGCTAAAAAGAATGAAAATATTTTGAAGTGATAGCTTACATTCTTGGTCTTATTTTTACATAACTGGGAATTGTGAAAGTTGTAGCTCTTGTAGGAATAAATGTAACTAGAGAAATGAGAGCAGCTCTGAAAAAGTCTGTCTGCAATATGTAGCCTATTGAAGATCCAGCTGCATCACAAAAGTCATGTTCTTGATGGATGTATTCAAAACAGTGAAAGAAACTTCTACTGTATCTGGGACATTGGAGAGGGAAAAAGTTCTAAACATTTTAAAAATTGATATTAGATAAAATCTTGCATTTGTTATTTAGTGGTTTGGAATTTACTTGAAATTTACTTGGAATTTTTCACAAATGAAAAGAAGAAAGAACCTCACCTGATGTAAACTGCCATGGCTCCAGTGAAGCCAAACAACACAGTGTTTGAAGCAGCTGAGGAACTGACTGCTGCTTTCAGAATGGAGGCTGGTCTTTATTCTGCCACTTTGTTTATTTATTTACTTATTTATGTATTTTATTTAATCTATGCAGATCTATTACCCTGTTTATTGGAACTAGAATGCATCACTCATTTATTACCTAATGCCTAACTCATTTATTACCTAAAGTATTTTGTGGTCAAAGAGGGGAGAGGGCTACAATTTTCTGTGCAGATGGCAGAAGTACTGTACAGTGGAGTGGAGTGTATCTATTAATCTCATCTTAAGAAGCAGACAGTGAAGAGGTTCAGTTCTGTGACAGCCTAACCATTAACAGCATCCCAAACTTGATTTTATTTCTTCACTTTTTTGGACTGAAAACACTGGGGCTAAGATTTATTATGTCATTGTCGTCTCTGCCTTTCCTCTGTCTCATCTGTATTCTTTACAGAGCCTATAAACATGGGCTGTCAGCAAGCTAAACCTGTCAGATTCCCACTTCCCCCCCTCCTCCGTCTGCTACTATGCTGCCCGAGAAACAGCCCCGCACACTGCACCCTCACTGTGATTCTCATGATCACATCTCATTCATCACCGTGACTCCAAACCCAGCTCAACACATTAGAAAAAAAGGTCAGGGATATGAAAGGAAAAGAGAAATAAACAACTACCCAGCGGAAGCGGTTGAGCTACAGGAGACGTGGGAGGTAAGATCGGAGCCAATTTCTCTGCCAGCAGCTGTACTGGGCATAAAGTACTTGCTATACAAGTTCTAAGTGTTTTAAACTGGAGGGTTGTGTAGGGGTTTTCTGCAGCTCCTGGTTTATTTCCGAGCACAGAAGCATAGTGAAAGGATAGAAAATCTTAGTTAAAGTTGGGAAGGTGATAAAACTTTGTATAACTGGAGTAAAGATGACAGGTTAGTTGCTGAGTGGCTAGAAACCTGATAGCATGCAAGATTTGGGCTCAAGAGTTCAATAAACAGTGATGAAAAGATGAGTCCTATGTTGACTTTCTGAGCCAAACTTTAAGATGCTTCTGTTTTGGGATTGTGAGAATTTTATATGGATGAAAAAGAAATTATTTCATATGAAGCTGTAATATTCCTTTAAATGGGGTCTGTTTCCTCTTCTATGCTATGCTGTCAATCTGGTTAGGTAGAATTTATTTTAAAATTATTCTGGCATAGTGATATCCCTTCTCCATTCTCCTCACTACTACTTTGGTCATTTATACTGAGCAGGTTTGGTTACTTGATCAGGAGTTATGGTTTTTGCCTTTATGCAATCAACTTTTTTCCAGTTTCTTGATACTTCTCATCATAAGCAGAAATAGCTGTTAACTCTTTTCTTATTTGCATTTTGCAAATCTATATTTAAAATACTGATCATACTAGTTATTTCTTTCTCTCAAGTAAATAAGGGGAAAAAAAGGGAAACTGCAGAGCTTAAAATAAATAACTTGCAAAACTCTGTTCAGAACAGTTTTTTTCCTCACAAATAGTACTAAAAGTATCAGGTTGTTAGTTTACGCTTTTATTTATGTATGCAATAGTTGGTTAAGAATTTGATATGGCCCCTGATAATAACATATTGCACAGCAAGTGTGATGATGTTGGTCAAATAGTCAAGATTATAAATATCTATATTGAGTAATAATGCAACTGTGCTTTATGTGAGCACTGATTGTTTGTCTCCTAACCTTTTTTGACATGTTTCTGTCTGGCTCAAGTTACAAGCTTGTTTTTATGCCTTATGTGTTATTTAAGATAAAAAAAAAAGTAAACTGATTATTTGATAATTCTCTTTGAACAAAGGGGAAAAAAAAAGGGAGAAGGCCCCTAGTGAAATTATCAGGCAAATGATAAAACCAAAAGCATCCAATGATTAAGCAGGGAAGAGGAAATTTTATAGAAAATGGTTCCCATGATGTCCATTAAATGCAATACTTTGGATGCAGCCTTCAAATCTGTTAGCCCTGTGCCTCTGGCTCTGGTAAGGTGAGAAGGAATACTACCCTGTATATTTGCTCCATTTCTCATTCTTTTTGAAGCATTTGCTATCATGCCAAAGCTGAAGACAAAATGATGGAGTTTGTGGCTCGAAACACAATAGTACATTTTACAGAGTCACTTATGGGAAGAATCTAGCAGAATTTGGGGAGAAACTTCTTATAATTCATAAAAGGAACTTTTGCATTAAAAATAAAACAGAGGGCTGTAATATCCCTTCCTTCTGTGCCAGAGTTTGTGTTTTCTTCAGTAAATGTAACTGCTCTCATTGTCCATTAGGAGGCTCTTTTCTCTATGTTCATCCTTCTCCACGGAATAATAGTATGGAAATTCATCAGTTTTGAACATACTGAACATCCTAGCTTTAGTGAGTAGGAGAAGTTAAGATCCCCAAATCAGGTAACTGCATTAACACATTGTATGCATAATAATGTAGCAACTGAAAAAGACAAAAAGCCGAGCACGTGGAGTTAGGATATTCAGAAAAAAGTTCAAAGTTGAGCTGAGCATAGATAAATTCTAGATTAATGTGAATTATGAGGAGTAAAATAATTTGTGGAGATTAAGAACCAGGGATGAAAACATATTAGGAAAGAGAAGCACATTTAAATTCCTACAGTTTACTTTATATAAATGCAGCATCGTGATACAGCAGAGTTCTGTACTGACATGATTCACACTCCAAAATAAGGAAAAAAAGTCTGCTAGAAATTTCAAACTTGTGAAAAAAGAGGTGTGAAAGACACCTGGCAGTACACCTATAAAAGAGGCTATAACTGCAGAACAATTAAGAAATAAATATGAGTGGCTCTGAATGAACTACATTGAACAGCAATAATAATAGTACTGGCAGTATGAAAATGATGATCCTACTAACGGAAAACAAAATAGAGGATAAGATCAGAATAATAAAGTAAATTAAGGTAAGAAATTAGGAGTACTTTAGAAAATAAAGGTACGAGAAATAGAAATATTTTTTTAGAGCATAATTTGTAAAAAAATTATAAACTATGTTTTATCTACCACATCACTGCAAATAGAATATAGATTGGGTGGAGGATGAAAGGAAGAAGAAGAAAAGTCCAGAATCCAGTACTTCCCTCTTTATGGTTATACTAGGAAGAAGCCAACCCCTAGCCAGTTTATCTTCTGGCATCAAATGTGATTGCTTCAGTTATCTTGATCAATGCCAGATGAAAATGACATGTAAACCAAAGATTACTTTGCACTGGGATATCAAATATTCTTTTATGTTTCTCTGCTAAAGTAAAGTAGTAAATATTGAACTTGGCAGACTGAATCTGACACATACTTAAAATTTGAAGTAATGTCCTAGAAAAATAAATGGGTATCTCACTTTTCCCTCTTGAATATATAGTGAAGTTTGCATACATAATGCACTGCTGTCCAGATAGATGCTGGGGGGCTACATTAAGCTATGAAAAATTGTCTTTAACCAATATATGAAAGGCAGCCATTTAAAAATAATAAGGCTGAGGACAGAAAGGCAGTTCGGAAACTGAGTACTTTTAAGTGACTGATTCATCTCACCAAGTAAAAAATTGTGTTAACGTTCATCATTTAGTAAATATCATGAATGTTACATGACAGAACTTGCCTACTCTTAGTTGCTTACAATCACCAAAACTAGACTTGATTTGCCAGGCTGTAAATCAGATTCCTGTAATGCAGATATGCAGGGGTTGGGTTTTCTACTCCTATATTTCTTACGGAGGATTGGTTTAGTTGCACAGACTTCATTATCCAAGTTTTGCAGCTCAGCTGGCTGCAATCAATAATGTGTAGTCCAAGATGGATTTGCAAAATAAACAAAATTATACCTTCATTAAAGGCTTCATTGTGACTGATAGAGTTCAGGTCTGTATATTGGGTATGACAGCCATAATGCTTGCAGTGCACTCCAGCCAATGTTTGCAACATAAAAGGATATACCACTGTAAGGATTGACATGAACATTGACCCCTTTTTAATTTTCTGTCAATGTTTACTTCCCATTTGACGAGGTCTTAAAAAATATAACTTACTATATGAAATCAGGAAAAACATTGATACATACTCAGATTTCTCTTCAAAAACAGCTAGAACTCTTATTTCTCAAATACGAGCCTCTTTCTGGGAGTTCTAACTACTCTGTTCTTTTCAAAACTCAGTGGGTTTTAGTAAGACTTCTTGAAAATGTGAAGAGAAGAGGGTATATTTGCATGCTTAAGAAGTGCTTAGTCTTGATTAGTGGTGCATAGGAAATCAATCAGGGTCTTATTTTTACCACGATTTATTCATTTGATGCCATCTATAATGCTATTTTATATAATAGGAATAGTGGTAGTCAAACCACTGAGTGTATTTGAACATTGAATTTTATTTTTGCTTCCACTTTTCCGTACAACATTTCCATGATTCAAAAAGACTTCTCAGTTCTCTTGCATGTCTCTGTAGTGAAAATCACTGTCTAATATCATCCAGGAATGTATCCTTTGTCTGTGCTGCTTCACTTCTTTTCTTTGACCTCTCCAGTTAGGGCAAATCAAACGTTTAAACAAGATTAGCCCGTTTCAAACTTCTTGCATGAATATGAACCAAGTTACAGTTTAGGAAAGAATATGTTCTTTTTTATAGTTATATTATTTTTTTTTTTAATGTCAGTGTTTGAAATGGTTTAAAGTCATTCAAGAGTGACCAGAATACAATACTGAATGTAGTTAGTTCCCACTTTCTTTCATATGAGGATGTATAACAGTGCTGACCATTTTATTTTCTTCAGGATGTAGCCTGTAATATTTTGTCACCGAAATACTGTATTAAAAAGAAAAAATAAAGGGGGGTAGGAATAATTTTCTAAGTAACTCAGGAAATAATTAGAATTGAAACAGAAGAGAGAATAAGTAAAGCAATTTTTTAAAAGTAGTCAGATAATTTTATGGTTAGTCTTACAAGAATTATGCAAAGCAGTTGGAATTCAAACTACTCCCTGCATTGTGTGTTATATTCATTACTAGTACTGTAGTTAATATGTTCTTGGCATTCTGTTACCCATTACAATAATGGAATATAATGAGATCTCTTTTTTAGTGCCCCAGGTGTAAAAAGTGTATTATTCAGGGTTTCTCAGGCAACCGGTGGAACCTAGTCAGCACTGAGATATGCTTGCTGGTAACTGGAGACAATCTGCGCCCTCATGTGTAAGAGCTGTGGTTTAAGCCCAGCTGGCAGCTGAGCCCTGCACAGCCACTCGCTCACTCTCCCCAGTCGGGCTTGGGAAGAAAATGGGAAGGGTAGAAGTGAGAAAACTCTTGCGTTGAGGTAAAGACAGTTTAACAGGGAAAGCGAAAGTTGTGCATGCAAGCATAACAAAACAAGGAAGTAATTTACCACTTCCCAATTAATTCACCACTTCCCATGTGCAGGCAGGTGTTCAGCCATCTCCAGGACATCAGGGCTCCATCACATGTAATGGAGACTTGGGAAGACAAATGCCATCACTCTGATCATCCCCTGCTTCCCTCTTCTTCCCCGAGCATGAAATCCTGAACATGATGCCATGTGGTGTCGAATGTCCCTTTGCTCAGCTGGGGTCAGGTGTCCTGACTCTGTTCCCAGCCAGTTTCTTGTTCACTCACAGCTTCCTCACCGTTGGGGCAGAGTCTGAAGCAGAAAAGACCGTGGTGCTGTGCAAGCACTGCTCAGCGATAAATAAACATCCTCATGTTATCAACACTGTTTTCAGCACAAATCCAAGACATAATCCCGTACTAGCTACTATGAAGAAAATTAACTCTACCCTAGCTGAAACCATCAAAGTAACTTACCTTCTTACAAGGTCCAACTTACAACAGCCCAGCATATCACGTGCCATGGAGAAAACATACGATTAAAGTGAATGTATTAGTCACTCAAAGGGAACATCCCACCTACTGTATGTCTTGGCTTGAAGTTTTTAGCGGCAAATATCCTGAGAAACAGCATGATCACAAAGATCGGAGGCAATTCTCTTCATAAGGACTTTGAATTTTACATGATGACAGTTGTATGCCCAGGAAAGGAAATAATTTTCTTGTTAGCTCTCTTTGCTCAAATATAGCTGAATGTGAATATTAACTCTCCTTCTCCTGTATTTCATAGGTGAGATGATGAAGAGATAGATCTAATTCAGTATACTTAATATAGTATACTGCTGGCTGTGATTTGGACAAGAAAGATTGTCTTTTAATTAAAAAATCACAAAAAAAAATGTCAGATCCAAATTAATACAGGTTTTCTTTCATCTATGCAGAACAGAAATCTGTTCTTGATATGCCATGTTGATATGGCACCAACCTTACCACTGTAATTTCCAGTGCATGTCTAGTGACAAAACAACTTGACTTTGTAAAACACAATCTCCGTTTACAAACCATTTTTGTACTCAGTAAATTCTTTGTCAAGCAATTTCTTTTTCTAAGGTACCCTTATTCCCTCAAAGTTTATCCATCATTATTTATGACATAAGGGCTGTAAAATGCAACAATTTGTATGTATCATCTTATTTAAAATACCTTTTTTTTCCCCATCTTTTGGTTTAAGAACCATCCTTAAGCATTTCTAAGCATTCTTTTAATTTTACTGAACAATGTTTATTTTTTACTTTTTCTTGCTGCAATCCTAGATTAGTATGTAAAAATACAGGGAATAGTACTTTAAATAGTAAAGACCCCCTAATAGTATCTCACAGTATTGGTTCTCCAGAGACATTCTGAAAAACTAGATTAAAATAAAATCCACAATTGTCCGAAATCTCTTTCTTTGTATGTATCCAAAGTGTTTCATTAGTGATAATTTGTTTCTGAAATTGCTTTTCACTGCCTTGGTTTTTTGTCTGGCCATCCAAGGTAAATGCAAGAAAAATAAGTTTTATTCAAATATTGCAATATCAGTCAAAGTATTTTCTGAGTTTATTTTAATTTTATTTTTATTTAGAGCAGTTTCGGAATTAGCAGGGAAAATTCCCTTCCAAGAAATTATTCCATTTTTACTTTTTTAATTGTGAGCTGTTAATGAAAGGAAAGTCTAAACCAAGAAATATAAAGAATCTATAATACTTAAAATGTAAGATTCTTTAACATATTATAACTATGCAAAAGTTAGTGATATGAGAAACTGAAAAAAGCAATAAATTTTCCAAATTGGTGCTTTTTAGCGTGTTTTGAAGAAGTTCAGAATAGGGGATATATTTCGATGCATTCTTTTGAAATATTTAGATAATATTAATCAATTGCATTTTTGATAGGAAAAAAATGACACCACAGTTTTATTTTAAACTGTTACTCTGGATGGAATAGCTATTAACAGTACTTTAGACTTGAAAGACTGACATGACTTACAGAATATTTTACTAATGAATACATGGATGGAAGAAATACAGCTGGATTTTGGAGTTTAGACTAAGCTTCCATAATTGGAAAAATCACTATTTTGCAGTGTGGGGGAAAAAAAAAAAACGTTTTGAAATATAAAGACAATAGCAGGACCAAGTTTTTATAACTTCATTGTAACAAAAAGTCTAGAAAAAGAATTTAAGGCATTAATTTTTTATTAAAATCCTTTTAAATAATAAAAAAATGTGAATAAAATTGCCACCTATTTACATTTTTAATATACCATATTTTGACTTTAGAAATGTGTGTTTCTATTCATTAAATTGATTTTCATTTTGATTGGCCTACAGAATAGTATTAATTTAAATACCCACTTTTTTTCCCCTGTGCTTTTCCAAATCTTTTCCAAATTTTTTATTTCCTATGAGACCATACTAATGAATGTTTCTTCACTGAGGAGCGTAATCTTATTTAAGGATTTCCTTCATTTGTTTTGGTTTTTTTTTTTCTTCTGGTTAACATCCTGTAACAGTCTTTACACTTAAGAGTCTGAATTTTTGCCTCATTAGACCAAGACAAATACAAATTAAAACATTAGACGTCGCCATTTTTACTATCAATGTTCAAATTAAAATTCTGTGAGGCTCAACCATTCTCTTGGTTCTCACTCCTGCTTCCAAACAGATGAATTTTGGGTTTCTCTTCATTTATTTATTTTCATTTTTTCTTTTTTCCTTTGTCATCCTATACCAATCTTATATCAAATAACCCCAGCACTAAACCCAAGGTACACACCGGTTTGCTTTTTATTGGTGTTGCAGTCAGAAGCCTGGTTTTTATTTTAGAATTTTTGCAGGAGAATGCTCCACATTATATGTGTTCATAAAATATTACTGAGTTACTCTGATTAGTTCGGGTGAAAACACCCTTACATTTCCCAGCTGTTTTAATAATTGCTTAACCTGAGACAAGACTTAGTCTGGGATTAAAAATATATGAGTTCAACTCTCCAATACATGAGAAATACTAAGTTATTCTATATTCTGTGTGGGAAAGGGGAACTTTGTTTCTTGCTTCCTAGAGATACTGAGAGCATTAATTCCCTCCAGATTACAGGGAATTTACATGCTATCAGAAAATGAGGAATGGACAGATAAATATCTATTGATAGACCTAGATAATGTTCCTGTCATTCTCAGAAGCATCTTAGGTGGTGAAATTCCACATACTCACTGGAAGTCAAATAAAAGATATACACATTTTTATCCAAGAAGGATGTCTTGAACTTTGGTCCCATGCTTTATTGTAATATAAAGGAGAAATAGTATAATCATCCTAGTTAAAAAAAATAAAAACCACGTGTGAAATGCCATAAATGCTGATGTGAAGAAGACAATATTGAGAAGGCATTGTGGAAGGAGACAGAGAGATCTACCAGACAGTGGTCTCGTGTTTCTACTGTCCTACTGCACTTCAACCTCATGGATAGCAACTCAAGTTTCTGCACTGATTGGTTTATTTCTGCCCCTAGCTGAAATACCAGAAAATTACCTTCTTCAGGAGACTTCAGTGCCTTTATATAAATGAGCATACAGGACTTGTACCTTTATGTCATACGCTGGAAGGCTTGGGGTCCTCTGCTGCTGCCTCAGCCCACAGCTTTCTAATTATGTTACAGAGAACATGAAACTATTATGTATCAGCAACAGAGTAGTGCTAAGAGACATCCTGTGCATGGAGCTAGGTAGGAACTGCTGAGTGAAACTGTTCAACAGGCACTTCTCAAGTTTTCACAGGACTCATATGCAGAATTCCGGGTTAGGGAGTTGCTGATGTAAATATCTTTCAATGGAGAATACATTCGATTTCTTTCAGTGAGCTCAAAACAATAAACAGGAAAAAACTAGGATTTTGGTCTTCAGAGCATTTTTAGTATATAACCAATTTGTTAGTTTCGTAAGTATACGAACATATTTTGAAAAATATCTGAGTTTGTTATTGCAAAACAAAATTCTTCAAGTTTTACATTGTGAAAATGGAAGACTTTTAATTAAGGTAGTTGTTAATATTTAATATCACTGGTGCTTCCATGAGAAGCAGAATGTAATGAACTTCATCTTACAGAAATTGTTTCTATTTAGAAATCTTGTGGTAAAGAAGTGCTTGATCTAACAGTCCTAATGCTAGTCTAATAGGTCTTGATAAAGTTGAATATATTAATTTGTATGAAATTATATGGACAAGGTGTTGTGAACCCTGGCTTTGATCCAGTAAGTCACTGCTTTGACAGATGGGTAACTTTTCAGCTTCTCTCCAAATTTCCTAAAAGTTTTGCTTAATCACACATACCATGCTCTGCGTATAAATTACTAAATTAGAATTGACAGTGAAAGAAATCAATTCTTCTTTGTAGTAGAGATAATCCGTTCATAAACTCTGTGTTATTATCTGAACTTTACCAGCATAACCATACCAAATGAGTAATTTATAAATATATAGACCTATTTTATCAGCGTTTTCGAATTAATTATTGTAAGAGAATTAATGATTCATATTTCAAAATCACCACACTCTTCTACTTTTTAACTCTGTGGAAAGCACTGGTAGCCCCATTCTGACCTAGGGGATATGTAATCATACAGATGCTATTATAAAATGTTTCTGATATATTTCTCTTAATGTCTTTGTTTTTCTTCCCATTTTTGCCCTGTATCTTTCCTTGATGATCATGCACAGCTTACAAGAATAGAGACCTATCTGAAACTTGAGATCTCTGTAATTTTGAAATTTAATGCTTCTCCATGTATTTATGGTTTTCTAACATTTTCCTTCATATATATGTGGTGTAGTACACGTATCATTAATCCAATAATTCATTATGCCTTGGCTGATCCATTCTAAATGCTCTCTGCATTGCACAAACATTGCCTACTGCACAGAACTGATGACTAACACTGCCTGACAAGTTGCACTACAATTTCTGGAGAGACTAGACTAGCAAATATATAATGTGGGTCGTGTTAATGTTCTTGAAATGATTGATGAGTTTTTAATTATAAATCAAATTTTAATTTAGTTACTCTGTTCAGCCAAGTATATCTTATGAAATTTAATGTATGTAATATTAATACATGGTATAATTGAGTTTCAAGTGCTGGTAGACTTGGTTGTTTGAGAATGCAGAGTAGATATTTTCATAATGACTAGTTTTGTGATTAGGAACTTAGTCCCATAAAAAGGAATGCAGGAAACTACCCTTTTTAATGGTATTTCTTGTACTGGAATGGTGACATGAAGAAAAGTTACTGTTTGAGGTCTTGATAGACAATTTTTTTGCATCTGTGCTTTAGCCTTGACAGCACTGAAATATAATATTTTTTTCCAAAAGTATTGTGATTCTGTCTCTTCTCTTAGGCACTGTGAATCATATGGAAGGGTATGAGCAAAGGCAGTTAATAGCAGCCGGTCAAGGACACCTCCATGTTATTTCAATTTCCTTACTAAATATAGATAATGGATCAAGTATTGCCTGATACACTTTTTAGGTTCAAAACACTTTGTGTGCATTCAGTTTGATTTCTATAGTCGGTCCTCCCTGGGTTTAACAACATGCAAGTGTTTTCATATTTGGTAGATGACATTTATTTCTGACTTTCTCTGGAAGAACAGAAATTATCGAGACTCTGCCATATATTGTGCTGATATTTAACTTTCTCTGCTTTTCTTAAATTTCAAAAATTCTCAGAAAGCTCATGAGTCTGCTCGACTTCATGCCTTCAGTAGTTTAGCCTGTGTTATATTTACATTTTTAATGACGTTTGTACCCTGTTGGTCAAAGTAACTGTAGGCAAGCCATTTCAATAAATACAATATGTTGAATAGTATATGATAAATGAAAAATGAAGTTCTCTTGGAACAACTCCTGTGTGTTACAAAATATTGCAAAATACATATGATTTTCATAAGTTGAATATGCTGTCTGGAGGTTTCAGTGCTTAATTAGAAATTATGATTAAAGGAAACTGAGTAGACAAATAGCACCACGACTTTCCTTTGTGTTTATTCTTTTACGTTGAATTAAGGATCTCATTTTTTAAAAGACTTTCTACTGGAAAAATGTAGGGCCAAACTTTGTTGACTATAAATAAATACTTGGTATTCCATACTTTAGTACAAGTAATAAATTCAGAGTTCAAGAAAGAATAACAGTTTTTCATCTTGCTAGTTAAATGGTGCTACCTTAGTAGTAGGACAAGCAGCAAAAGGAAACTTATATTTCTTCAATTTTGAATACTAAGGCAACTTTGCAGAATCCGATATGTTTAGTTTGACTAAAAACTTACTTCTGATGTTCTGTCTACCAGGGATAGTTTACTTTTTTTTGCATGTTTTTCTCATTGCAGCCTAATAGCATAGGGATGCCAATGGAGATTTGATATTTGGATTTTTAAAGAGAATACTTCAATGTGTGTTTCTCCTCATTGTATTAAGTACCTTTAAGAATGATTACTTGGGTTCTATATACCTGTGACTTTTGAAAAATAATCTATGCATTTTAGGTGAATATTAATGAATATCTCTTCATTTCATTGATGAACTCCTAGTTATTTCTTGTTTGACTACTAAAGATGTAATAACTCTGCTTTGGTTTTCTGCTTCTATTTGTTTGCAGTCATTCAAGGTAATGATTACAGGCTCAGACTTTCAGTCACCACTTCCAGTAATACTAGAAAAATTTCCATGTGTATTATTCATAGGAAGCTGTATAGTTAAACAAAATATATACATGCATTTGGGCTGGAAGAAAATTATGATCCTTAATGTTGCTTATAGGGATGCTGGTTCTCCAAGAACAGGAGATTAACAGTCTGTCTTGCAACACTGACAATAAAATTAATTTTATATCAAATTAAATTAGTACCATAGAATCCTAATAATCCTAAATACTTCCTTGGACACTATTATTGGACAAAACGTACAACCCATAACAGTTAATGGACCAGTGATGATAAAGATGTAGGGGAAACTGTAATTGGAAAAATTCTTCAGCTATCCTTTCTCACACTCTCATCTTCTAAACTTTTATTCCCTGATGTTTATACTGGTATTTGTGAAAATAAATGTTATCACCATGACCCTGTAAGGTTCATAAAAGTCCTGTTGGATCAAATGTTCAGAGAATCAAGTCTCAGATTTCTAAAATGTTAAATATCTTTAGTATTCTTATTTTGAGACTCCTAGCAGAAGTAAATTTTTAAGGAAAATGTTAGAAAATAAAAATTCATATCCTAATAATTTTTGAATAGAACTTTAAGAAGAAAATATACAGCTCTGCTTTTTAAAATAAACAAGCATACAAGCTCATTTCTAGTTCTTTACTTTTCCTACTTCTACTTACTTTTTAGATCCTGGTTCTCTTTACTTTCTCAGTCATGCTCAATGCTGAACTCTGACTGGCATTTTGGGAAAGCGTGCAATAGAAAATGTGTAGCATGAAATATTGTGACAAAGTAATTTTTTTTTTAAAGCTGCTTCCAGGCAGGAATAAATCTTTCTTCTTTCCAGAAGATTCCTCCTAGTGTATATTTTCAGTATCACTTGGGTCTTGTTTATATTTTATGGTAAAATAGAGAAAGCGAGAGAGAGAGAATGTTTTCTAGCAGGTAGTAAATTTCCACCTAGTAGGAGGCTTGTGTGTGCATGCATTTGGGGGGTGGGGGAGAGGGTCTATGTTTAACAGATTGTTCCTTCTTTAAAACAAAAACACCTGTTTTTAAACTTTCAATTCATTAAACATTACCTATAGATTTCAAAAGAAAAAAAAAAAAAAGCAACAAACTAGTAGTACTTTTTCTTTCAACAAAGCAACTCCCACTGTGTCTCAGACATATCTTTTGAAAAACCCTCCTCTTTATGAGGTTCTTATTGCAGTGCCTATCTCAGCCCTAACTGAGTCTCCACGGGGGCAGGGTTGTGCACAGGATTTCCAGTGTGCCATTTTTAGTGCCATTTTGAAAGCAGGAGACTCTGGGCCATACTTTGAAATATCATTCAGTGTTTGATGGGACTGGAGTAATTATTGAATTTATCATTCCCTAAACACTGAATACATTTGGAATCTCTAATGCTGGATTTATTAGAACAGAGACTAGAAGCATGAACTTTTAAAAGTACAGAGCTCAGATAATGACATAACGCTAAGAGGGTTTGTGAAAAGAAATTTCTCCTGCTTTTTTTGTCTTTTCAGAGTTCTCTTGTCTTCCAGGCTTGCTATTAGCCCAGGTTCTGAGATTGGATTAGTAGAAATGAATATTGCTGATCCCTTGAAAGTGGCTAACTACTATTTTGGAGATGTGTATGTTTGAAAATACCCTTTTCTTCCACACTGTGTGCTCTCTCAAGGCAGCATTTTTACTGTCTCATGAGCACCTTGCTTCCCTGCACACCAGAGAACATCTCTGGCACCTAGGCATTCTTTCTGCTTTCATAAAGTAATAGTCTCCCCTTCCTCCCAAGGCTCCTTCTGATCCAAGGCAAAAAGAAACATCCATCTCCCTCCTGCCTGGATCTGGGCTTTTAAATAAATGGGGCATGGTGGTTCACAGTGACTAAGTTAAGCGGATTCCACTCTTTTCACCTTTTGAAATCAAAGGTGAGAGGTGCTCAGAAACAAGTTTGCAAGAAACAGGTTTGCTCAGTAGGTTTGTATTGTAACATAAATGGAAGGAAAGCTAAATGTTATTCAATTATAATTTGGTCATTTAGTGAAGTGACATATTTTATGTTGCTACCTCTGTCTTTCTCAAAGGAAAAGCTGTCTGCCTTTGTGCATTCTGAATGGCATTTTATGATGTTTGCCTAGTAAATTACATTTGGTTGATGCTTTTCATGCAGCAAATGTATGCAGTGCCTACACAAATGTCTTAAGTAGAGAGCAATACCATCAAGAAGAGGGCTTGTAGCAGTTAGCTAACATTTGTGCTACCATTTAAGATGTTTTTGCTGGTCTCTGAGAGGCAAGTCTGAACAAAGTTTTCTAGGGAAGATTTTCTAGACTAACCAATTGCATGGCTAGAAAGCAGCATTCACATAGCCTGTGCTTTTCCATCCTTCAGACTCCTTGTTTTGATCTGCTGGACCCCTGCCATGATGTAGCCTTGGGCATTAATTCCAAATGCAAAGAGCTTGGTCTGACTTTCTTAACATGTTCCAGAATGACTGCTAATTATATTGGATGTGGGCTGCCACTGCTGTGCTGCTACTATGTTCCAGTTTCTGTCTCTTGTGCTCCTATTTGCTCCTCGTCTTCTTTGCCTGAAATGAAAGGACTCATTTAGTTGAATGTATTTACCTGAAGAATTATGGTTTGGTCCCTTGGCTGTAAGGCTGGTTGGAGGCATTTGGCACGGAATCAGTTTCAGTGGATTGTGGCTGCCTGTTCTTATTGTATGAGGTTGCCAGTTGTAGTTTATAGTCTGCGTGGAGCAGCTAATCTTTCTCTGGTGTAAAGGAGAGAGCTGGGTTGCTGTATACTATACATTATATCTCCTGCCAGCTGGAAAGATTGCTAGGCACTCTGGAAGATTTTTTTTTTTTTCCTAAAGTAAGGACTTTTACTTAGTTTCTATATGTAGTTTTTTTCTTCTCTTGCTTATCTCTTAGCAACAGGCTTGTAGAGTGTTAAGAAGATTAAATGAATAAATGAAAAAGGAGACTAGTGGAAATTCTTTTTAATGAACTCCAGAAAGGGACAGAACAAATGGAAACAGATGTAGCATTGATGTACATGTCACCATCATTGCATCCCACAACTAACCAATAAAGGATGGAACAACTGAAGATGTGTTTTATTGACATTTATCACAACTGTGTGGCTGTAGAATTGTTTAGAAAGACATAGCAGGGGAGGAAGAAAAGCCCCTCTAGGTCTTTTCCTTAGGTGATTATGTATGAACTCAAAAGAAAAATGAGGGCTGTGCTAAGTAAAAGTTACAAGAGGAGGAGGTGCAATATAGATTTAATATATTTGTTCTATTTGAAGTTGAAAATGAGTCAGTTAATGCAATGCTTTCTTGGTAGATTGAAATTAATCCCTAATGTAAAAATAAGAATTAATGAAATAGTGAAATTTATCCCTTTTTCATGTTTCATCTTCCCATGCAATGTTTGGAATAGATGAAAGTGGTGAATTGCTAGTTTAGGTTCATGCACATTTGCAATAAAGTATAAGAATGGCTATACTGAGTCACATATCCACATAACCTAGTATTCTGTCTCAGATAGTGATCAGATGTGAAGGTCTAGAAAAGAGTATAGAGAGTGATTGTCCTCCTCTACTTGGCACTGGTGAGGCCACAATTCAAATCCTGTTTCCATTTCTGGGCCACTCACTACAAGAAGGACATTGAGGAGCTGGATCATGTCCAGAGAAGGGCGAAAGAAGGTGAAGGGTTTGGAGCACAAGTCTTACGACGAGTGGCTGAGGGAGCTGGGAATGTTTAGCCAGGAGAAAAGGAGGCTCAGGGGGGACTTTATCACTCTACAGCTGCCTGAAAGGGGATGTAGCTAGGTCTCTTCTACCCAGTAACAAGTGACAGGACAAGAGGAAATTACCTCAAATCGCACTAAGGTAGGTTTAGATTGGATATTAGGAAAAATATCCTCACCAAAAGCCTTCTCAAGCATTGGAGCACATTGGCCAGGGAAATGCTTGAGTCACCTTAGTGGTGTTCAAAAGGCATGGAGATGTGACACTTAGAGACATGGTTTAGTGGTGGACTTGGCATTGTTAGCTCTACAGTTAGAATCAATGTTCTTAAAGCTCTTCTTTTAACCTCAGTGATTCTAGGATTCTATTGTATACTTACATTACGTCTTTCCAGCCTTCCTCTATTTTCAGGTCATGGACTCTTGATATGAATGAACATCTTACCTGGGTATTTAGCAACCTGCTCTGGATCAGTCTTCCATGACCTTTTCAAGTTTCCCCTGAGCCTCTTTTGAAACAAGCAATCAAATATGGTTTGGCAAGAAGTTCCACAATTCAACCGTCTGTTTTGAGCCTGAGTCCTCCTGGCTTAGCTTACCATCCCCTGTCTTGTTTTGAAATACAGTGTTTAATCGAACGCTGTCCACCTGTTTTTACTTGTTACTTAATTTTATAAAATTTTACCACATCTCCCAGTCTTTTTTTTTTTTTTTTTTTTCCCCCAGACTGCAGAGATCAAATTAACTCAGGTATTCAGTGTGGGTAAGACACTCCATCTCTTTGCTGATCTCTAAGTTCTTGAGATGTAGAAGGAGAGAAGGGCCAGAACTGCACAAGGTACTGAAGAAGCTGATGTACCATGGATTTGTACATTGGCATGGTTATATCAAAACCAGGTGTATTTTCAGGACTACCTATATATTTCAGAGATCTCACTATAGGTTTGTGAGTTGATGCGGACACAATTTCTCCTCTAGAGATAGATTCAGAGCAGGATCCTGCTTCATCCATGTGAATTGCAAACTAGGAGGTTATGCTGAATGACCTGTTTTGTGGGACAGTCCAAAGAAATTAGCTTTGGTTCACCAAGGATAAGCCCAGAAGCAAACAAGTGATTTTACATGTGTATGTGTTTATGGCTTCTTTAGACTTAAACTGGGTCCATATATAAATGAAATAATATAAAATCAGTTATGCATAAACCATCTGTGAGTCCAATTATTGCTCCCTCATTTAGAAGATTTCCTTTTCAGTAAAGGAAAAAAAACGGTCATCTGCCGCATGACAGAGAAATTATTTGATAGCAAAAATACTGCAGGTAAAACACAAAAGAAGTTTTTAATTTTGTTTTTAATTTTTGTTATTGCCATAACTTGAGTAATTTTACTGGGATCTAAGGTCTTTTGCATTGTTTGAAGACTTGGGTCAATAAAGACAAAGCTAAGTTGAATTTGTAGCAGTAAAATTATGATTAAAATTGTATTTATTAATGGTCCTGCAAATGCATTTTCTGACTGCACAGAACAGGAAGAGTTTGAGCCTAGAGTGTATTTATTAGTCACATGTGTAATTACAACCAAAAGTAGAGCAATTTAAAATTGTTGGAACAAATTCAATTAATTAGGAATTGCTTTGTCCGAAAGTGAGCTAATTGAACAGTTGACAATGTTATGGCTAAAGAAAACAATAATAAATTGTTCTTTTTAAGGAAGCCTTTCCAATGCAGCAAGTAAAGGGCTCAGCGTTCTTAACGCTAGAAGACAATCTTGCTCCTAAGTTGACAGGCAGGTAAAACAAAAGCTGAACAAAGTCCTCTTGTTTCAGAACAAGGTCTGAGAAAGGGTCAGTTAGAGTGGAAAGCATTCTTCAAGCTTTTGAACAGCCTTTGTCCATTCCACTCTTGTACATCCAGTGCTATATGTATTTTTGTGTTTTCTTTACTTTTTATTTCACCTCCAGAACAAAACACTTCTTTAAAGCAGGTCACAGCTACTTAGTACATTTAAGGAACATTCTTTATTTCTATTTATTGCCTTTGATATTAACTGACAACACGTGCATGAACATATTCACAAGTCCACTGTAGCATTGGTCATGTTTCTGTTCTTTCTGATGTCATACCTTGTTTTAGTTTTTAAATTATACCATGCTTTGGGTGCATACTGTTGTTCAGAGAATATCTTTTACACAAAACCAACTCAGGTCGACAACTAACCTTTCAGATTAGAGTTTCAGATTAGAATTTCAGATGAGTAAAAGTATCTAAATAAGGAGGAGTAAAAAGAACAGTTGATCAGAAGAAACCAAAGTGATTTCCATGTAATTTTTAACTTGACTTTCATGACTGTGTTTCTTTTAAAGCCAAAGTCCATAACTGAGAAGTATAATGAAGTTCGTGGAAATCTTCTGTTTATTTATTAACGATGAAAAAATTGCTTGGTTTTAAGTTTGGATATAAGAGGATTCTAAATTCAGTAGTATACTTCAGCTGATCTCAAGGACTCAGCACAGGCTTCAAGGTTTTTCTTAGTTGCTTGGAATAAAGAACAAAATAAGAAGAGCATAGAGCAAGAATTTTTATAATAGTAATTAAGCAAAGGACCTGTCTTCGCAAGTTAAATGTTATGCTGCTAATTTATGAAGAGGTAAGTTAGCAGCAGAGATTACTAAAACAGCATATTCGACATATAAATATGCTTCAGTGAAGTACATTTAAAAAAATATAGGCTGTTGAAATCCCTAAAATCCTTAAAAGTAATTCACTTCCTAGCCAGAGATTAATAAGACCATAATGTTATTTGTATTGTTTCACTGCTTAATTAAGCAGCACACAGTGAGTTTACATAGGCACTAAAAAAATCCCTTCTTAAAAAGGTTTTATGAAACCATTTGTAAACATCCACAGCAAAGTAAAGCTCAGTGGATCTATCAGCACAATATTAGCTCTATTTGCATGTCATAAAAATACAGGTACTCGTTTAGTGGCACCTGATAACTTTCATAAAGGACAGGGGCAATATAATTAGAAAAGAAAGGACAACCAGACTGTTGGGGATTTATCAGCACTGCAAAGTTACTGTGACTGGTTGCTATGAGAAGCTTTAATTAACCATCAATCACACTGAACATTTAAATGATCGCATACGTATTGTGATGTACAACATGCAGAACTGCTTGAGGCATCACAAAAGAACCTGTATAGAAACCAGTGTCAAATGTCCCATTTGTTATAATAACTGTTCTTTGACTACATTTATTATTTAATGTAGGGATACGGAATTTATGAAGCCAACTGAGATTAAAATGTGAAGTACTTTGCAGGTTATAGAAATGCTGGAATGACTTTAAACCTTCAGACTACAATGATGAGTTTTATACTGGTAAACAAATGAAAAAAAAAACCAATGAAAAATAAACCAGTAATCACTCTTTTTCTATTATTATTAGTATTCATGTTATTACTCAAAATAATTTTTCTATTACTTCTTCTCATTTCCTAAGAGAAGGTGAGATGTTTGCAAAAGAGCCTAGCTGGGAAGGTACTAAGCTGAAAGCAGGCATTGATTTCTTAACCCTTAATATAAGGGTTAGCTCACTGGCTTGGAGTGTCTTGAAGTGAAGGCAATTATGTTGCTCTGTTAGTTTAGCATTCCAGATGATCTGTAATTGTAATTAATCTCCACCACTACTTCAATATTTTAGATGTTGAAGGAGTTGAGATTCTAATGCAGATCAAAGTTTTAATACGTATGTATAGTGTCTAGCTTTAAACATCTGAGTAAGAATCCAGTTGGGTCTAGTTTAGTAGATTCCTGAAACTGATGCCTGAAGAAAGGGAAGTACTCCGAATTAATCTCTCCAATAAATACTGAAGGTTTTACAACTCTCTAACTTCATTAGGAGATTAGCCTGGTAAATTAGCCAGCTAATTCAGGTGTTTGAAATGCAGTTAAATTAATAGTCCCTTAGCCTCTTATTTGGGTTGCTGTGTTATATAGCCTGGCTGTGACAAAATTGGGTTTTCATACTTTCAGGTTTCTTAGAATGTTTCAAGCCTCTACCTAAGATATAACAATTGCACAAGAATAATGTACTCCTCATCCACAAGGAAGCAAACATAATCAAGTTCTTAACTGCTTTTATGTGAAAAAGCCCATAATGTGCCTTAAATGTTTATAACACATCAGATGTCCTACCAGTCATTCTCGATGTTTCCGTAGTAATTTTAGTAAGCTATTTTATTATTCTATATTCTTCGTTCTTACTGTTGCAGTAATATATTCCAAGACAGTAGAACCCTATGCATTTCAGTCATCTTCTGAAAGGGTTTTGAAAACAGAAGATTAGGTTACTATTAATCTACTATCAAACATACTTTTAGATAATCTGATGTTATCTCTATTGTGAGATGGCAGTCTCAGATAAAATACTACCGCTGAGTGACCTGTCTATAAAATAAAATAAAATAATGGAAATATGACACTATGGCATAGTGTTTTTGTTATTGTAACATGTAAAATAAACCTATATTTAGGCCTTCTAAATTTCTATGTCTAACTGTTAAAACATAACTATACACAAGAAAACTCTGAAATTTTCTTGCCATCCAGAATAAAAAATCCCAGAGAGATAAACTTTCTCTTGAGTGATGTACAGTGTTTACCCTGTCTGTAACCTGATGTTATCTTTTTTTACTTTTCTTCTTTTCTTAAGGTAAGGCTTGTATGTCTTACCTTAATTCAGAAAAAACAGTTGACAGTGTTCAAAGCTGCATTGATTTCAGGTGTTGCTGAAGGTGAAGAGGGATGGCAAAATACAGCTTTCAGCTCTATGCTCCAAAGGACTTGGTATGGAAATCCATATATTGTAACTTTAGAACTTATGAATTCCCCCAGCAACCACATTTAATATAGTAAAATTTGAGCTGAAATTTACAGAATTTTGCAGATTGTATCTAAGACCCTTTCTTATTTTGACATTTAGCCATCATCTTTTTTATCTTTGTGGGATTTCACTGTTTACTTTTTTCCTCTTTTATTGTCTTTAAATATATTTTATCTAGGAAAATATGCTTACTTCTGATTTACTGAACATCTGATTTGTTGGACATAGGAAAAGTTTTTTAAAAAAGCATTTTTATTGAGTACAACTTGCATGCCAGTACACTGTGAATTTGGTATTCAGTAGCAAAAGATTATGATATTTACAGATCTTATGGCACATGTTTTCTAAATTTGAAAAGACTGGAACATTGATATTTTGAAGGATGGTGAAGGTGTACAGAGAGAATGGGAAATGGTTTCCAAGGGAAAACAGGAAACAAAGTCAGTATTTAATATGGACAGTGAGGCTGATGAACTGATGAACAGTTTAAAAACTGCATGGCCAGGTATGATAAAACAGTGTTTGTTCTGCCTAGCAGAAAGCAAGGAAATCATAATATGGCCTTTTTTTCATCTTCTGAATTGATTTGATTCAGAAGCCAAATGGTAATTGATGGAATTTAATATTATCCAAGATGACAATGGCCTCTCATTTTCGCTATTCTGCCAAGTGCTCTTGGGCTACAGGTACAGAATGAGTCAGAGGAACCAGAGATCATTGCTCTATGTTAAGGCTACTTTCCTTCAGGAAATTTTCAGTAGGTAACTTAGGTCATCCATAAATTTTTTATATATGTTATATATTTCTTTCTGAACCTTTTCAGATGGCTGAGACTGTTGGGGTCCCATATGAAACAGACTGCAGTAGACATGACAGTCAGACTATATATCATTATGTGCTGATTTTGGCTAGGGTAGAGTTAATTTTCTTCCCTATTGCTGGCAAGGGTCTGTATTTTGAATTTGCGCTGAAAGTAAGATTGATAGTACAGAAACATTTTTTTATTGCCGAGTAGTCCTTATGTATAGTCAAGGCCTTTCCTGCTTTTCTTATTGCCCTGCCAGTGAGTAGGAATTTTTGAAGGGGACGCAGGGCAGCTGACTCCAACTGACAAGAGGGAGATTCTAGACCTTATGGAATCATGCTCAGTGTAGAAAACTAGGGGAAGAAGAAGGAAAGTTGGGGATGTTGAGGGTGATGGGCAAATGTCTTCACAAGTAACTGCTATACTTCAGGGAACCTTACTTTTCCTGGAAATGGCCTGGCCATGGGCAGTGGTGAATTAATTCTTTGTTTTGCTTTGCTTCTGGATGTGGCTCTTGTTTTTCCTATGAATGTGTCTTTATCTCAACCAGAGAATTCTCTGACTTTAACCTTTCCAGCTCTCCTACCCATCTCACCAGAGAGAGGTGATCAGGGAGCTGTGTGGTGCTTCCTTGCCAACTGGAGTTAAACCACAACACAATAAGACCCACTTTAACGCATTAAAAAAAAAAATAAATAAAATTAACTCACACACCAACTACTAAGCCGCCTTCTCTTCATTAGGATTTTAACTAGTTTAGTTGCAAAGGGAGTAATGCATTTTTTCTCCTCACAGGGAAGACAAGGCTACTAAGAATGAATGTTTCATATCTTTCCTCCTCTTTGCTGGATCTTTGTGGTAATTTCAGAATGACCTTGCCTGTCCCACAGAGCACAGAGGTGTTACATATCATATTCTGACTATAATTCTGCTTCTCCATGGATAATAGGTGTGAGTCTGCATGGTACTTACCTTCTTGGTGTCTGGTTATTTTTAGAGTTGAGGATCTTTTAAATTCTTTAAAGAAGTAACAGATTTCTTGTAACCGTTCAATCCATATGATAAAATAAACCTGGTTATCAGGTGTTAAGGGTTTTGGTTTTTTTATTTAATCCCAGGTTTATGGACTAGAATATGCCTTTTCTATTTTTTTTTTTTTTTCCTACACAATTTTCCAGGTGCATCAACTGGGGAAATAGAACTGCCTTAGAAGAGGTGGCCATATTGCTGACACTGGCCATCTGTCTCCTAAAGAAACGTGCTTTTCAACTGACCTGTGCAGTTTGGAGTGTCACTCCTTCTGGAGAATGGGTTTGGAATAGAAAGGATGGAGGACAGTTATTGCTGAGAGAAAGATGAGTGAGGCTTTTGACTATCACTAATGAGCTATAATGAGAGTTACTGCTCTCATCATCTAGAAGCAGAACACTGGCTCCTGCCCAAATTGTCCATCACAGACTTGCCTGTTTCTCTCCCTCTGAGAAGTGTGGTTTCAGACCTCCCTTGCCTGTGTGCAGCTGTAGACTTGCACAGGAGGTTGTGTGGGAGAATAGGAGCGTTAGCTTCAGAACACATCCAGTATCCCACATGTGAGCAGACAGTTGGAGAGGAAGGAGACTTGTACCTTCACTTTGGTCTCTAGAAAACATGACTGGAACGTTTTCATGGGCAGAATGTATCTTCTTGTTCTTGCTGATTAAAGCCTACAGTTGTGCAATCAAGCTTTCTGTGCCTGGAGTGATGAATCTCCAGGACCAATAGAATGACACTTAAACCGGATCATAACACAGCTATATCACCACTGTCTTTCTAATTCTTGTCCAAGTGTCATATAACTGTCAGAGTCACGCTTTATGTTAGTTTTGAATGGGAGGAGGCCAGAGGACAGACTGTGAGCATCTCTGTATTTTTCAGAGGATAACTTCCCAACTAATGCATCTTGAAATTAAAATTCTCAGTTGAAAGTCTCATTAAGTAGTTGTACTTGTCCGTAACTTGCAACTGTTTTTTATAAGACAAGCATTTGTAGGACGAAGAATTACTTACATAGTATTTGCTAATTAAATATTCCCATAAATCACAGCAAGAAAATTTTTTACAGTACACAGGACAGGATAAATTGAAACTTGCAATGGAACATTGATCTACAGCCAAATGAAAATCTTTTAAATGTAAAGCCTTCATTTAATTTAAGCAAAATCAAAAATAACATCAATGGACCCGTTACAATTCTCCCAAGACCTTGTCCGGAAACATAATACAATTTTCATGCTGTCCAGTGATGGATCCAGTTAATGGAATAACCTTATAAACTTTAGTGTTCTTATTCATATTCAGGGGTAATATAAATATCATCTGTCCTTCCCTTGGGCTGTAGAACATTAGGCTAACCTATTTCTTCAAGGCTCAATGTGCTGTGGTTGCTCTATCTGTCTGATGCATTGATTATTTTAAAATAAATGGTGTTATTTTAGGCATAGAAGGTTTCTTTAGAAGATCTGCAGTGTGTTAGAGACTGAAAACTGCACTGAAACTTAAAAAATTGAGTCTGTTCCAGAGATGCACCAGAGCCACAGAAAAAAAATATTATTTATTTATTATTAATTTAAATTAATATTATTATTTATTTATCCAAGGAATTCTCCCTAGCTAACTCTCCCTAGATTTGTCACCTCCAGTGTTTCCTTATGTGGGGATATCTGAATTAGAGTTCAAGTAATCATACTCTCTATTTTCATTTAATGAGCTCTCTAGCTTTTCCATAAAGCTTCCTTGTACTGTAGTCCATTATGTGTCTAATTTCTAAAACCTGCGAAGATTGAACATAAAATATGAATCTGCACAACTTTTGATTTACTGTCTTCAGCTTTAGCATGATTCACATTTTACATAAACAGTAGATTAGATTATCGTGTGGATGGAGGTCTGAGGTGTACTTGGCATCATGGGATGCCTGAAGGGGTCAGCGCTTGTGTCCTGTAGTTCTTAGCACCAATCTGTGAGCAGAAGAGCTACTGAACACCTGCAGCCTATCAAGTAAGGGGGGGTTCAGCTGGTTCAGCTCCCTAAAGGCTATAGTAAACTTCTGGAGAAATGAACCCCAGATACATATTTTTATTAAATAGTCTTCCATCACTAGTCCTGCATTTCAGTCCTCTCAGAAATGCCAAGGCAAGTATATCCAACTCAGCTTTGATAGAGGTAAGCAGATCTGTCATTCCTTGCACCCAGCTGTCAGTCTGGCTTATGTGTACTCCTACAGCTATGATGAAGCAGGAAGAGACAGGCGTGGGAATTGGGCAGAATGATAAGCTTGAGTCAAGCCAAGGGAAAACTCTTAGCCATCATACCTTGTATTGGAAGAAAAGCCATTAATTTTTAAGTCAGAAAAGATGTTAATTTCAAGGAAGAATTTTGAAATAGGAGGGCTGAACTCAAGGAAGAAATGCAGGGAGCAATGAAATGCAGGATATGGGGAATGGAAAGGTGCAAAGGGAGACAAAACATAGTGCACTCGTATGGCAATTAAGATAAAGCAAGTTTCAGTCTTTTAGTGAGGGTAAGTCTTCCTTGAAATGTTCTATTTTATATGCGCATAAAAGAAAGTGCTGATGGCGGAAGAAAAGCTCTCTGTTTTTCCTTCACCCAGCCTTCTCATACCACCTGGTGCATAGCTCAAACCAGAGGATTCTAAAGGTCTGAAGGAAACTTGCTATTGAAGGGAGATACATGAGAGAGAAGAGATGAAAGAGGAAGAGGATGATGTGATGCTTACTAATGAAGGGAGGGTTTTTTGCATACAAGGATTGCTAGGCAGTCACTTCTTTTCCTAAGATCTGTGAAATTTGTGGGGAACCTCCAGCTACTTGCAGATAAAATGTTTACTTATGTGTAAGTAAACTTATCCATGTCTGAGGGTCAGTGTATATTAGTTTAGAGAATTTCCCCATCCTTTTCAAATAAGCTTTCTAAGAAGCATTCTAAGAAAAGATTCACTTGCATATTGTTTCACTGGGATGATGCTTTGTTTCAGTTCACGTATAAACCCAGCAGATTTGAAGCAGGACTCCTCTATGTTTCTTCTTGAACCAGTGAGTTTATAGCAGCCAAACACTCAGGCAGCACTGCAGTAGTGAGTGCATTACTAGATGTAATGTTCACAGCTTTTCAGGACCATCAGGTTTTAATAGTTGCTGGTGCATGTAGTGTGTAAGATAAAGTATATGGCTATGGTTCTGTGCACATCTCAAATATATGCCTGCTACCTTCATGCACAGTAAAACAGAGAGGAGAAAGGGAAGGTAATGACCTGGCAAGCTTTCTGTTGGGTGGCTAACAGAAAGGGCGCAATCTAAAATCACAGGTTTAGAATTAGGTGCCAGAACAATTTGTGCCTCCATCCTCAGCTGATAGTCATACTCATCCTGGAAGTTCTTCTTGTTTCAATCCCAGACCTGTAAAATGTCTATAGTGTGCTTAAGCTTCTAAACTGAAGTCAGTAGGATCACTCACAGGCTTGAAAGATCAGACTACTTATGAGATTTACTGGATGGAAAACCAGAGTTCATTGCTTTGCAGGACTTAATTATCCCTTGTTTTTCAGATGTGCCATATAAAATCAACTTGCTCTTAATGTCAGCAAAAAAAAAATCTTTCTGGCACTGGCCAATAACATGTTAACTAGCCTGCTCCAGCTTTAATGGTAAAGCTGAGATGGTTGGGCTTCTTTACAGTCAGGATTGAATTCGTCTCTCCATAGCCCTCTAACGAGAATTAAAGGGCTATGAGAAATAATTAGCTGATGTCTGTCATATTCTTTGAAGATGAAAAATGCTAAGTGCTACTGTGGTTACTGTAACAGCCCTCTACTTTGAAAAATGACTACATGTAATCAAAATGTTGGTAGCATGAACAGCACCATGGTAACTGAATTGCATTGGCAGAGAAAATACAAGGTTGTATGATGATAAGGGTTGCTGACATGGTCTTTGCCATCTCTTCTCAATTCAGTATCAGCAGCAAAATGTATGAAGCACAGGAGTAGTTATCTTTCCCTCTGCATTCCTGACAAAAATATTAGGTGACTGAGATGGAAAGAGAAGGCTAGTACTCAATGTGCTCCGAAATTTTCTTATGTGGAGCACTTTGGGAATCAGCTCTGGGGCTCTGAAAAAATGACCACAGTCTAGAAAGATTAATTATCCTGTTGCCAATTATCCTTCTTATTTTAAATTTTCCAGAGACAAACTGCATTTACTATGACATATCAACAAAGTTAGCATGTCAGGGATTTATGAGGTTTTGTTCCGATATCCTGCCTCTGTTAGTTCTCTCTTTGTGTAACTTTGGCTGTTGCTGAACCCCAAACACTGCAGAGAAATATTTATAGAAAATAAAGTGAGGAAAAATGTGAGGGATCTTTACAGCATCAGGATTGTGGAGAATTGACCTTCACATCTGTCATGGATTGATCCCAGACAGCAAAAAAGCCCCATGTGATTGCTCACCCTCTCCTCCACCAGCGGGATTGGAGAAAGAATTGCAAGAATAAGAGGCGGAAAAATTGTGGGTTGACATACAGACAGTTTAATAGGGAAAGCAAAAGCTGTGCATGCAAGCAAAGCCAAACAAGGATTTAATTCAGTGCTTCCCAAGGACAGGCAGGTGTTCAGCCATCTCCAGGAGAGCAGGGCCTCATCACACGTAATGGTGACTTGGGACGAGAAACACCATCACTTCAAATGTATGACTTTTTGGATTTTCCTCTTTATTCTGCAAAGAAGTTCATTGTCTTGGTGGTATGGGAGAAAGATCTGTTGTTTTGTTTGGGTTTTAAAATTAATTTTAATTTACATTATTATAGGTTATCCCCAGCCTAGCAAGCAAGAAGACTGCACAAGTCTTTATGCATTTTGCAATTCTTATAAGAAATGAAAGCTGAAAGTGCTACACGTTAATTTACAGATCACTAATCATAAGCAATAGCTATGTTATGTGTTGTCTTATATGCAGGTAAATCTATTTCTAAGCGTGAATGAACCTTGCATCCAGAATCCAAATCTGTGGTCAAATTTCACCTTTCCATATCTCAAGTTAAGAGGTATGTAAATGAGACAATAAAGAGGTAATATTATTAGGTGCTTGCTGAATTATGGTTTATTTGGGTCCTTCATTTTTGTTCATTTTATCTTTTGAAACAGATAAGCAAATTAAAGATGTATAATCTAGCAAAGTCTTCCAAGGCTGGTGTTTTGGTTGAATGGAGGTGCTATGTCATAGGAACACATTGATAAAGAACATGAGCCAAAGATACTCTGTCTGGGAAACTTACTTAAATATAATCAGTGAAAGCTGGACAAATAACTGATCTTTTGATTCCTATTGTTTTCTCAACACTGGAACAATATGATGAAATCTAAGTAGTATAAAAAGTCAAAATTTTTCATTTATTAAAATGTCAGATACCTCTATGTCAAATAAAATGTTTGTGTGTTTTGTTTTTTGTTTTTTTTTTCAGTCAAAGCCAAATTTTTTTTTATAGATTTCATCTGTTATTTTTAAAATAGATGGTTTTTGGTTTTTTTTAAATTATAAAAACCCAAACAATTTTTAATGCAGATCTGTGTCACCTCTTGGAAATACTGGAGTGCTACTCTTAACTTTGAACTGATCAAATTAGTTGGCAAGCTATCTCCAATTTAATTTCCTTTCCCTGTTTTATGATATCCAGATGGTTACTGAACATGTCCTGAATACTGTCAGTATTTGGACTTGTCAAGGAACTGCTTCGAGATCAGTGGCTGCTTCACTGTACATGTTTGAGACTTTGCAGTCAGGGTGATTATATAGGAGAATGCACTAAATATGCTATTTAAATGCAATCTTTTTCCAACAGCTCAGCACAATGCTTCTATATCAGTAGACTCTGGCATCTCTGCTGAGATAGATTTCGACAATCCTGAGCAAATTTCTGAGTTGTTGGGTCACAGGGCAGAACTGGTCTGGAAATAGTAATCCCTAATAGGTCATGCAATATTGTATTAATGCAGGATTTATAAATTTAGAGCTTGTTATTTCCTATCAAATGCTTCAGGCATGAAGGAAAGAGCCTGTGTATGCTTTGTGTAGGCATAGTCTATGTCACTTCACTATCTTTTTTAGGTGATTAGTGTGCTATTGTTTCAACTAGACTTGGTTTTATTAAATCTCCTTGTAACCAAAATAAGTTTAGAGAGGCAATATTTTGTGTTTCTCCTGGGCAGTGTTAAATCTGCTTCTTGGATTTGTGTCCTCTGTGCTCATAACCACGAAGCTGTCTGAAAATTATAATAGTATTTTTTCTTTGCAAATTATTAACCATTTGCAGTTCTGCCTCAAGAAATATTTCTGGTCACGTTACTATATGAGTGTGCAATTTTTTTGCATTAAAAAATGCATGAAAAGTGTTTACTTAGCCATATAGCCACAGCTGAGGAGAGTCTTCATGCTCAGGATTTGGGGACTAAGACTTGCTTCCATTTCCACTAAGAAATTCTTCCATTTCCCCAAACCGCTAGCTTCGTTTTACTGGAATTTGAATGAGGGTTTATGAACCATTCTACTACACCGGCTTTTCTCTAGTTCTTCACTGGTTTATCTAAAACCTACAGACTTCCCACCATGAAACTTATGACAGGAGGGGGGATCAAAACAGTCATTTTTTGTTTCATTGTTTTTTCGTTGGTGTTTTTTTCTGTTGTTTCTTTGTTTGTTTGTTTGTTTGTTTGTTTGTTTTTTTAATACAGAAATAGTTGGTTGTCAGTGATGGACAGAGTTTTTCCAAAAACTATATTCTTTTACAGTTTTTCAAAGGAAAGTGATTTTCATTTTCAAAGACTTCAAATACTAGTTATTCCCGGGAAGTTCCAGTGTTCCAGAGCACTTCTAAGTGACTTCTAAGTGATTGACATGACTAAGTGAAAACTGGACATGAAGCAATCATGTGATTCACTGTAGTAGTGCGTATCATAGCAGTTTAAAACCTTGGGTAGCCAGGTAAGCAAACAAGGAATGAAATCTGGTGAGAGTCTTCTCAACATACTTTTTCATCTCAAACTTCTCGTATAACTCCAGAGGTAATCAATTCTGTTTGGCTAAGCAAACATAACTTCCCGTGATATAATCTCATTAGTGAATCACTTTTTATTTTCAAGAGCCACTTCTGTTCCTTCCTAATGTCGGTCCGTAATCTAGATATAAAGTGATCAGAGATTTTTATCTTTGCAACTTCTTTTAATTGCATACTTCTCTGGGCAGTATGTCCCAATGCTTGACAACCCTTTTGATGAAGAAATTTTTCTAATATCCAGTCTCTAGACCTCTTCTGGTGCAACCTGAAGCCATTTCCTCTGGTCTTGGCACTCGTTACCAGGGGAAGAGGCTGATCCCCACCTTGCTACAAATTCTTTCAGGCAGTTGTAGAAAGTGTTAAGGTCTACCATGAGCCTCTTCTTTTCCAGGCTAAACACCCAAAGCTCCCTCAGCTGGTCTTCATAAGATTTCTGCTCCAGAACCCTTCAGCAGCTCTGTTACCCTTCTCTGGACATGCTCCAGTTCTACTATGTCTGTCTTTTAGTGAGAGGCTGAGAACTGAATACAGGACTCGAGAAGTGCCTTCACCAGTTCCGAGTACTGGGGGATAATCACTGCCCTTGTCCTGCTGGCCACGCTATTGCTGATCCAGACCAGGATGCCATTGGCCTTCTCAGCCACCTGGGCACACAGCTCAGATCCACACAGCTGTCGATCAGCACCCCCAGGTCCTTTTCCATGGGCCACTTTCCAGTCACTCTGCCCCCAGCTATAGCACCGCAGAGAGTTGCTGTGACCCAAATGCAGGACCCAGCACTTGGCCTTGTTGAACCTCATACAAGTGGCCTTGGCCCATTGATCCAGCCTGTCCAGATCCCTCTGAAGAGCCTTCCTACGCTCCAGCAGATAACACTGCTTCCTAACTTGGTGTCACCTGCAAACTTACTGAGAGTGCACTTGATCCCCTCATCCAGGTCATCAGTGAAGACATTAAACAGGACTGACCCCGATACTGACCCCTCAGGAAGACCACTTGTGAATGGCCGCTAGCTAGATGTAACCCCATTCACCAGCACTCTTCAGGCTCAGCCATCAAGCCACTTTTATACCCAGCAAATAGTGGACTTGCCCTGAGCAGCCAGTTTCTCCAGGGGAATGCTGTGGGAGACAGCATCAAAGGATTAACTAAAGTCCAGGCAGAAAACATCCAGAGCCTTTTTCTCATCCTCTAAGTGTGTCACCTTGTTGTAGAAGGAGATCAGGTTGGTCAAGCAGGACCTGCCTTTTCTAAACCCATGCTGACTGGGCTGAATATCTGGTTGTCCTGCATGTTCTGGCTCTTGTAGATGGGTGTCACATATGGTAACCTCAAGTCAACTGGGACCTCCCCTGTTAGCCAGGACTGCTGGTAAATGATGGAAAATGGTTTGGCAAGCTCTTCTGCCAGCTCCATCAGGACTTCTGGATGGATCTGTCCCCTTCGACTTGTGCATGTCTGAGCAGGGTGCTGACCGTTCCCCCTTAGATTGTGGGGTTTTCCTTTTTTGTTCCCATCTCTGTCTTCCAGCTCAGGGAGCTGAGAACAACTGTTCTTGCTATCAAAGACCAAGGCAAAGAAAGAATTAGTACCTCAGCCTTTTCCTTAATCTTCATTACTGTTTCCCCATATTCAGTAAATGATGGAAGTTCTCCTTAACCCTCCTTTTGTTGGTGATATATTTGTAAAAACATTTTTTACTATCCTTTACAGCAGTAGTCAGATTAAGTACTAGTTGGGCTTTGACCCTTCTGATTTTCTCCCTGCACAACCTCATGACATTCTTGTAGTCCTTCTGACTAGTAGAAATCTTTAATAATGCATGCATTTGCATAATACTGTGGGATATGTATTGACCTCTATTGGTTGCTGACATACATTTGAACATGGGAGGATTAATAATACAACTCCCTCTGCTCCACTGGCATGTCTTTTCTGAACCTCAGAGTAGGCTGCTTTTTCTGTAATAAGGATTATTCATAACCCAGTTATATTGAACAGCCATATATTCTCAGCCTGAAGTACAACTTATTAATCAACCATACAGTCCAGGAATTTCAACTAATATATTAATATAGTATGTTATTTACTCAGGACAATTCATGTCACCACAACTGAACAGGTTCAATTGCTGCATCATAAATTCTGATTTTTAATAAAGTTGAACACCACATCAAGCTCACTGTTGTCATGCAGGATGTTGTCACCTTGTCAATGTTTTTTTTTATTTCCCTCTGATTAATAGGCTCCAAGTTTCAAAGCATGATATTTTAGATTGCCTTTCTTTTACAACTTTACGTCCTGTAGTGTGAAATCTGACATTTCAAAGGAACTTGAGTCTCCTGAAGTCATTACCACCTATTCCTAAATGAAAAGATTTTGACTGGACAGAATATGATATGTAGTTTTTATGCAATACATATATAATATAAAATGTAATGCCATATTTTTTATTTAATCATACACATATTCAAATAATACTAATTTAATGGTTAGTACCACTGAGCAATAGTCTGTGGAGTGTGAAAAGATAAGTTTTTTTTAATGACTGTTGTCATATTGCAGTGTTTTGCAGGAATCTAGAGCAGAAGTACAGAACAGAAAGACTCAAGATGTCAGAGATCAAGTAAACAGATAGTTCCTGTGAGTCTATGAACAATTTCTCCTACAGAAAAGCCCAAGAAAAATATTGAAATAATTTTATCTCTTGGGCTGTAAACTTATTTTATTGATGTTTCCCCAGTCACAGACAGAGCAGCTACAGTGTGTGACCCAGGTATTCTTGCCTATGTGATATTATAAATATGGATAATCCTTTCAGGCTTTGAAACCTAAAGGTGAACTAAGGAGGGAAAGTGCCAGTATAGATATCACAGTAGATCAGATGATTTTATTTTGACACACTGCTTGTTCTGCAGAATGATTGTCTTGTATTCTCCAGAGCTGATTTCTCCTTAGTTATTATGCTGTCTGTGATCTGCATAGCAATATCCCACAGCCTTGCTGAGATTTTTAGCTATAATCTAAGATGTAAAATTAGGCTGAGAGCACTTGTAGTCATTAAAGATTTTTTGGCACTTCTTAAAGAAAAGAAAGGCGTCACCAGCTGAAAACTGCCTTGCTCTGCTAGCCACAGCCTAGTCTGGGTAATTCATGGCATTGTTCTTAAAAAGAAAACAGATTGACCAGACGGTCTGTCTTGTTAATATCATAAAATTAGTGGTCACTCTGTAACAAACACCATGTTTTACTCAATAGAGCTAATCACCAGTTAGGACAGGCAAGCTATCTGTCCCTATACACAATTAAAATCTCTTATGCTGTAGTGACAGTGCGACTTAAGTTATAAAATAATACCTTTATTATTAAGGTATTTATTTTGACTGATAGAAACAGATTGAGGGGAGCTGTTTTGGAATATCTTGCAACTCTGATTTGGGAATCTGGACTAAAAATTGACATATTTTGAAGGCAAAGTTAAGTGTTGCCGCAGGATTTTATATGTTGGAGGTGGGGATGGAGAGGAGGGTTGGTATTCAATTAGTTGCATTAAAAAATACTGAAAGTATTTCTGAGTTAGAGTTTATTCAAAGATTAATGATAAATTGTAAAAAATACATGGTTTGTTTTGGTTTTTGTTGTTAAAACATTTAATTGTGAACATAGTGCAAAGAGTACTTGAGCCTCCACCTTACCCACATAAGAGGAAACTGTGGGGAAATATGGATTTCATCAGCATATTTTAGTTTTAATAGATTGAAGGATTTTTAATTATCTGTTGGGAACAGAAATGTGTTCATCATATCAGCCTGCTGACTTTTACAAGTATTTTGTTTTTCATGGTACCTAGATTTGGCTTCAAGATCAAGAGCAAATCAGCGAGGGCGTCAGTGTGGTTTGGACTGTGTTAAAACAATCAAGATGTTTCTTCCCAAAGAGGAATTGTGTAGTGAACTCCTTCATATAGGACTACTTTTATAGGATTGATTGGTTTCTTTGTACTTTCCTTGGGGTCTGCCAGTTCATGAGAAGAGCAAGGTCCTCTCTAGAAACTTTGCCTCTGATGCTCTTTTCTGTTATTTATGTAGTTTAGAATCTTTTTATTGAGTCAGGATCTCTAAATCTAGAAACTTGCCCTGAGTTCCCGTAGGGTAGATGTTGTTTGTATGTCGCTTTTTTTTTCCTGCTATTTTCCTTGCTAGGGGACTTAAGAGGCCTTAGAAGAGAGAAAAGACTAGGAAATGGTATAGTTAGATCATCAATTTACCATTTTTTTGTTATCAATTTACATTCTGTAATTCCAGAGGGATATGATGAAACACTAGTTACTATCCTGGAAGCTGCAAAATCTTTAGTTTGGAGGCACATGATACTTTTTGTGTTTGCTTAAAAGGTAGTAATTTAAAAAGTAGTAACCTCTTCATGTCATTAGTCCTAGCCTGTGCAGACTGACTAGTCCTGGGGAATATACTGCCAGTAGACAAGTCTACTGCTTAGGCATAATTCCCAGCAGTAAAGCTGGCATTTGGCCGGCAGGAGTAGATTACTATGGGCTGTTTCTATGAATTATATCCTTTGGCATCTGAACCATATCTCTGGGAATACCCTCTTCATGACTTTTAAAATTCAGTCTGTACCTTCACTATGGACTTGACTTTCAGCCGAGTGCTTGTAATTCACCCCAAATCATTCCATGTCAGACCCACTTGCTATAGTTGCAAACTTATGCAAAACTGTCAGTCCGTGAAGGAACAGTTGGGACCTGGTGATTGAGTGTTTTGGCCTTGGAGTGGAGGAAGTAAGCGTGGTATTTAACACTTTAAGGATACTTACTTATTGTCCCCATCATTCATCTGAAATGAGTCTCTGCCTGCATTGTATTATAATGCCAATTACACATCTGTGTTTGGCATTTGTGATTTAAGTTTTTTTTTTTCTTTTAATTTTTTTATTGTTTTTTTTCCCTCTGTTTTAAGACCTGTGTTACAAGTTTGTTAAATGTTTGTAGGGAAATGTGTCATCATGTTTTCAGGTGTTTGAGCATTGTGTCAGACTTTTTGCTGCAATTCAGAGAAGCAGTTGAGCTGTCCCATCATTCAGCCAAACCTTTAAGCACATGCTTGATTTTCATTCATTTAAGAATGCATTAAGATTAAGGATTTTTTTCAAGTGATTTGGTGAATTAATATTTTCTTTTTTTAAATACAGGCTTGGCTTCTGGTAGGGATCTTTGGTTATTTATAGTGATAATAGTAATGGTATAATACTTTGAGAAACTAAATTGATTGCTGTTTGATTGGGCTAATTGCTTCTAGACAAAAGAAGAGTGTCTGCCCCACTCTGGTATCTCTAATAGGCAGGAAAAATAAAAAGCAGGAGGAAAAATAGTGTCATCTGTACTATAATTTTGTAAAACTGCCATTCAAAGAATTTTAGCAATCTGTACAAATGACCAAGGAAGCATATTGAGCAATAGAAATGACTCCTTACCTTCACAACCTTCAGGCCTGAACTATCTGTTCATTTTCCCTCACTGCTATCACATTGCTAAAAACAGTATGTTCCTTTTTCCTTAATTAATTGATAGCTGAAAGACACAAGTCCCATTTACAAGTAATAGAATTTGCCTTTGTCATACTTTGTCAGATTTCCTGTGATTGTAAAATCTGCAATGACTGCTTATGGGTGCTAAATGTTAAAATCCAAATTCAGTCTTTAACCTAATAAAAACCATCTCCTCTTCAAGAATCTCAAAACAACATTGTCAAAATGTGTCTGGATAGATGGACGTTACAGCTGGTGTCCGTCCTGCTCTTTACATTGATGTTCGTACTTGTCCATCTGACTGAATGCCACCTGCCGCAAGGGCAGGAGGGTGGGATCACCCATTTCTGAACAATGTCTTTCTGCCGACAGAAGGTTATGCAATTAGGTAATCACTTCTGCTTAATGCTGGGTGGGATGATGTCAGCCACCTGCCCTCTCTCTCCCTTGCTTCCCACTTCCTGGGGACAACAGTCTTTTCTATCCCTGGGGAGGAGGCAAAGGTTTTCAATCTGTTCACTTTTTGCATTAGCTCTTAACTGCAATTATTAGAATCTGACATTTGTTTTGCTTCCTGACTGGGGCTGTATTCAGTGCAGACACTTTGTAGAAATATGAATAAGCATTTGATAATGTACTTATATTTTGGCACTCCTCCCTGCTCTAATGTACTGAATTTTCCTCTTGCTTGCCTTGACCTGGTGCTAACAAATTTCATGCTTTAAGGCATTACACTAGGATCACTAAGGAAAGAGTCAGAATTCTTAAGTGTAATGGCACTACAAGACTTTGCCTGCACTTTTGTTTGTGTTTATGTCTTTTTTCTTTTTTTTCCTTAAAGTCTGTGTGTTGATTTTACTGTCGTTACTCCAGTTTGTAAAAATAGAACCAGTGTTTATTGCTGTGGTTACTCTCGCTTCACAAGCAGATAATTTTGTGCTTTCTTTGTTTATTAATTAAATGGATGTATGGCTTTGTGACGTTTCTGGGTGTTCTCTGCACTTTACGTAATGAATCTCATTTTGTGGGGGAAAATAATATATACGTATAAAAAGAATAAAAAGCAAGGGGATGCAAAACATCATCTGGGTCTTAGAAACAAACAGACAAGCTCCTTTATATCCTTTCTAAAAACTTAGTAAATTCATCAATAGTGTCTCAAACAACCATCTACTCTGAAGTTTATTTTTATAAATGGCAACTCTTATATCCATATCAGATTACATAATAATTTCCTGAAATGTATAATATTTATGGCATCCTGAAATATTTACATGAATCTGGTAAATTGTCCTCTAAGCTTGGTTATCAGAACAAGATTGAGTTTCATTCAGCTCCCATATGTCTCTGAGACCCTATTGAAACCAAGTGCCATACTGCTGAATTTGAAGTAATTCCATTTGGTTTTAAGTGCACTGAAGATAAGATTGAGTCTGTCAGATCTTATTTTAGGTGAAGAGCATAATTCGAATTATTTTTCTGCTCTGGTAGTCCTTAACTTTTTATTTTATTTTTTTTCTATTGATGTACTCTTCTATTATCTCAAATATTTTATTTATGTAGCCCCTGTGTGTCATTCTGTTAAGTAAACGTTATTTTTTGCTAGTTTTAAAACTTATTTTTTCAGTAGAAATTGTTGTACCCCCTAATGACTGTTTAAACAGTTTTGATAACAATACACACTTTTCTGAAATAACAGAAAATTATAGAATGTATGTAGTTCCATAAATAAGGAGGTAATTTAATTTTTTTCCCTCCACTTTCGATAGAGGCACACTCTGCAAGATTCAGTTTCCTAATTATCTTTAAAATGTCTCATAAATATGCCCTTCTATATTTAATTAACGATTAATTGTAAAATTCATTAATTTTTCAGGCCTCTCAGTAGTCAGTAAATGTTCTACCCTCAGTCTGCACCTTCCACCTAGAACACAACAGAAACAGAGATCATAAGGGAGTTGTTATTTGTGAATACACAGTAACAAACTCCCAGGGGTGTATCCCCATTAGTGGAGGATTTTTTCCCTTTGACTTCTCTTTGATTGAGAACTGTATTATAGCTTAGTGTTTTGGAATAAAACTGCCTGTTGGACAATTCCTGCAGCATTTGGGATTCTTATATTTCAGAGGATGTACCACCTTAGAAGGCTGGGCAAAGCTGAATTCCTGTTGACTTACCAGTCATCAGTTTTGATGCTCTTAAAAAGGTATCTAAACAGTAGTTTTCCGGTAGTAATTAGATATATAGTCTGTCTGCTTGTTTACCATGAAAGTAATAATGCTGCTTTCAGCATTATTGCATCCAGTGTACTTAATTAACATGGTCAACACATTTTTCGTGTAAATAAATGGAGGCAGAAAAGAAGATACTCAGACAAGTTATTTAATTAGCCAGTTACAAACTGTAGGAATAAAACAAATATCTCTACACTGGAGAAGAAGAAGAAGGACCAGGACATTAGAAAGTGTTCTCAACTTTACTTAAATCTTACTTTGTCTGTCTGAGCAATATCTAAGTTAAATATTTTTATTATCATTAGGTACAATCCTGATAAATGCCAAGTAAAAATATACAGAAAGTGAAGCAAAACCATTTCTTCAAGTGATGAATGGTGATCTAAACAGTCTTGGACAAATGTAAAGAGAGAACATGAGTGGATGACTGAGATTAATATAAAGACTCAAAAGCTGAAAATCAGTGAATACCCATGAGTACAAATACATTCACACATCTCATCATTCAAGACCATCATACACAAAACTTTCCAAACTGACAGAGGCCAAGATAGGTGATAATGCGGCCCTTTAATCAGCCAGCATAATTTATTTTTTTTGAGTTGCGATGAGGCAAAATGTGTTATTTCTACTAGATTAGGTCCACTGGTCATTCTTTAACCCAGTAAGATTAGTTTTCAAGCAAGTTTTAAAAGAGGGAATGAAATAAAGATTTTAAAATATAGCAAAAAGGGAATGAAATAAATCTTCTCTCAAGCAAATAAAGTTTCGCTAAAACATACGACCTCGTAAATATGTTGTCTAAAAATATGAATGCACAAAGAAATTTGAGGGAAAGGGAATTGCAGAATCCTACAAATAGTGAAGATGAAGGAGAAACTTAATTCCATATGGATAAACTGAAGGTAGCTAGGAAATGAAAATAACTATATGCAACTATCCAGTTGAAACAGGTCTGGAAAAATATCATAATAAAACAGAGCAGATCAGTCACTTCAGAATTAGCCACTATAACTGTCATTTTGATTTCAAGACAGAGCATGACTTGAAAAATGTGCTTCCAGACCACACTACTTTGTACATGTTACATTTTCAGCTAGACCGGTGCATTTCATATGTGATAACTTTATACCATAATTACATCTATGAGGTAACACAGAAGTGATTTTTACTTCTTAAGTGGTATTGTACAAGAAGGTTGCACTGTCTTAAGCGGCTTAAGATACCATTTAATTCTCAGTATGATGCACGAAATTTGTCCAAAGGCATGCAGTTACTGGCAAACCATCCTATGCAAATTTTCCCTAAAAGGAAAGTTGACCCTTTGAAGGACTCTTCACAAATTTTGTCAGTACTAGAAATTAATAATATGGGTCAACTGTATTTTCAAGAGAAGTATTTTCTCAGTTGAAATAAAGATAAAAAGCCTCGCTATCTGTCAATGACAATTGCTGAATTAGGTCAAGGATGTTTTTAAACCCATTGCAGTAGTACAAGGGCTCGTCTTCCTAGCACTTATGGAATATTGGTATGCATCGGTTTAGGAAATGAGAAAATTGCATTTGGAACAAGCACTTTTTTGACATCTACATTAGTACAACTATGCTGTGTGCTAGCAGAAGTAAACTAGACTGATTAAAAAGACCTTATTTTAGTTTTCTAAATGCGTTCAAATAAGCAGGAGTTCTCATGGAGATCCTAGTGTGCCTATTGTCCACACAAAGTCTACAAGTACAGCCAGAAGGATGAACCCATTTATACTTTTCTGAGTATATAAAACCCAGCAAGCCCAGAGATTTTCAGCCAGGTAGCATGCTGACAGTCAAGGGCAGACTGGCCACAGCTGTGTGATTGGAACAAAAGCAGTGGAGCATTTTGTGCTAAAGCTTCCTTTGGAAAATTGCACCTTCACAGCAGGACAGACATAAAATATGGGTCAGGTCTTTAATTCATACAAGCCAGTGTTCTATAATGGAATTAACCTTTAAATGGAGATGTCAGCTGTAGGGATCACAAGTTCCTCTATTATGCATGTAAAAGTATGCATCTATGTATATGTATGTATATGTATATATGTATGTATATATGTATATATTTATATGTAAAGTTGGTAATGTGCAATTTAGATCGAAGGTTAAGTTTGTTCGAAATGAAAAGCCATAAAAATCCTGTTGCTGGCACAGATGAGTACATGGCCAACAGTGTTTAGCTTTAAACAGGTAAATCTCTGTTTTGATTTACACTTGCAGCACTCAAAATGGCAGAATCAATTTGCTTGAAAATTGGTAAAACAAATTTGTTTGGGCTATGACCTTGTATGTTGAATATCATCCTAGAAGGATTTTTTTTTTCTTTACGTTTGAATTATAAATCTTGGAAATGCAGGTTTTTTTACTGCAGAAATATTGACAGAGCTTTAACTATAATGGTGTGGCTGTATTTCCTTAAACAGTAGGTATGTGTTTTGCCGGTAGTTAATGAATATTTTTCAAATAGTAGTAGATGTTGAACAGAGAAGCCAAATAAGAAATGCAGTGTCAAAAACCAGTAAGTCATTGCTGTGAAAAATTAATAAAAGGGAAAAAAACTACTATAGGAATGACCGAGGAGGAAAATTGACAGCTGAAATTACTGAGGGTGTATGTGGTGATAATCAGACATGGACCCTTATGGGGTTGTATTTGCTGTGTATTTCAAAACTCAGTTTTGTTAAGAGAATACAAGCACAAGATATATAAATTTATCAAAGGCAATAAAAGCAATTATTGTGGCTAACTGCCACATGACTTAAAATAACATCTGAGTGTAATTTTATTATGTACTACATTGTATTTGTGCTTGAAGAAAGCCTGTTGAGCTTTTTTTGTAGGAAGCATGGGCATTGCTGGTTATCTCATATAGCATACGGATACAAAGATGTATGTTTGTTTAGAGCAAATAGTTGTTTTCACCTGTGGTGCACTCTTTTAAGATTCACAGATTTTATTGGATGTCATTTAGTTCAGATTTAAACACACTGGGACTAGTTGAGATGTGTGTTTCATTCATGTCTTCATTCAATAACTCTTGTTCATTTTAAACTTAGGCTAAATTTACCAGCAAGAGCACATAATTACTTAACAACATACCTTTGTGACGACCATATAAATTCTCCACAAACTTTTATATGAACTGATGTCATTAAGATCTTGTGTTGACATAAAATAAATGTAGTTAAATTATATCTTATTTCAGTGGCCCTATATTTTAAATGAAATATGAAAGTGTGAGATTCTCTAAAAACCTAGGAAAGAAACAAGCACCTGCACTGAGGTTGTTCCCTTTAGTAATGTCAAATCTGTAAGCTGGTAAGCAATCCAAGGTCATGATTTTATTGAGTGATATTTGCTACCCGAAAAGGGAAAGACGAAATGTTAGAGACAAATTTTCTTGCACTGGAAATCTAAGACCAGCCAAATTAAAAGATTTTGTGGTTTTTCATCTCTTCAAAAGTACTAGAATTTTATGAAGGACAAGGAACAAGCCGCAGATGTGACTGTGGTGACAGCTTTTTATGTTAGCCACACCCTTAGTTAACATGCAATCGCAGGCTTGTCCTGAGTATGAGCTCCATATATTTTCAAGAAATAGAATAGTAAAAATGAAAATTTGATAAAACTGGTTTGTGTTTCAAGCTGGGTCCACTTTTGTTTTGTTTTGTTTTGTTTTTTCTAAACCATCTTTATCTAAAGTGGGTTAATTTTAAAATCTAAATCTAAAAGTCTGACATCTCTGTTTATTTGAAGTATATGGACTTCTGAGGGAGTATGTAATCAGGAAGCATAGTTGATTAACTGTTCTGTGAATAGCCACAACTAGCTAACATTTGCAAAACACCCCCTCAGTTTCTGGTTTTCTGCTCTTTCCCTGGATCTGCACTTTGTTGATTCTAGCCAGGAGTGAAATTGGAAGGTCTGCCGTGGTGATAACCTCTCTGTATTTATACTTCTGTACACGTTTCAGCAAATTCTGACCTGTTTAGCCTTTAGACCGTATTGAATTCTACTCTAGCATCTTACCCTTCTTTTTGTGGTGACTTATAGCAACTCAGCAAAACTGTTTTTTTAGCCTTCCTAACACCTTCTCATCCGCATGACTTCTTTGTCTTGAATAATTTCCTTTATTTTTTGTTTACGTGGTCTTCTGGCATTGCTATTGACCTTGTACAGCAGAACGCAAAGAGAATTCTTGAGCTTTTCCTGCCCTTAGTGACCATTAGATGTTGAAAAGAGAACTCTTACGTCCTGTGTTGATAACACAGCAAGCTAACAAATCTTTTAAATCACACCTCTAAGGTTCCATTGGTCTGGGAAGTGAGCATCCTACAACATTTCAGTACAATCTTACAGCATCATCGGCTCCACTGAATTCTCTGCTTGAGGAGGTTTGATGTGTTCTCTTAGCTCAGCAGCATATTGTTTCACTTGCTCTTCTGTGCAAACCTAATGGGGATTAATGGCAGCAAACTTGAGAGCACTCAGGGCCTTGTTCACCCTACTTTGACACCCAGCAGCTCCCTGGAATGCTGAGGAAAATGCTCCAGTTTAAGTTTGTTGTAATGTCTCAGTTGATTCAAAAAGAAATGTCTGTTTTAGGGAACCAATATTATGGGACAAAAAAAGGCCTTGCTAAATGTGAAGATACTTTGTATGTCTTTCTAGTGCCCAGTGAAATTCTGTCAAAATTTTGACCTTGTGATCCAAAAGTAGAATAATTTAGTCTCTTTAGGAGACTGTTCTTCTTCTCTGCAGGTCCATAAGTTCCGTGTGGATAATCAGTTAGAAATCTTGGGTGTGTTATTTCTTGTCATTTTCATAGAAGTGTAACATCAAGAAACAGATCTTAATGAAAATTAGTTTGAGGGAATGTTTCATGGTGAAAAAAATAATTAAATTATTTTTTTCCTTTCATTTTAGTGAAGTGATAAGCTTATTCTTCCAATCCAGAATGCATCAAGCTGCTTTCTTTAACTTCAATAGGATCTCTTACTAGGAATGTAATTCCAGACTCTTTATTTTTAGGTCAGTGTCCAAACCAGACAGCAGGCACTGCATCGCAAAACACAGTGTTCTTTTCCTCCTTCTCCCTCTTCCAGTGTAGATTATAAAACTTTAATTTACAAAGCGGTAGTTCAGTTTTAACTCCCAAGTTCAATTGTTAGTGCTTTTGTAGATGTTCTGCACTAATTGTGTTAGTGCAGAAGAATATCCCCAAAGTAATTTAAATCACACGTGACAGAGTATGAAAAACACCTCCCTATGTATCCAAATCTGATACCCAAATGCAGGAAGGTTCAAATGTTTAGGTGAAACAGAACCAACTTCCTCTGAAAGTCAATTCTTATCTCCTATGATCTGTCCACTGGTAAAATGAAATTGATTGCAATCAGTTCTTTCATTACAAAACAATACTCCTGATTATAAATATGTATTATGGTGCTACTTCTCAGAAGATTTTAGTTAGTGCATGTCCTTTCCCACTCTGTTTCAGAAATCATCTCACCACACACTATAATGTGTTAAATTATATCAGAAGCCTGTGGAAAGGCAAGATTTTTTTCACTGTAGATGACAAGTCTGTACTTTTTACCTACTTTAATGCTTGCTCAAGTGGACTTTATTTTATGATGAAATCTGTAGTATTTTTTTTTCTTTCATCTATGGTAAATTATTTTAGAAACATCTACTCTGGAAATCATGAGGAAGGAGATGGATATACACACATTACTTCAGAGGGAGTGCTTTTTAGACATGTTACATTAAAATACTACTCCTGTGTTTATACATCACATTCAATTGTGTAATCTTGATGTATTGCCAATATTTAAAACAGTACCAAACAGTGTAACTCTGTTTCTGAAGCATGAGTTCCTACTTTTTATGTACTAAAATATCTAACATGAATGAGTCATTAGATCAGTAAAACAGCTGGTCTCTCCCCCTGTCTCTCTCTTCTTTTTTTTGTTTACTTGTTTGTTTGTTTTTTGTTGTTCTGTTAATAAATACATATTTGTGATTTCTTCATGTTTTTTCTTCTTGGAAAATACGTTTTTCATCAAAGCAAAATCCTTTTCATGCCAGCATACCTATTCTGAGAATTGTTCTGAAATCCAGGTAGTAGTGTTTTGATCAAAAAGAGAAAAGCTTCACTCCCCTACTCTGTGGGAGATCAGGTTCTCTTTATGTTATTAGACATAATGATTCAATATCAGATTATCTTATCAATTGTTATTAAATATAATGATATGTTTTTAAAAAGAGAAATTTTTGTAATGATTCATCAAATTTTAAGTGACTCAAAAATTATTTTCTATATGAATAGAATGATCTAAACAGCTTCAGTGAGGGCAGCTGGGAGATTCTGACACCAAAATATTCCAAAGTGGCTGTAAGGGAGCTCTCATTTAGCATGTGAAAGACAAATAGATTGAGGGATCTGAAGCTGATATTTGCCACGTACAAGGGGAGTATCCTCATCTTGCCTATAATGACAATCCCTCTGACTCTCAGTTTCATTCTTTTATATGTCTCTCTTTTTCCTTTTTTCAGAAAGTCATATAAAAGGTTTTTGGTTTCATTTCAGCAAATATTTTGTATTCTTGATACTTCAGGAAGAGTTGTGTTACGAAGAAAGATTTTGGGCACTTTTAAATGAAGCACCTTCTTTAAATGTAATTTAAAACATTAATGTTAGCAGATATTAAATACATTTTATAGAATGGATTTGGGAATTAGATACATTTTTCATTTCTCATCTGTTCAATCTCCAAAGTTATACGTAAATACGCAAACTGAATTCTGGTAAAACTTCATTTTTCAAGAGAAGCTGCCTCTAAGTCAAATAAGGAAAAATATTAAACTTTATTTTGTCATGAGAAAGGAAACTGAACAATTGTCCAAACTATGTTTCAGTTCTTCAGTCAATGGGTAGCAATCCATGGAAATCCAGGCCATACTTACATAAGAGACCAGGATCATCCCCATTTTGTTTCTATGCTATATGACACAGGTTGGCTAGGTCATCATCTAATGACCAACTAATCACCAGCTTGGTTGTTCACAGATAAATTATGTTTAGAGATATGCTGGATAAAACTTAAAGCATGTGAAGGGTACGAATCTACTTTCTCATCTCAGCCTATGTGATCTTAGAGAAGGCTCTAGATGGTGAGAATTATTCTGAGTGCTTTCAGATCTCTCTGTTGATGTTTTTCCTTGCAAAGTTCTGTTTTACTGAACTGCGTGCCATGATTTAATGATTTTGTTTAAGCTTAAGAAAACAAGGAGATGGGTCTGCATACAAGCAATGAAAAGGAGATGTAAGAATAATGTTTTCTACTACTTCTGCTTAGACTATCTGATCAGGTTTCCTAGTTTGGGGGAGCTATTCAGTTGCCAAGAGAGGTTGAGACTTGAAGGACTTTTCATAGTAAAGTTTTATGATGATGGGTTGATCTGTAGAAAAGGATAGGAAGCAGTTCAGACTTTTTACTAATTCTTGAAATTTTTAGGAGCAGCTTAAGAAAGACTCCGATAGTTTGGTGATATGTGTATCTGGACCTAACAGCTATCTAACTGGTAAATGGGTTTTGCTTGAATTGCTCTGGTGCAGATGCCTGTGTTAAATATCTTGGGAATAATCACCAGTGAAAATCATGTGGAATAGATAGCAGGCTTCTGTGGAAACCAGAAGGATTTGAGGTTCTGCTAAGAATAAATTTTGTTTGTGTATGTGAATGCGTGGATTATTTCTTACTGTTTGGCTCTGCTGCTCAGAAATACAGGACTTAGTAGGATACAATTCTCAGGAAACAGAGAAAGCAAAAGTCACACCTACATGCAAGAAGTTTGAAATTTGTATCAATATAGATTTCAGTAGTTAATGTAATAGAAAAGAATTAAAATTAAGTCTTTTTGAAACAAAACTGTGAATCAAATATGATATTGTGTTTTGGAAAAAAAAAAGTATAAAAAAATAAAATTAGGCTGATTTATGAACATCATGCAAAGCCTATTTGTTACCAGATTTCTAAGAAAGCCCATTTTAGCATCATATTTATGTTTCAATTTCAGTGAAGAAATTTCTTTCAGTTGCTAGAGTGGATTACAGGATTCTTACATATTATTACAAAAGAATTCATGGTTCATAAGTACTTCAAATTTTATATTTGTGGTTGAAAAAGCCTGACTGGCTATAGAATGAGTTACACTTTATATTCACCTGGTTGGTGTATGGAGCTGGAATGAAACATGAAGAATTAAAAAATGAACAATTAAACTACGCTTTTTAAATGTAATAGTAAAGAGATAAATCTTGTTTGAAGTGTACAAATAATGTAATTTATCTTGCAAGACTAACATGTGAATAATTGCAGCTCCTCGTTTCCCTGGTGAAATAAATTCCACATACATATCACGCTGTTGTGCTCTGCAACTCATCTCTTTTCCAGGCTTTCACCATCTAACTCTAACCAGAACACATCAATGTGCAGAAAAAAAATTTCCCTTCAAAACAAGTCATCCACACAAACAGCCTTATTTGAAAGACTTAGAGGACGATTAGTTCCTTAGGCTATATTCCTATTTAAAAAGGTACAGAGAAGAATATATGATAGTCAGTAGCATGCATGAAAATTAAAAATAGTGAATTTGATTTAATCTCAATAAACAGATTAAGCACTCTGTAAAAAGTATATTAAATATATTAATTTATAAACATGAATTTACCCTTCGAATTGATATCATTAAAATAGTACTTTTCCATTAAAGCCAGAAGCCATGTGCAAACCTCCCAAAGATGCATTTTCTTCTTAGTATTATATCTTTATTGATTAACCAAAAGCAAAAAAGGAAAAGAAAAAACCCTTAAAGCTCTCTTTGAACCCTAAGGAGCAGTTATGGTCAGAAAATTGATTGACTGTAAAAGAGTTGTTTTTATGATGGCTTTGAATAGAGTCTAATTACCTTGTTAGCTGAAACAGACTTGTATTGTTTGCACATATTCATATGGTACTCAGCACAAAGGATGTTTTGCATCTTGCTTTGCTTTTTCTTGTTATCTTAGATCATTTAATGAAGATGGAGAGAGGTCAGGTAAATAATAAAGCCATCAGAACTGAAATAGTAGCACCAGGCCGTGGGATAGCAACCACTTACCCGAAATCATCAGTGTCTGAGGTAGCCAACCTGGTCAAGCTACGTGCCAGTTACTGAAGTCATGTAAAGCACTACAGCAGAGTCCAGTAACCAATGGCTTTTAATTTCATTTAACCTTCAAGCTAATTTTTTCAGGGATTATTTCCTTATATGGTTTGTTTGTGGTCACACTATGCTTTTTTAAACACGCAGTGCTTCACATTAAGGTTTTCTGTGAAAAATGAGCTGGAGTAATGGCTTTGCATGTCCTAATGTTTGTTTACTCATGTAACAGATATTTGTGTTTCTAATTTGAAATGAGATTCATGTTTTTTTAAGAAATCTGTATGCTAACTTGCAGCATTTGAACATGCCCTCTAGCCCAAGTCTAGAAACAAAAAAGCTAACTCAGTTAAAAAACTATTCTGAAATAGAAAGCATTCAATACCATAAAATAATTTGCTATACAAATGATAGCCTTTGTCATTTAAACTGGCTTATTTGCTAAAAAAAGGTGAGCATTTCTTTAAAGTACTTTGACGAGCATTAAGTTCCTTTTGAAAAACAAGTTTTGCATACAAAGTTAGATTTTTCAGCTCAGTTTCTTCCACTAATCTCTAAAAGGGGTTTTGTGTGAAATGATAATTCTGCGATATGTCTGAAGGAGTTCTTATTACAGTAACTGAGAGAACTTGGACTGTTCTTATAGCATATTAAAATATGCGTAGTTCATTAATCAAACCTGAGTTATCTAAAAGCAACAAAGTTCCAGGATGCGAATGCGTGTGGACTGGCCTGTCGTTGGACTAAAACTGGATTCTGATGTCCATGTCCCAGTTCTGTAATAGCTCATTTCTTGATTGCTAGATAGCATTCCTTGAAGTGACCAAAAGAGTCAGAAATTCAGAACAAAAACCCACTAATAATTTTAATATTTCATTCACAATTAAAGTTCCTTCTCAGGTTATTATTGTTTTATACTTTTTAATCTGGAAAAAGAGAAACAGAATTATTTATTGCTGTTTGCATGATATCAAAATAAATTGAAATATATTCTTCAAACTTTCATATATGCTGCTAGTTCTCAGAATGAGAACTTTTAAAAGAGGGGTTTTTTATTATTTTTTTAAAATGAGCTTTTTAAAAATTCACTGACAGACATTAACATGGATCAGAAGAAGCAAATGATTAAAAACTGATCAAGAGATGGATTTAGGCAACAGTCTGCAAGTTTTCTAAGAGTAAGAGGAAAATTATTCAACCTAAAAAAAACAAATTACTGGGTCCAGAGCAAGATTCTATGTCATGCACAGAGACCTATTTATTAAATTATCTTCAGCTTCTTATGTAGAACCCTGTTCTTATTTCAGTTCCTTTGTCCTCTTCCTTGAAGTGGATAAAAAAATGAAACACACATGAATGGTGGAACCTCAAGATTCATCTTTCTCGGTGTTGACCTGGTAGTTAATCAATCTCTGTGGGTCTTTACTGTCAGTGTACACTGATGATCAGGCAGACTTTACGAGAAAGCATCCCCATATTTTCTGCAGTGGTAAGTTTCTAGACATGATGTACTCTGTTTCCACAGTGCTGAGAAGGAAATGAAAGCTTTAGACTTCTGTTGGCTGAGGAAAAAAAAAAAATCCATCTCTCCCCATCTTCTCTAAAATGAAAAATTAGGAAAATAAGAACTGTAGGACATGGGCCACCTTTCACATGGTGGGGCTATGTCTCTACAGGATTTCGATATGCAGAATGCTGCAGTGGTTTGTTTTCATTAAAAAACATTCTGAAATGGAGAATGCTGGAGCTCAACACAGTATAGCAATTATCAATTCCAGTGCATTTCGTAACACATTACCAAATTTTTAGTGTCTTAATATCTCCCAAGAAGGACAATGGTGTTACAATAAGAAAAATGCACTGGCTGACATTTATCAAGTATTTTAATGTATTTGTTCTTTGTACACAAACACTGCAATTACTGTCATCGTTCTCTCTTGTTCCTCTCTCTGCACCTCACTGCCGGCTCACCAGAACAGTGGGACCCTGACACCAAATAAATGAGATTTAGCCATCAGCAGCAGAAGCCTCATGGGGCCTGGCGCTGGCATGGGCAGCACTGGTCGACCCTCTGTCTGTGGCTGAGTGAACTCTCACTCTCTGGGGAGAGCCTGTGCAGTGCCATCAGTGGTGTGGGATGTGCTGAGGGAATGTAGGGGAATCAGCTGAAGCAGACCCAAGTCTAGGGAGGGAGAAACCCCCTTCATGAACGTGGCAATGGCGTTAAGGCCCCTGCCACCACCCTCCCTTCTGTGCGTGCACATGCCGAGAGTCTGGGGTGCCCAGGAGCTGTGGAAAGGCAGAGAATAGGAGGGAGTAGGAAGGGTGAGTTTTACTGCAGTTTCTACTGGATCATTATTGAGGGGGTTTTGCATTTGAGAATGTGGACTGTAAAAACCATGAGCACATCATCTGAACCAGCAGTGCTTTGTTAGTACTGCAAGCAGAACGTCCCTTTTGCCCGTGACAGGCTTTTGAGGGTAAACGGTGGTGAAAAAGTGAGCAAACCCCTCAGTGATCCCAGGCCCAGTGACCTACCTTCTGCAAATGTGTCTCTGCAGGTGACCAGGCTGATAGGAGAAGACTAGAAAGGCAGAGCTTGTGTCAATTGTGTTAGCTGATTGTGAAATTTTACTTTATTTTGTTTTGTATTTAATTTAATTTAATTTCATTTCATTTCATTTCATTTCATTTCATTTCATAAGCAGTTCAAAAGGTGGAGGCTCCCCAAAAACATGAGGAAAAGGGAAGAGAATTTTTTTTTTTCTCGGTTTCACTGTCGGTCTCCAACTTCAGCTGGAAAATCTTTAGTTTGGAGAGGAGGTAGCAGAGGTGCTGATGTCTCACGTTGTTAGCCCAAAATCTGAGAAGGAGAACGAAAAGAGGCAGCCCCTGAAGAAGTGTGAGAAGGTGTGGGATCCAGGTCAAAATCTCAGGATTGCTGCAATGTGGCTTCAGTCTCTGGTCATAGTCTGAGGAGATCAGAGGTCTCTGTTTTCTGTTATTTTTTGTGAACTGGTTGAATCCAGGTGTTTGGTCTTCTTGGCAGGTTTTTCTGTGAACTGTTGGAAAGGGCAGAAGGCTAGGCACACCTGTAGGGAAGACAAGGAAGAGGAAAAGAGCAAATTCCTCCACTCTCTTGACCCCGTGCTAGATGCCTGCACTGCTGCTACATGAGGTCTCAAGGCTAAGCTCAGCTGAGTGAAGGGGTAGCAAAGCCCTAGGGCTGGGCTTCTGGCATTGGGATTCCTGCAGAGTAACTCTCCAGAGTTTCCTCTGGGGAAACTGACATCCAAGGAGGAGAGAGAAGTAAAAAGACCATGTAAGAAAAAAAGAAAAAAAAGAAAAAAATAAAAGAAAACCCCCCCCCCCCCAAAAAAAAAAGAAACAAAACAAAAGGAAAAAAAAACCCCACAAAAACACCACCATAGTAATAAGGAGGGGAAAAAAATGTAAGGAGGTAAAAAGCTTTAAAACGCGGAATCGTTGTCTAAGTGCTCTCTATACTTAAGTAGCTGTCAGTGAAGTGAGGCAGAGCTAACTGCATAAGCCAGAATATAAACCTGTGAGGGATGATTGCAATTGATGCATTCAAAAAGACATTTATTTTGAAAGGAAAGAAGAAAAAAAGAAAGGTAAAAGTTTAAGTACATGTGCTTGTTTTTTTTTTTAAAGTTAAAGTATTAAGTTTTATGTGTTCGTTCTAAAAAAGAGATGAAACCCAGGGGTAAGAAGTAAGGCTGTTTGATTGCTGAACAGTTCCTTAAGCACACAAAGTAAAATGTTCTTACCTAGTAGTAAAATAATTCATAAAAGATACTGCAAAATGTATTGTCAAAGCAACAATGGTGCTAATTAGCTGGAATATCACTAGGAAGTCCTCTGGAAGGAGATGCTTTGTCTGTGACTGACAAAGATAGCTATTCGTAGCAGTCTTGGTTGTAAGCTTTTTGTGGGGTTTGCTTGTTGGTTTATATGGTTTCTTACCCCTGTAGGTAGAAAAGAAGGATGAATAACCAATGTCAGTCCTATGGGTATTGTTAGCTGTGTAATGCACAGCTTCGATCTGTTTGGATTTTGGTTTGATTTGGACTTTTATTACCATATCTCAATACGGGAAAAACAAAAGCTAGGAATAGTTTTCTCTTGACATCAGTTGCCATGGCTGAAGTTAAAAACACACGAAAATAGGCACCTAGATAAAAAGAGAATGTAGGTACAGTTTAAAGTGTTATTAATTTGAAATAGAAGTGTTAATGTAATTAGACTAATACGGGTTTGTTAGCATCCCTATTCGTAGGAAGTTCATTTTCCAGTATCACTACTTTGAATGTATCAGCCCTGAGATAGGTGTGTATAGCTCTATCTGCTCTGCCTGTGAGACAGTTTTATCTAGATTATAATAAGACTGCTAGTGCTGGACATCCCAAATGAGTCTCAAAGCAAAGTAGATTGTACTTTCACTTTGCCTGAATTCAGCTGAAAATCAGATCCATGTCTAAGTTAGCTATATGCAGAAAAACGGTGGGTCACTTTGTGGGCTACTTAGTTCTCATTAGTGGATTTGCTAGAGAGCTGAAGTAGCTTTACATGGCCAATTTTTACTGCCAGGGTTTGCATATATCTTATATTGTATGATCAGTGTGACCTTTGGCTTCAGAGTTTTCTTTTAGCTGAGGCTCTATTAAATGTTACTCTGATACATTCCATGAGTTAGGGGAAAGCAAAGAGTGCAACTTATGTGATTTTTAAATCTATTTGAATTTCTACAAATCTCTGAACTTTGCTATGTTCTTATGGAGGGATCCATCTCTTCACTCTCCTGAACTGAATGAAGTTGTATTCTCCTTCTATACAGATACACTATGTAACATACTGTATTCCATAAACTTCATGTACACTTTTGTAAATTTCGTTCACTTTTTTTTTAGATAGCCACACTCCATATTCCATATTCATACTTTTGATCATCTTCCATGAGTAAGCTCTCACATGGGCAGGTAGCAGGTTTTTGTAAAACATAAAAAGAGGTAATAATGTCTGTGACCATGCTGAAAAATCAGGAAGGCAAACAGATACTTGCACAGGTTATATAGACTCATTTCTTCTGTTATCAGAGGTGACTCTCAAAAAAAATCCACATTTCACTATCTGCATGTCATGATTTTTCCTTCTCCCACTTTGCTATTCGAACTTGGTCTGTTTGTAAATACACTAATTTTTCTTTTGCTTTTTTGGGGTTTTGAAGTAGTCTTCATTTGATTTTTGCTCACAGCAAATATCCAGGGCTGCATACCTTTAAGTTAGTATTTAAAGGTGAGATTAGTCAAGAGCTGGTATCCTTACTGCTCATTCTTCAGACTTGCACATTTTCTTTGAATTATCATCAGTGCTTGAATACAGTGATGGTGTACTTCATCCTCTAGACTTTGCAGATGCTTTTAGAATAAAAGCCTATAAGAGCAAAAGGAACTACTGTATTTATTTAGGGATTTGCTTTTATCCTTTGCTTTTCCATTGCTCTCTTAGCCTAATATATCTTCTTATTGAATCCTTCTAAGAAGCTCTGAAATATCAAAGGTAATCCTACATCTTGTGTTTTGTCAAATCCAGTTGATCATAGTGCTAATACTTTCATCTCTCCATATAAACATCCTTGTAATGTTTTCCTTATACTGTTGTAGGTTTGTTTCAGAGGCATGATGGGTAAGATTTTAAATGGTTACTTTGAAACTTTTATCGATTTGCAATCAGAGTACAAATAAGGCTGTACTTCATTGAGGAAGTTCACATGATCCCATAATTTTCATAATATGAATAGTAAGGCTGACTGAGATTGCAGGTAAAATGAATTAATACAGTTCTTTTTATTTGATAAGTTTTGTATTCAGTTTGGCACTCAGACTTTTAGTTGCATCCCAAAGGGTAAGTTTTATATGCATGAAAAATTTTAAGGCTTCACTGTTTATGGTATAGGGTTTGTTTTACATTTTCTCATTTTGGATGATTTTAGGAACACTAAATTCCAGAATGCAATTCTGCCCTTTGAGGGAAATTTTGATCACCATAAGCACTCTGGTTAGTGGCCTAAAAATCATTACTTACTACTGGTTTAAAATGCTTTTAGGTCTACTTTTATTTGAGAGATTACTTTCAAGCTATTAAGATATCTGGAGATTTATTAAGATTTTTGAAGATAAATATTTTATTTTGATTGAAAAATATATCATTTGCAAATGCTTTTGGCTCATTGCATCAAGGACAAAAAACAATGTAAGCATATAGTTCAGTCCTTTTCTGAATCATAGGTCTGGTAAGTCCCTGAGATAGAATAGAAATATCTTTCTTCTATCTATAGTACTGCATATGCAAATTATGAGTAAAATTCAGTCTTCACATTTATTTCAACAAAGAGTTTTGCCAAGAGCAGAAGGATAAGATATATCCATGACAAGAAATCTGTGTTGTATGTTCCTTGCTTAGTTTCTAAATTTGATTTTTACCTTTCCTTTCAGAGCAGAAAGGGTCTGAGCAGGTTCCTGTAGCAGGAAGCATCAGAATCACCAGACTCTGCGTCAGCTTTAGACTCTCCATGTCTGGCTTTTAGGCAGGCACAGTACGAATGAATTTTAAATGCTTCAGGGACAGACTTTGGTTAGGAATCTTTCTCTGGATAGGGCATGTGTCTGTGTAGATTGGAAAGATTCATCTTTCATTTAACCTTTTTCCATATCTGCTCCATTTAAGATATTGTAATTCAAGAAATATATATCTAAGTATTTTTTTTTTAAGTTGTATTACTTTGTGTTGTGCATAACAGTTGATTCTGTGGAGCTATGCAGTTAAAAATGGTGTTTCAGGAAAATTTGTGACATTGACCATTAAGATTTAACTAGGATCAATTAGAATGAAGATGTAATTATGCAACGGAGGGCAGCATATTCTTAAAGTTCACATTTTGTATAACATTCCTGTTATTTCTTTTACACTAGAAATGTTTCTGTTTGGTTGCTTGGGGTTTGGTGGGGTTTTTTTGGTTTTTTGTTTTTTTTCTCTGTGTCTTGATAAATATTTTAAACTAAGTTATCAGTAGGGAAGGGAATATCATCAAAGAAAAAGATCTCAGAAAGCTTAGTGAACTAAGTTCCCTGACATTATGTGGATGTTGTGGTTTGGAAATAAAGCTGTTGCTGTGAAACTACTACTCTATACGTATATCCCTGGGGACATACAAAGGGGAGGGCTTTTTCTATAAACTGTTAGTGTGATGCTCTCAAGAATTTCCTGAAAATAATCAGCAGGCTGTTGATAGTGTTTCCCATAGAAGATTGGCTATTTTGGTAGTCAGTGAACCTGAACAGGGTGTCAGCTGTTCGAAGTGCAGCCTGACTCCAAAGCAGCAGTTAGAGATGTTACTTTTAGACTGGCAGGGAGGATAATGCTTTGAGTATAGAATCCAAAGGGTGATAGCAGTCACTCCTACTAGTATTTATTTTTTCTTCTTTTTCAGGAGTCTTTTCTGTTAGTTGGAAGATTCTTGTCAAGAGTTAAATAAAGCTTCTTAAAATAACTGTATTTTTTAATATTCTCGTGAAAAGCAGTTTATTGTTAATAAGATACCAAAATCAATGACAACCATAATACAAAACTATTTCTATATATCTCATAGACCCAACTATATAATTTTTTTTTTATTTTATTTTGCTTTCAAAATTATGTCATTCTTTTGTGAAATATTCATTATGATAAAAAACATGAGTCAGATACAGAAAAATAGCTGACCTAAAATATCTAAGAAGACAATAGGAGGTCCAGGAATATGATCTGACTTTTTAGCATCTCATTCTAGAAGTCTAGTTTTAAAAACCAAATAATTCCAGGTCACTGAGGAATTTTTTAAAAAAATCACTTTTTACAGAAAAAAAAATTCTATTAGAATGAATTTATCATTGAAGATTTTGAACATGCATACTGCTTTTCATTTAGAAAAATCTAAATTAAATGTTGCATTCTGAGCAGTTAATTTAAATGAGAATTTTTAATTCTGTTCTCTCTCTTTATGTGAGATGTATGGATGCATGTAAGTATGCTCCTGATTGCTTGATCTTGGTTACATTTAAAAAGTAAGAACATTAAAACTTTTGTTCAGTTTAAGGTGGAAAAAAATACAGTACCAAGGTACACTTAAATCGGAGTGAAGTTTTTCATATTAAGAAACTTCAGGAAATTGTAGTTTGTAACATACCAAAATTTTGTTTAATGTTTCAGAAAATGGAACTTTCTTTGTCTGTGTTGGTAGAAAAGATAAATGTTGAAAGGCAGTATTTCCTCTGCCACAGAAATTATGAGGTTTGCATAACTCTAATTCTAGTATGTCTGTTACTTTAGAAGGTAAAGAGGCTTTTGTGAAATGAATCAATATTTATACCCCCAGGAAGTCCCAAGAAATTTGTAGAGTGAGGTGAAAGTGTATACTAAAAAACGTGTTCTTCATGAAATATGAGTCCCTTGAATTGTTTTGCACTGAGATGTTTTCAACATCGATTATACAAAATATTAGCTTTACTAGCAATTTTCCAGCATTAATGTAGTACTTATTTAAGTACTTACTAATGTCAAGGACAGGGCTGCAATCAACAAACTCTGAGCAATGTCTTTTTTTACAGGAAGTGATGTTCCCAAATAACTAAGATGAACAAATAGCATTGGAACATGTTTTTTGGTGCAAACGCAGAAGTTAATCAAAAGTTCTGTGATAACTACTGTTTCAATGATGCATCTGGTTATTTCCTGTCTTGGAGTAGTTAGCAAACAGTGAATACATCTTGGCTGTTGACACTTCATTGTATTCTTAACTTGGTCTGGATCACATCCAAAATCAATTGCTATCAATAGCAGTTTTCTGACCTATGTTAAGGAGAGTTGGATCTGGCTCTTAATGATCTAAAAAAAGTTTTATCTTTTTCCATAGCACTATCTGCCACACTGAAACACTAAACAGTTTCAGGGTTTTCTGCTTTTCTCTGTTTCATTGTGAGATATGGAATCTCTATTGACTAATGGGATGGAAATCACTAATAATAGCAGTTTATAAGGAAGTAACATTCTTTGAAGATGTCAAAACAAACAACAACAACAAAAAAAAAAAACACAGAGAGGAAATTGATCTTTTCAATAATTCCCTGCTAAATTACTAACAGACATGTGACTTGCCAGCTATAACATAGATTTTTGGTGAATCGGGAGGGGAAAAAAAAAAAAAAACCTACCAAAAAACCCCCATCTCCACTACGGAAATTAACTGTTCTGGGAACTGAAGTCTCAATGGTACCTCAGCACTTGTCTATATGGAAGACAAATGCAGGATTTGGCAGCCCTGAGCCATTGCATTTTGAGGATGTCTACTTTCGGAAAGACCAGTCAAAACTGGAGATCATTAATGTAAAAAGTACCCGAAAAGTGTAAAGAGCTCTTCAGCAGCTCAAGAATACATGCATGACATACGATGTGAATGATACAAACCGCTTGTTTTTCCTTTGTAATTTAAATGTCAGTCTTCTATTGTCTGGGAGATTTCTTATATTAAACACTCTGCAAATTGCTACTTACTACAAGGATTAGATTTTCAATCATGAAGGCTTGCATCTTTGTCTAGTGAGGGTGGCTTATATCTACAGGATTGCTAAGAATTAAAATCTTTTGGTTTTTTCTCTCTGTCTTCATGAGTAACACTAAGGCTTTAGATTTGTGCCTGACTGACAGCCCTGAAAGGCAGAGGGTTTTTTATATTTTGTTCTAAGTTTATATAACATGGATAAGGCATTCTGCATGACAGCTTCCTTTTTCCTAACTTGAAATCTTGATGGGACATCGGTAGGAGGTCTTCCTTCCAGATCTTGGTCACTTTGGCTGTATCTGTATCAAGAAGTGAAACGCACCAGGGTCCTTGTGACATTGGTGGTGAAACACTGGCACAGGTTTTCCAGGGAGGTAGTAGATGCTCCATCCCTGGAAACACCCAAGGTCAGTAGCACGGGGCTGTGAACATCCTGATCTTTAAAGGTCCCTTCCAACTTAAACCATTCCTTAATTCTATGATTCTCTGTCACTGAGGCTAAAAAGCAGAGAACAGCAATGTAAGTAAACTCTTAAATTACAAAATAAAATGGTTTTATATAAAATCCCTGCTGTTCTTTGCTACCTCCTAACACATTCCCACAGGAATAACTTGCAAGAAAATGCTGAGGCCGCAAGTGCACTGGACACTATTCTAATTTGCAGTATGAATGACTGAGCCCAGTGCCCAGGAACAGTCACAGACAGTGGGTAATTTAATAGCATAGGCATATCTTTTGTGGCAGCGGAAAGGTTAATTTCAAGTGCTTACTGTATTTTTAAATTATAGGATTCCATTTAATGTACGTGTTGGAAAACAGTGTCAGGACACTTCCCTGTCTGGATCATCAGTGGATTCCAGGTACAGGTATAACATGACAGAGTGCTCCTCTGTCTCCTCATCTAGAAGTAAAGATGTCAGATTGAAACTGAGATGAGTGTTGATACTAGGAGTAGCATCAGGGCAGTTGATTCCACCAAAGATGAAGCCTAGCAAAATTAAAGTATGCCTAATAAAGTAAAGCTAGTTTTTGCTCCTGAGGGCCCTTAGGTGGGATATAGAAAATTACGCATGTCTTCATACGGAAAGCTGAGCCGTAGTACCTTTCCAGCTCAGAGATGCAAACACATCTCTTGACAAATGAACGAAAGCTAGCTCTGATCTCGTTGTGTGAGATGCTGTAAGTGATGTAAATGCAGAAATGCAGAGCTCAATTTAGCCAGCTCCCCTCTTTGGCTGTCCTGTGAATTTCTCTTAAGAAAGTCAAAAAAGCAAAAGAAAAGCTTGATGCTGACTATTTGATAGATTATCAAGTGTTGTAGCAAATACAGACTGTATAGAATCAAATATTTTTGTATTATATGTGGATAGAGTTTGTAGGATGCACACATTTTCTGAGTTTTGATTTCTGCACAATTTTTTGAAAGATAAAATAACAAAACAGCACAGCAAAAGTGCGAGAGACTTGGCACAGACATCCTATTTGCTGAAAGAAATAATGCTTTTGGAGTACACTCAATATGTGTTCAAGCATCCTGTCCTTGTTTTTAGTTATGCTGCTGCCTCAAGACCTAAATCAGTCCTGTGTTTGAATGCTTTATGCTTGCCACTTTCACTGTGCTATTAAAAAGTGTCATGTTGTCATCTCTTGCTGCTGCAGAAAGTCACAAATCCAAATGACGTAATTCAGGTATTGTTCCTGGACCACAACTGGGAGAATCTTCATATTTAATCTTCTTCATCTAGCTCCTTATGTTCTAACCCTGCTGTATATTAGCCCTGCAAGAAACGCCTGCTTTAAGATATCTCTGCTCTATGGATATATAAACAACAAACTCTTTGGTTATATAGTATTAAGTATTTTTAAATGTATATTTTCTGCGTGCCTTTTTGCAATCGACCTTGCAGTAATATGGTAATTGCTGTATCCCTTTGTTGGAACATGCTCTATTGGTATAAGATGCTCTTGTCAAATCTCAATCTTTATTAGAACCAAAACCTGAGATCCTTCATTCTTGCAAAATCAACATTAAATGTGGTGTTACCAGTGCTGAGTAAAGTGAGGGGATCAAGTCCTTCTACCTACTAGCCATACTTAATGTAAAACATCCCAGGATCCTATTATTCATCCCGGCTACAAAGGGCATATTGGTAGCCCATGTTTCCTTTGGTGTCCACCAGGATCCCCGGGTTCTTTTCTGCAAAGCTGGTTGCTACAAGCATACCTGGGGTTGTTCCTCCCCAGGCACAGAACTTGCACTTCCCTTGACTGAACTTTACAACGTTCCAGCCTGCCCATTTCCCCAGCCGGACCAGGTCTCTCTGGGGAGCAGCATGACCCTCTGGTGTATCAAGCACTCCTTCCAGTTTTGTGTCATCTGCAAACTTGTTGACAGTAACAGTACAGTACAGAACATGAAGGATGGTGTTGATCAGGATTGGAGCCCAAACTGATCCCCAGGTACACTGCTAGTTACTGGCCTCTAACTAGGTCTTGTGGCCACCACCTTTTGGGATGGCTATTCTTCAAGTTCCTGATCCTCCTCACCATCTGCTCATCCAGCCCTCAGTTCAACAGCTTCTCTGTGATGATTTTGTGGGATCTTTACTGAAGTCAAGGTAGACAATATCCACTGTTCTCCTCCCATCTGTCAAGCCAATCATTTCACCACAGATGTCTATCAAGTCGATCAAGCACGACTTCCCCTTTATAAATCCCTGCTCGCTGTACCTGATAACCTGCTTGTCCCTTCATGTGCCTGGAAATGGAACATCGGGAACTGGAAACCAAGTTATCAGTATTAAAGGGTTTAAATACAGAGGTGATATGATGTATCTGTTGCTTTACACATTGCACAGTGACAGATAGGAAGATTAGAGGTAGTTTTTAGTGGGAGGTGTTTTCTCTATTTTTAATTTACACATAGTATGTGAATTTATGTATTTATTACAGTACGAAGAAAAGTAAATTGCAACTGGAAATGGACATATGATTAAATTCCTTAAATTGAATTGGGATGGGTTGTGTTAGCACAATGTGCTATTAACATTACAATCACTGTTATGAGAATTAATTCATGTTACTCCATACTCTGGTCTCATTATAACCTTTTTATTTCCACATAACCATACTGAATTGTTGGGGTAAACAATAGCAAACCGTGTTAATGCCAATTCCATCTCTCTTTAATTCCACTGACTTCATTTGTCCAGTGCCTTGTGCTTACAGTGAAGGGCACAGAAATATAAAATAACATAAGTATGAGGTGAAAGTCTGACCTTGGAATTAAAATACAGTAAGGAGCAAAGCATCAAATATATATATAAATAATTAATAATATTAAGATGGGAGTATTTGAGATTCAGGTACACTTAATTTATAAACTAAAATCTCTAGGATGACAACATTTACTTTATAAAATAACATAAAAACAACATTATGTTGGTTTCAGAAAAGGTAACAACTGACATAATGACAAACCAGGCATTTATTTTCTGAGGCTGCTTTTTCACATAGCTGGCATGGAAAATTTGCTCAGAAAATAAGATATTGACAAGATGTTTTTTAAACAGCTCTTCCCCTGTCTTTGCTAGCTGAGCTTGTCTATCTTTCTCCACAACTGAATAATGAAGAAATATGCCACGTTCCTCAGTTTTTTCATACAGAGGCTCTGCATTATTTCTTCTTGAGTGTTTCTTTACACATTCAGGAGGAGTTACTTGCCTTTAAATAAAAAACAAAAGAAAACCTATAAAAATTGTGATATTTCTTTCCCCTATTTATATATCTTCTATTGCAAACAGTAAATAATGAAGTTATAGACCAGATTTCTTCCTTCTAACTGTTTGAAATTAAGGTCCATAGTCTATATCTAAAAGTAACTGCAGTTCAAATTACCATTCTATGTTTTAAATCAATTTGTAGATGCTCATAAACTCTGTGTAACAAATAATTTTCATTTAGGTAACTATTCAATATTTATCTTCCGGTCTAAAGGTTGAATGCATTAAATGATAATTTTTAGCAGTTGCACTGTATACTGAGTTGAGGAAAAGGTGTTTACAGTGTGATTTAAAAAATGAACGTGGAATGCACATGCCAAAGGAGGGCAACAAGGCTGGTGAAGGGCTTGAAACACAAGCCCTGTGAGGAACAACTGAGGGAGCTGAGGTTGTTTAGCCTGGAGAAAAGGAGACTCAGAGGGGACCTTATCACTCTCTACAACTTCCTGAGAGGTGGTTGTAGTCAGGTGGGGGTTGGTCTCTTTCTCCAGGCAGCAACTGACAGAACGAGAGGACACAGTCTTAAGCTGCGCCAAGGGAAATTTAGGTTGGATGTTAGGAAAAAAAATTACTGAAAGAGTGATTAAGTACTGGAATTGTCTGCCCAGGAAGGTGGTGGAGTTACCATTTCTGGATGTGTTTAAAAAAAGATTGGATGTGGCGCTTGGTGCCATGGTTTAGTTGAGGTGTTAAGGCATTGGTTAGACTCGGTGATCTTAAAGGTCTCTTCCAACCTAGCAATTCTGTGATTCTCTTTACAGGATCAGCTATCATACATCCACATCTGATTGACGTGAACTTTTACCTGTGAAATTGTGATAGCTGTATTTCCAGCTCTTCTGTCATTTATGAAATGAACAGATTTATCTTATAATGCTATTGCAGGATAAGCCTCTTTTTGTTGAGTAATACATCAGCTCACTCAGGCTCGTGTCTGTTCTGTTCCCACTGATGAGTCCCACCTTTCAGTTGACCTCACCCAGAGTAGGATTTTGTGGCTGTTTGGAGGCAGAAATAGTAGGGACTGAATGGCCAATTTCTTAACACTGAAAATGTACCCTGTGAATATATGAGAAAATATTTTATTGATGAGTAAGTGGCCTGCTTTCGACCGAGACAAGTGAGAGGGGGTGTGGCCAATGCATGATATCCTTCAATACCACCTCTTGTCCTTATCTGGTGTGGGGAAAAACGGACTCTCTCTTCCCAGAAGAAGGTTGTACTTTTCCAATGGAACCCCTGTGGCAGGCAGAGTGGTGCGGTAAAGCTGCTCATTACAAGAGGGAGCAGTTTGGATGGCATGGCTGCAGTCGGCTTGAGCTCTGCATTTTCTCTTTTGTGCAGTTTTGTTATTAGTATTGTTGCTGTTACTGTTCCTTTTCTTAACTCATTGCTTTTTGCAGCAACTTGTTCTTACCTCAGCCCATGATGTTTCTCTTTTGTGTCTGCAGCCACCCGGGGTTGGAAGAGGGGAGGAGGGGAAGCGAGTGAGTGGCGTGTGGAGTCTTGGGGGGAGGGCAGCACTAAACAGGGAGTACGACTCCTAAACTACGACAGTGAGGTTACATATCTCAGTGAAAGGAAATTTATGCAGTTTTATTCCTCATCTTCTACTCTTTCCCCCAGCCTGAATCACAGATGAAAAATGTTTACATAATATTTACAAAATTATAAAAATCTGGATAAGATTGCTTTGATAAAAGCAAAGACAAGTTGTAAAAGCTTGCCAAGGAAAGACAAAGCACTTACCAAAATATTTCTTTTAAAAAAGATAAGGTTTTTTCTCTGTCTGAGTCTTCTAAAGTAAGCTTGCGGCAAGGAATGGTGGGGTTCTACTCAGCTAATATTATTTGGCTAAAATTTTAGCATCTGATCTTAGCAAATTGTCTATGATGCTTTCATAATTGAAGGGGGAAGACAGATGCCAAACAAGAATGATAAATCTCATTTTGAAAAAGATGTCTGTGTCCAAATGGAAGAAAACTTACTGACATTCTATTCTAATAATGGACTATCAGGTAGCATAAATTAGAGTGAAAACTCAATTAAATAAACCACTCATGAGAGCTTTGAGTGGGAATGATATTGCAAAGTATACAGGTACATTGCAGTAGTCTTTAAAATGTGACTTTTAGTTGTGAAAATGTTGAAATTCTGAAAACTTTAGTTTTAATTAAGATGTTGTAAACCACTCTTTCTTTTTATGAATCTAGGTGTACATGTGTGTCATGGTTTAATCCCAGCCAGTCACTTTCCTACCACATGGACTGGGGAGGAAATCGAAAGGGTAAAAGGCAGAGAACTCGTGTGTTGAGATAAAGACAGTTTACTAGGGAAAGCGAAGGCTCTACACAGAAGCAAAGCAAAACATGGAATTAATTCTCTGCTTCCCGAGGGCGGACAGGTGTTCAGCATTTTTCAGGAGAGCAGGGCCCCATCAAGCAGAATGGTTATTTGGGAAGACAAACATCACCACTCCAAATGTCCCTCCATTCCTCCTTCTTCGCCACGTTTTACGCACTGAGCATGGTGTCATATGGTCTGAACTACCCCTTTGGTCAGTTTGGGTCAGCTCTCCTGGCTGTGTCCAGCCTCCCATGCACCCCTAAATTCCTTGCCAGCATGGCAATACAAAAAGCAGAAAAGGCCTTGGCTCTGTGTAAGCCCTGCCCAGCAATAACAAATACATCTCTGTATTATCAGCCCTGTGTTCAGCACAAAACACAGCCTCATACCAGGCACCGTGAAGAAAATGAACTCCACTCCAGCTGAAATGAGAACAATGTGTATATCACATAGTTTAGCAATGAGTTATTAAGATGTTTCTCAAGTTAATTTTGTGTGTGTGTGTATATATATATATATTAGCAATGCCTTTTTTGCTTGTCTCTTACTTGTGCAAGTAAGGACAGTCCCTTGCAGAAGTGTATGCAAGGTCTGGCCCACAGTCTTTTGGGTTACAAATTTCATATAAATAATCTCACTTGGTTCACTGGAACCACTTTCTGTGAGAATGCAGTGAAAAAAGTTGAAGCATGGGGTGGATTTCTTTAATGAATTGTTAGGGATACGTCCTGTGTTGTTCCTTTGGTCTCTCAAACTTACTGTTTGCCAGGCATGATATTATAAAGAACATATTTGGGCAGCTAGCCTGCAGTTATTCGCTGTGCCCTGCTATGCTGCTACTGATATTTGAGCTAATTAGGACTAACTCAGATATGTCTGTGTGAGTTTCAACCATTCCCAGTCTGCTTGCTGTTGAGGATAAAATCACTCGTAAGTTCTGGAACATGAATATTTGTGTCTGATGTTTTACAAAATGTGATACCCCTGAGCTTTGTGCTTTGGGACCTGCATGAAAAGATTGTTAATGTATATAATATCAAGTGGAAGCAAAGTGACTGGAAATATGCCTATTAGTGTTGAGAGTGAGGCATAGAAAGAGACAGCATTGTGCTACAAATTAAAGGGTACAGACGTCATCACCGTTGCCATAGCTTTCCTGTGTGCTTCAAAAAACAGTTTGGAAAAAAAGATGCATACAAAAAGGAAGATAATTTGCTATGTGAGCAAGTGTAAAGGACGAAAAATTGAGGTGAAGGTGGACATAAACAACAGGAAAGCCCCAATCACTTGAAAAGCAGGCAACGATTTAGAAAGACCACTTCTACAAGTATTTTAACTATTGTGAGAATGACCAAAATATTGGAAAAAGAAGTTGGAATAGCAACATAAACTTATTTTTAGAAATTCTCAGTTGCAGTCAACATTGCCTATGAATTTCTGTTGCGGTAAATCCGTAGTTATACACAGGACTTTTTCCTGGCCCATCCTATGCATTATTTCATTATTATTTTGTTCCATGCTTTGGAAAAATGTTTCAGGGTTTTGGACAAGTGTTATGAGTAGATTTATCATTAATCTCACATGTATATTTTCCCGAATTAGAAAATAAATGATCCAAAGTACAGACACTTTCTTTTATTTTATTTTCAGATGTTGATTCTGAATTCTAGATTTTTCATGTCTTTTATTTATATAGAACTTTCTTTCTGAAAAAGTAGCATTTTCAGAATTAATGGTCAATGATACAGTACAATAAATTGCTCCATCATTGCAACACACTTCTTGTTCATGTTCGTACTTAGAGGTTTTTCCAAGGCATACATTTTACCACCATTTACAAGAAAGTAGAGTTCTTTTCTATGAGTGTATTTAATTATTTCCTAAACCAAATTAAAGCAGTTTCATCCTGGTATCATGTTCATGGAGATCAGGATTATTTATTATTAATAGAGTGTTTTCTTCAACAAATTAATATTTTATTATTAATATCATTGTAAATAAATAATTTGTGCCTTTTTATCATTAATGACATAGGACAAATATGCTTTCAGTTGATTGCAAATGTGCTGCTGTGCAAATGTCAATGAGATAGAGAGAGTTTATTTTATGCCATTTTCTATAGTTTTAATTAAGCAATAAAAGAAGACATCCAAAATAATTACATACAGTTTCCTGCTTGAAGAATATAAAACTAAAGCCTATGCAAACAAAAAGAGTGCTAGAGAAAGAAAACTGACACTCTTCTACTTAGCCTAGAATAACCTTAGGTACTTTAAAATATTAGCATCAGCAACATTCAGAATGTATTAACAAATTTTAATTAAATATGAGCTAATATGTAAAGCTAGTTCACTTGTAGTTCCCAACATCTAAGAAACAGTATTTGCCTTAACTTGATAACCACTTATTTAGCTTACAGCGTTGAACCACACAGCACAGCCTAGCTTTTGACACAGATTTAGGTTAAATAAATAAATAATAATCATTGTTTAAAAGAACTTGGTTCCTAAAACAGTAATTAGGTTTCTATCAACAACACTTTTGAGCTCCATCCTTGCTCAACAGCATCCGAATATAATTATGGAGACATGTAAATAAAATCCACCTCTTCCTTTTAGAGCTGAAATATATTGAAGAAAGGGAACACAAAATGAAGCTGCAGTAGCCTATGTGTAACCCAGAAGCATCCAGGAAGACACTCAGGGCGTCTGGTCTGAATCCTTGACATTTTTATGTCTGTTGCGTAAACAAAGCTTATCTTCTCCATCCTGGGTAACATCACAGCTGAGCCAGGCACTGTTTTCTTTGCCACTTTTCCTATATGCTAAAAGTCCTTTCTGCACAGTGCTCTGAATTTTGGTGAGAGTGATCTGTGCTTTTACTCCAATTGGCTGACCTAAGCAAAGCAAACCTAACTAACGTTTACAGACAAAATGCAGCATTTGTTTCTGTTGTGATACACTCATGCCATCACGGAGCATCCTTCTCAAGAGTCCTGTACCTATGTATGTGATCCGTCATGAAGGTTTTGTGATCGTTACTTTTTTGTAATAACATAAACCCCATTCTATCACAGGAGCTAACCAAAAATTTAATCACTGGATGAAATCACAAATTTAATAGTTTCATCCTGATTATCATGTACTGTAGGAGCTCTTCCCAGTCAATTTGTTTCTTACTGTTACAGAATTTTGAGGTCACACGTGGTAAGTTGCTTGCTGTTGTCAGTGATTAGATTGGTAATCATGAGTATTGTCTGCAAAGCTTGCAAATGATGAAACCATAAAATTGTGTTATTAATATCAAAATAGTTCCAATAAAGACTTTTTTCCACCTTGTCATTTCCAGGAAATCTTTTCCTGAATATGCATCTTAAATAAACTTTAAAGGGAGAATTAATTTTAAGAGGATGTAGAACTCAGAGAAAGAGAGAAAGCAATTAACTTTACTTTCAAATTCTTGCAGAAGCAAAATTTATTTTTTATTATTCTTTTTTGAAATAACAGTTTTGGCTCAAGTTCTTAGAGCTTGGGAACCAGATAAATTTCCAAGACACAGAATAGGTATATTGGTTCTGTATCTTGGAAAACTATCTGCCTCCCAAGCTCTAAGAACCTGGAAAGATGTAGCTATTCTGTATGTAAATAAATTTCATTTTAAGGGCATCTCCAGACAAGAGGATAACTAGAAAGAGAAATGCGGAGGTTACAGGAGTGAGAGTTCCCCTCTCAGTGCTGAACACTACAGCACATCTACAGTGTTTGAAATTGTCAGGGGCCTTTTTACATCCCTCCTCTCTCCTCTTCATTCTCATTGGGACTTTCTGTACTCTTGGATTGTTTACGCACTGGTCAGTGAGCTACAGTACTGTACACAAAATGTCAATGTCTGCATAAGGTGCAACTGGAACAAACATTTAACATATCAATGGAGTAGAAAGCAAAACTTCTCAGAGAGGGGCAAAAGTGATCTCAATTGGACCTGACTGTATATCTGCTAGATTTTGTACACCTTTTTTTTTTTTCACTTTGTTCCCAAAGTCTACATGGAACATAGAGTACTTTGAATATTTTTTGTAACCATTTGGAGCTTTTGATTTGGATAGGTACATGTACTGTACTTCCTAGATTCTAACACAATTCAAAACCAATCCTCAGGTTTGTATAAGTTGTGACACAGAGAATAGTTTTTGCTTTTAGATAATTCACTTCCTGGATTTAGCTTGGATACCTCACATCCCCAGTTGCTGTCCTAAATTCCAGACAATGATGTATCTCTTACAGCCTTAAGGACAAAGTCTCCCTGACAGAAGTATCATACAATAGCATTATCCCACATTCTCCTGTAGTCCTAATGTAGATATGTCCGCTTTCCTGGAATCATTTGGGATTGTAAACAAAGCAAAACCAAACTAAAACAAAGTGGAAAAAAGTGTGATTAAGCAGAGGTTATTTGGAGAGCAGAAAGCCAAGGTTTAAGAGGGAAGTTTATTTGCCTATTTTTTTTACTTCCATTTGGCGCTAAATATGTGAGCTAGATCTAGTCTTACTGAGAGTGTGTTTTCTATCAGACTCCCTGGATGCAAAATGAACCAAGCATAGAAATCTTAATGTCACTAGCATTGGGCAGTCTTTGTATTTAGTTGATCCAATTTTGAGTAGAGGTAGCCCTACATCAAATGAGATACCAAATAAATTAGAATATTCTAGTTTCTTGACCCGAGTTTTGTGCTCATGATTACTTTGAAGATTTTTGCCAGTACCTAAGAACAGATCGTGCCTGGATTTTTTTTCAGGTTTGGTGTTTTTTGTTGGTTTTTTGGGGTTTGGCTTGGTTTGGTTTGGTTTGGTTTGGTTTTTTGTGGGTTTTTTTGTTTGTTTGTTTTGTTTGTTTTTGGAGGTTTTTTTGTTTTGTTTTATTTGTTTTGTTTTGGGTGGGGTTTTTTGTTTTTTTGTTTGTTTTGTTTTGGGTGGTTTTTTTGGTTTTTTGTTTGTTTGTTTGTTTTTTTTCAGTGGATCCTTTGGCAAACTGAGGAGCTGTATAATACACAGTGGGACTAGCACTGCCTGCCTTATGGTGGTATGTTAAATTCTTCACTGGAATCTCATGTTTATTTGCTGAACAATCACCATAATTGTCCCATCTGCCTCCATTTCACTCTAGTTATAAGCATCTTTTCCCTTAGTTCTCTCCCCTTTCTCTGCTCTCCATGGCCTAAGGCAGGTCACTTGCCCTCTCTGCTAATGCTTTTCCATCTGTAAAATGGGAGTAATGTGAGTTGTTGGAAAGATTAATTAGTGAATTAATATTTGTAAGGCACTTGAAAGATGAGAAGCACTAGATAAAGGCTAAGTAGTGTAATTATTATTCTCAGAAGTGCCTTCATGAATAGGGAAAAAAAAACGATGCAGGGCTTTGGCAAACTGATTAATATCGGTATAGGTGGTTCTGGAGATGGATGAACACAGGCTTATTGGCTTTGCTAGTAAAGAGACAAATTAACATGAATGAATATGTAGTGGTTGCAGTTTTTACCCACTATTTTTAACAGACAATATTAATATTACATATTTTCACATCAACCACAAATTACAGCTTGAAAGCATGAGGGAAAATGTGACTGTGTACTTAGGAAGTGAGGCCCTGCACCTTCCAGTTCCCACATTCTTCTACTCTCATTCCGTATATGCAAGTGTCTTTTAAACATACTACTTATTACAGATGCAAATGGAACTGAGAGAGTAACCGAGAATAAATATTTTAAGGTAATATCGTACAGTCTCAACTTTGTATTGTGATTATGAGACCATCTTCTCTACCCACCACCAAAAGGCAAGTAATTTCCTAGTGCTATAATTGAGCCATCTTTCATTCCTCCATATTCACAAAAAGGGAAAAGAGAGGCTAATGGCTCAAAATGAGTATGATCACATTATGATACTTCCTGTCCAGAAAAGATATCATTATTAACCTGAACAATTTTTTTTCAAATGTGTTATATGATTAATCTGTCATATGTGGCTAGATAATTCTATTCTGTTTAATCAGTGGGGGCCAAATTTTATTACTTAGCCACTGTCTCAAACCATGCCATCTTCAAAAGAGGTAACAGGTGCCTGTGCTTTGTGGAAGCAGGTTCTCTTCCAACATGTTTCCAGAGCAAGATTGTGTTAAAGAAACTGTTCCAGCATGCTCTGTACTGGTTTTTGGCAGCAAACTGCAGTGACATAGAGTTTAAGATGCCACTGCTTAATTCCCTCCACAGGATACAATGCCCAAGTTTATGACAGACCATGGCCTCTGCTTCCCCTGAAGAGGCAGCAGCTGAGACATGGCTTTTGTTTGGGCTGCCTGAGCTAAGGAGTCTGGGTTTTTTGCTCCGATCTCCTCCTGCCACCTTCAGTTTCCTACTGGCTAGAACTGAGTGTCAAATTTTGTATTGTGATCTGATTCTCTGCCTTCTGAGCTTTTAAAATTATGGCATTAATAGATCTAATTGGAAATTATGACTACAGGATGGAAAAATTAGGAAGACATCTTTGTATATTATTGCCTTTTCATCCTCTTTTCAGCTGATCATCTAAAGTAAACCCAAAGAAACCTGATAATAACAAATACTTATGAGACTTTCGAAGAGCAAGATATAATCAAAAACAGGCAAATGAGAAATAACATGCAGATCTGCAAAAGGAAGCAGTATTTTTTTTCTGAATTTTTACTATAGGTAAAGCAAACTAATGGAGGAGTAATACGTACTGTGTAATATGTAGCATATGCCTCTAATAGGAGGGTGTTAGAGGGGGTAATGATGTGAGTGGTACAAACAAGAAGAAAACTTGACAGGGTTAGGCCCTGCTAATCAGTGTCAGTGTCTTTGTACTAGATTGAAATCTTCATGTTCCTTGGTGTCTAAAAATAAGATCTATGTACAGTACACGCTTTAGCTTCTTTATGTCATGGAAGCCACTTAACTTATTAGACAATTGGATGCAGTGCAATGCTTCCGGGAGTAATAATCTTGCCATTAGGCACATGGAAGGCACTAAATAACTTCTATTCCTGATAGCCTCCTGAAGAAGCTGGGATGAGGGACTGCCTTACCCTCCTGTTCTCTGTCACCTTGATGTGGTGTAGCTTGAGTATTCCCACAGCAAATCTAACCAAGTGCTAACCAGCGTGATCCCACATGAAGGGAGAGTGCAGACCTCAAATAAGGGCTTGTCTTACTGGCTGCAATTGCCACCAGCCTACTCTTTCAGGGCTTGGCACAATAATGCTGCAGGTACTCTTTATTTTATAGTCCAGCCTTCTTCCCTGTAACAAGGAAGTTGTCCTTCACAGTCAATAGGCTGGTGTCTGTTATCTGAGGGAAAACTTGCTTCAGACTATGAAGAATGAGACTATATAAGGAATTAAAATGTCATGCTCCTTTACAGCATTTCTAGCTCCTCCTGAATATTAGTTGAGGGAATGTGATGCTAAAAGCAATTTTGTTAGCATTTGATTCTTTTTTTCTGCATAAGGTGTTTGTTTTTTTCTTTTTGGTTTGTTTTTTTTTTTTTTTGGTGGGGGTGTTGTTTGTTTGGTTTTTTAATGTGTATATGGAAGAATGCAGCTATTATTCTCCCTGTTTTTTCCCTCTATACCTATCCATTCTAACACTGCCAAGAAAAGACAGACTGCATCTCCTTCTGAGACTGGCAAAATAGACAGCAAGAAAACAAGGAAGGAAGAATATTAAAAGAAATTGTAAATTTAAAAAAACAGATTAAAATATGACTCTGGAATGGAAAAACTGGAAAAAAAAAAAAAAAGCAGCAATATCATATAAGAAAACAGTCAAGGGTGAAATAAAAATAAAACCAAACCAGAACAATCAAAAAAAGAAACAAACCCAAGTTCCCCATAGTTAGAAGACTAAAATCTAGTCAGACAGATGCAAGTTAACATTGCTGGAAAGTTCATTTTAATTAGTGTTTATACTTGTTAAAAATATTTTTCTTAGTTTTTCCAAAAACCAGTAGCATCTGAAAAATCTCAGGCAGAAATGTCGTCATATCCTAAAATCTGATTTTCTCTATTATTGTAAAAGCCCTGTGGTTACCCTGAAAAATGGACAGATATGATGTTTTATGACACTGAAAATGTGGCCCTTAAAGTGTGTTAGATTTATAGTGTTAGTCTGAGTAAGTAGCAGACAGGCTTCAGCTATAAAAATGCCAGGGAGAATCCCAAGACTAAATTGCAGTTCAGTTTTGTCCCCTTCAAGGGGACAAGCAACCCCTCCTTATTCAGAGAGACAGGAACAGGGAGGCTAATGGATGGGTGTAAGATATTTATGTGGTTACAAGCAGTACATTGCATCCCTGCACATGACTTTCTGCACTATCCTCTCCCCCCTGTCCCTGCATGCTACAGCAGGCTGATGGCAAAAGGGAGTGAGCAGAGAGATTTTACTGGGAAGTTGTAAATTGCTGCTGAGACAGATCATACCACAAATCACACTGTTCCCTTCACCTGAACAAGAAGGATGTGAGGGAGGAATTGTACTTTAGAAAGGATATCTGAGTCATTCTGTTTCCCACACTGCTCCTGTGGTGCAAATTGCAGGGTGCTCCTATTTTTGCTGTTATGTCTAAAGGAGGTTTATAGCCCCCAACAAAAAGGAGACCCAGACCAGAAACTGCAGACTTTGCTACAAAACCATGCTCTTGGTTACAGCTGTTTAATTTATACTCCAGCTGAGCTGTATAAGTGTATTGCTGACAGAAATTTTCAGCAGAGATTAGCTAACTTTGAATATAAAGTTTCCTTGGTCCTGTAGAGTACATTCTGGTAGTCCTGAGGTTCTCAGTTCGTACAGAAAGACACACCCAACAGACTGAACAGAATTTTGATTCCATTATTTAACAAAAGCACCTTTATAATATGCATATGTAAATAAAATAGTGTTTCAAGCACATATCACATTTAAATAACTGCTCATTCTGTTTCCTTCTTTATCATTATGGACAACAATAATTTACTTGATGTTTGAACATGAATAGTGTTCCTCTGTGATACGAAGTATATTTCTCTTACATGGTAGTAAAACTGAAGGTGCATAATCAAAAGAGTGGTGGCCTATTTTCATTTTACATCTTCTTTCTACCTTTATTTTCATTTTCTCTTTATTAGACCTGAATATATCCTTAAAAATATTATCCCTCTATATTTCCTTTCACTCACAGGGCTATGTACCCTCTCTACCCATAAGTTCCCTACTCTTGCATAATGATCATAAAGCATAATGTTCGTAAATTCTTTCCAGAACTGAAATGTAGAGTATTTAATAACCACCTTTTTTTCCACTGAGATTATTATTTTGGCACCATTCCACTGTGATATTAGGATGCTCCGAAACTTTCATTTGTTTATGCATTTTGTGAGCCTTTACTTAAATCTAGGGTTACCTGTGCCTCCTAAATGCCTCAGACATTGTGAGAATGCCTCCAAGGAAACAGAGATCACTGACATCAAAATGTCTCAGCCTACAAGGCTGGCTTAATAAAAGCATACAATGAAATTGAAACTGCACTTTACATAACATTATCAGTAGTGTCTTAAAGCAATATGCTGTGCTACTTTCCTCACATTTGGAAGTCTGGCCTAAGTAAAAAGAATGGTCCTGGTTATTATTGCTAAGCTGGGAGTGAGAACAGTGATCAGATGAGATAAAGCAGTTTGGATTTGTCTGAGCCCCTTGAGGTACCACAAGGGGAAGCCTGATAAAGTCAGCAGTTTTCCACTGAGTATTACAAGGATTCAGCTGTCTCCTTCCATACAGATCACATCTTTACCTTAACGTCAAGAACCTGTTGAATAAGAACCTGAACTAAAGCACTGAATGCTCAAGATTAAACTCTTTGTTGCAAAGAAATTTCTCATGTTGTCTGTACTCACTATGGCCAAAAAGTTTGTGAAGAAATGATCCATATCAAAAAAAGATACTAGATGATGGTGCAGGGAAGTTTATCTTTGAAACCTGCTGTAGTATTCATTGATGACCAATTATATTGCTTTTACATAGGATCTCGCTAATTTATAAATCTGCTGTACAATTCTGCTTAAATTAATGCAGCTATGCTGAAATAGGCCAGATGAGAGTTTGGAGTTGCATTTGCTCAGCTGGTACTTTTGAAAGTAATGAGGATGAGAGTAAAATTTCAGACTACAGTGCATGGCAGTTAAGTATTACTAGAAGTTAACTAGTCTTATTGTCTGTGGAGACCATGGGGAAAAAGTGGTTGCCAAAATATGGAAAATATGACGGTTGTGAAAGTTTGAATGGCTCAAATGCTTTTCTGCAAACCATTCTAATGTCCTAAAGTGGTTTATTAATGTTTTTCTCTGAAGAGATGAAGGGTAAATATAATTTCACTTAGTCTCTTCTATGTATTCTGCTGGGTTTGCTGCTGCTCTAGAGTACGCACACACTTTATTTCTAGTTTCTGTGTTTCCAGCCAAAACGAAGCAGACAATACCTCTTTTTTGTTATTTACTCATTAAAAAAGAAGAAATTATCCAGAAAACTGACACTATTAGTACATCCTATATAGAATTTTTTATTTTTAATACCAAAGGATCTTTTCAAGTGTAGGAGAAGAATAATTCTGTGTGTTGAAGCTATGGACATAGACATGATTTGCTCCTAGTTCTTTCTGTTCCTGAGCATCAACAGAGCTGACACTACTGACTCTATGTGTGATTTGGGCCAGCAGGAAAGCTGTGGCTGTATTAGCACTTTTCTTGCTGATCTTCTATGGCCTTTTATTTTGTATTGAATTTACATTGATGCATGATAAAGTGTTGGGCTGAAGTAGTTTGTGTCTGTGAACCAAAGGTCTTTACGAGACTATTAAGAAACTTACACTAGTACAGATTTCTGTATTTGTTTTGGCATTCAGTCTATTCAAATGACCAAATTTGGAAATATAGGGTTTTTTAAAATATGCTATTTATCTTAAAAAAAAAAAAAAATCTTTTAGTGAAGCACAAATATCTAATGGCCTTTGACAGTAAAAATGCCATGGCTTATTCAATAACACTGTAAAGGTCTTCTAAATTTTGCTACTAAGTCATTAGTTAGTCAGGGACTTTTTCCCCATGATTAGTATCTTATCTTGCCCATGAACAAATGTTTTTGCTTTGCATTGAGGAACAATACTGAACCAAGAAATTTTTCTTGTGTAACCATTTTAAATTCTTTTATGATTTTAAAATACTCTCAACATGTACATATTAATTCTTTCCTATAATCATGGCTTGAGGCAGTGAATTCAAAAGGTTTATTAAAGATTGCATAGAATTGTATTTTATTTTTTTACTGCTTTAATATACTGCCCCCTTTGTGTAAGAATGATGTGCTGAGAAGGGTGCTTAATTTTTTTTATCTGTATAAGTAACTGTGTAATCTCCTATTGAAAACATACTTTTCTGATCTCCTTGTTCAGAAAAAACCTCTGTCCCTTTATTGAGATGACTCATAGGAACTGAATTCAAAATTTTAAGTTATATTTAGGATTGGGACTAGGACCCAAGGCGCCAGACTTTGCTTCTGTTATTTAGACTGTAGAAAGATTCATGAGTGAGTCAAATTATTGTTTTCTTTTGTTAACATTGAATTTAAAATGCCAGTGTCTTAGCTAATAGTCCAAGACTACAGTAAGTCCCATTTGTTTCTGCACAAACTGAAATCATGTTGTCACTTCAGGTTTTTTTTGTTCATGCTTCAGTCCCTTTTCTGGATCTGCTGGTTGTGGTTTTTTTTCCCCCCGAGACCTTTACTTGTGATGAGAAACAATTAAAATAATTCAGTTTTGTACAATGAACTTCTGATAAATGCTGACCTTTAAACCTTAGAAAGACAATCAGAACACTAACTGTGAAAGATGACCATTTAAATTATTAGAGCATAATTTTTTAGTATAAAACTAATGAAATATATTTGAAAAGGAGGTAATAACAGGAAAAGAATTCCTGTTATGGAGATCTCGTAGGCTGGAACAGCAGTTTAAGGGAAGTGTTGAAATTTCTAGGGCTGGTGAGAGCTAAGGTTCAGCTAAACAAAGTAGCATGAAACCTGAAATTGGAAGCTTACAGGAGTAGCAAATAAATTGTCTTAATAAGGTCTTTTTCATATTTAATTTCTTAAATTGTATTTGAAATCATAAATAATGCAACATGTATCTGTGGATTACATGTTTCATGAGGGATGCCATGTCAGAACAGGTAAGATTGCAAGCATTGGGATGGCTTCTGCCTAGTGTGGTACATTGTGGTACAAATGTAAAGGTAAGGAAAGCCTCCTCCTTTTCAGTGGGGGTTGTAACAGGAAATCACCTTAGTCTTAACACACAAAACCTTTTACTCGAGAATGTGTTTATGTTTCATATTAATGTGTGTAAAAGCCTTCTTATTTGATTAATTAGTTGATTAATTATTATTTTGTTACCATTAGTCCCAGGGCAAGCATGAATCCCTGGGTGATAGGCATTCAATAAATTGCAAAAAAAGTAACATGCATTCTAAAAACTTTGCTGTCTGATTATGAAATATTGCCAATCTTATTATCCAGATTTTGCACATTGAGGTGCTTTTGATCAGTGGGAAGAGAGCGGCACTTCCAGAGAAGGAGCCTGAAAATTATATGGCTACCACTGCTAGGGTAGGAAAGTTGATATCTTCCTACCGATTGTTTAGTGGAAATATGGGGCATTTAGACTTATTTCCTGTTTCTCAGGCATTAAAGTCAGGGTGAAAAATCATTTTCTGTCTTGCTAAATAAATTGGAGATTCAAACTTTCATGGTTACTTTTGAGTGATCTAAATCACGTGATACCCTTTTCTCTGTAATAATAAGCTTTCTGATGTGAATGCCTTCACAAAGTAAACATATAATCCATTTTCTCTGCCACTTAACAACTTAAAAATTACTTTCTTTACTGCTTTTCCTACTAAAACACAATTACACAAATTTACCTGAAAAATGTATGAGGACACCCAAAGTAAATAAACTGGATTTAAAATTTCAGTATATGTTTATGATTAACTTTGTTTCAGCATTCATAAGTTGTGATAACTTATGACAACTACAAATAAACTAGTATTGCTACTATAGGTTCCAAATCTTCTTCATTAGTTGATATCAAAGTATCAATTTTCCATTTTATATTGATGCTTCAGATCACCAATACTAAATATATTATCCTGTGAACAAAGTGATTCTTAATCACAAGCTGATATTTTCATAGATAAATCTGAATGGAAAATGGAGTCAGCTGCCTAATGTCATAGTTATCATCCAAGAACAGGAAAATAGCAAATGAGGACAGTCATAAAAGTTGACACACTTTGGCTTGACTCATTTGACCATGTAAGCCTGAATACTTGGTACGCTGAAGTTTAGTTTCCATAATACCCTTGTACCAAAAACAAGTAATGAACACACCTCATTCTTCTTTCACTCTGCTTTTTTTTAATCCCGATCTAAATTTAAACTGTCATCTTTAATAGATTTATTTGTATCAGTATAACTGAAAGGCAAATTAGATCCTTTAAATGCATTCCTTGTTGGTTTTTTCCCCTCTGCTGTGAGAGAGGGAAGAACTTGCATTGCTGGGTTGTTGTGCTTCTCTACTGATTTATCTCCATGTTGAAAAGTCCTTTCTGTACTAATTTGAAATTCTTTCTCCACATTTTATTTAAATTGCCGCATATACATGTTAAATAATTCTAGTCTGTTTGGGTTTTGTTGTTCTTTTCTTTTTCTTTCCATGGTGACTGATTGCCATCTGGGGGCTAACATGAGCCCACCATACTAATTTCACTTATTCTACCCATTAACCGCTATTGTCTCCAGGGTGAGAGACAAATGTATGAATCCACTTTATCTCTCAGCTTACAGAACATCTCATACGGTGAGCCTTGTATTACGAAATGGCTACATCAGCCTCTAATTACTTAGCTCTACCCTGTGTTGAATGCTGGTGTACCTTGAGAAACAGCATGCAAAAAGCACGTTTGTTTAAGTCCTCAGATGGTTAACATTGTGCATAACCTCCTCACAAATTACAGCCTCAGCTGCAGCACATCCATTAGTCTGGAAGAATGAAGATTCCCAAGCGGCCCTGGTGCCTTTCCCAATTCCCTTGCGACCCACCAATCCTCTCAGCGCTTTCTCTGCATGTAGGGAGTGTTCAGAGCTAATCAGGTCAATGATCATCTCACGGCTCAGGGGACATGACAGGAGCCTATCACAGCAGTTACAGGATCTTCCAGACCTGAGCACGCTTGCTGAGAATCTCGTGTTAAGAAACATTGCTTTGGTGCCTCTTCTCTCACTCATTACGAGCCTCTGAGGATTTCAGCTGATCTCTCTCTCTCTCCTCTAGACAGTGAGGAGTTCACTGAAAAAAAGGCAGAGCAGCATGCGGCTACTCGGAGGGTGCTGATTGAAACTTAGATTCTCCCCGATCACTGTTGATTGGACTGATGCTCCAGCATTACCAGAGAAAAGATTTCGATTAAGGTAAGTGCTGCTTTATCTGGCTGCCTGCATCCTGCCGAATTTCTGCATGGAAAGTTGGAACGGAGTGAAGTGCCAGCCTGCACTGCAGCAAGGGAGCCCGCGCCGCGCGGCGGGAGCGGGCTGGGGGCAGGAGCGGGTGTCCCAGCCCGGAACACCTCTCTGCAGGGATTCGAGTTTTAGGCAGCATCTTATGAATGGCTGCAGTTTTTTTCCGATCCGGTGATTCTCTGAAGCTTGCAAAAAAACCACCCCAAGCCAACAAACAAAGAAGCAAACAAAAAAAAGAAAAAAAAAAATTAGAAGCATGCCGGAGTGTGAGAAGGGAGGAGGAAAGGCAAGTGCACTTTCCCCCCTTGTACATGTATTTGAGGAAGTACAGCAGCTGGAAAGCAAAGGTACATTATGGTAAAACATAATCCTGAATAAGGAGCATCATTCCTTCACCAGCAGGAACTCGTAGATGCAGGGCTTCAAAGTCCCATGGCATTTAAATGAGACAGTAAGGGATTCTTGAAATGTGAGTCAAGAATATGCATGCAGCTTTCCATGCTACCGTCAGACTGAGGACTCTGACTGGCATGTGGAAGGAATGTTATGCTCCGAGGCTGGTAGGATTTGGATACTTGCTTTCGTAGAATTAGCATTTGTCGTGTGGGGGGAAGGGGAGGGGGAAGGGTGAGTAGGGGTGCTGTTTCAATACAAGTGGCCAGAAAATTAAACTGGTTGCTGTGGGGTGAGAGGAGTGTTTGACTGGAGAGAGAGAGAATGTATTTTTTCATGGGCTGATAGAAAGTGAGGTATATCAAACGAAATAGACTGATGCTTGAAGATTTTTATCTGTAAAGAAAAAAAGAGAGTAGATGAGGGAGGCTGTCTTGAAAGACTAAATGAGTAGTAACAAAATATTAGAGATTTTTACACAGCCTGGAGTTAGCTAGCCTTGTACCTATGGTGTATCCACCCTGAAATGTCTAAAGTGAACTGACTTGGATAATCCTAGTCATGTCCATGCTTTGTAGCTGTGCTATCAGGGGATGTAATTAAGGAGCTTGTAAAGAGGCCAAACTTTTTAATACTTTAAGGGATGAAATTAAGATCTGTTGCATTGAAAATGTTAATGTTCTCTGTTGCCCCCAAAAGTTAACACATTGTGTTTAAAACTCTGTTATAATAGAAAGAAAACATTAAAGGAAAGTTAAGTGGTTTCAAATCTTCTTACCTTAGACAGACATATAACTTCTAGGCAGTTTACAAAAATGTGAATTAATTGCACTGTCTGTTTTCAGCCTATGCTGTTTATTGTTATTAAATATCTCTATTGCTGGTTATCATTTGTTGTTGGAAATACAATTCATAGCACTATATCCTTCATTAAAAACTCAGCTAATCAATATGGAGATACACCTCTCAAGCCTCTGCCCTGCTCCACTCTTCCTCTCCACCACCTCACCACCTGCCCCCCTCCTTGCTCCCAAACGAAAAGAAAAAACAAAGAAAAAGAGCGATTCAGGCAAAAGTTGGTTACCTGCAGGTTACTTCATTAGCCTTTTCAGTGAAAAATATCAAGTTCTCTTTCTTGCAAAAACATTAGCATAGGGGGAAATAACCTGAAGTTTTGGGGGGATGTTCAAAGAATACTGACAGTTTTAACTATCTGTCTGTATATTCTCCTTCTTGAAAATTATTTTTGAATGCAATATTTTGTATAATGGTGACTCAATATGTCCACTGTTTTCTAGGAAAGGAAGCTGGTTTTGGAAGTAGTTACATGCACTGATCCTCATTTTGGTGTAGCATATGGCTCACTTCTTTTTTCGTGGTATATTTATATAATGTTTACTAAATTCCTGGGTGCTTCTTCCACCCAGAGATGCAAGTCCTGACCAGGGTAGAAGTATTTCAGTGAGAATACACATATGACAATCCATTGTATGTGTCCTCACTTTTTTTCTTTCGCAACTAATCAATGGTTTTTCGGTATAGTATTCAGTCATATACATCACAGGATTCCTTATTAAAAAAAAAATCAAATTACAATAACTTAAAGCACTTCAAGGAAAAAAAAACATCAAGTGTAAAACAATTGCAGTTGGAGACATCCAGGTTACATACAAATAGCAGGAAGTTCCGTTCCAGTCTTTCACAAGGTCCGACTACAAACATTGTTTGACGCGATGGCTTTGTTCTCCTTTCGTTTCACAAAGCTCTTGCTGTAACTAAAAAATAAATAAATCACACTTTCATGGCAATGTGTCTATGTGTTCCTAAACAAGTCTTACTAAGACACTTACATCTCTCTTATTATTTTACAAGATCACATGTTCTATCTGCTTGTAAGTGGAGAGCGCTTACTTTCCGGTGTGCCAGCCTCAGAGTTTTTATGACATGACAGCTTACCTAACACGGGGAAATGCTGGCTTTTCTCATGTTTTGAAAAAAACAGACAATAATGCTATAATTATTTCCTGATCTTTTCCATTGGTGGGCTGTGGGCTTCTTCATACATAGTTATGATCCTATAAGTGACCTCAGCAATATGGAAAATAACATTCCTCATTAAACAAATAAATTGAGACATCTGACTTACTGAAGCTTTTTAGACTTATTAAACACAGGCAGACAGATTACACAGGAAGGCAGCATAGCCTAGTTGTCTCTCTTAAAGTTGTTTTTTTTTTACTCTAATGCTGTATCAAATACTATTAAATATATAGAAATATGCAGAGTTCAACTTTGTTTCAGATATTTCAAATTCTTTGAATGAGGTCAGTGTTAATTTTTTTTGCCTCAAGCTATGTCTCGTTATTACTGACAGCAGAGTATGATTACTATCTGGCCCAACTCCATTGAAAATTAGTGTTTGATACTAATACTTTAATGTTTTAGGAGCTTTTTAGGGACATTCATTAAAATGAGGTTTGGAAATGGGTAAAGGAAAGGGAGCTCTATGAAAACTGACATAAAACCAACCATAGACCAGTGAGGAACAGTCCCGCTAAAACAGGGTTAGTGACATGTGAAAGAGGAAACAACTGTTAGTGACTGTAGTTCATAATCGAGATAATGTAAAAGAAAGAGATATATGATCCTAAATGATATATAATTTCAAGAGTATGGGGTGACGGTGAGATAGAACAAGCTTCAGGGGTTAATGAGGTTTCACAGTTTCCCTTCTTGAAGATACATGGGGAAATTGCTTTACCTGAAAAGGAGGCTTTTTAACCCTGTGTTACTAACATGAGTTGAAGAACTAACACCAGCTTTCCTAGCAACACCATTGCATCCCACCATCTCTCTTTCATTTGTTGTCTTCATAGCCTGTTTCCTGGACACTAATTCTTGCACCTCTGGGTAGCACCTTCCTCTTCATATAGGCTCGTTTTCTTCCTAATGATATATATTTCTCTTTCATCCTTTTCCTCTAAGCACTCTTCCTCGTTCTTTAAAAGATTCTCTTCTCACCACCAGATGGGAACTAAGAGAGTTCACATCATGAGACTCGGTCAGATTACTTTAGGAGCAGCAGTGGTTCAGTTTTCTGTCAACTGTATCACTTCAGGTTTGAGGGTGAAGAGTCTTCCTGTAAAGATCAGACTCGTTGATGTACACCAGGCAGTTCTGGCCTGGAGGACCATCTTTTCACTGCAGATGTCTCAGCTGTCAATATTTTTTAAGGCAATGACTGCATTGGTTGGGATGTATATAATGTAAGCTTTGTTTACTGTCGTGTGTTGCAGCAGAGTGGGATTTGGGGTCTATGGATGCTGAAGTCCATCTCTGTGCTGTTGTACGGAATGGCCAAGACCTGGAACCACAGCTCAGATGCAAACCTTTATGGAGATATTCGTAAGAAAAGTAGAGGTCTGAGATTCAAAATAAGAAAGTATCTGAGCATCTAACTCAGAGAATAATTCTGTCTACCACGTAAATTTAAAAGTTGTATATTTAGGTACAAGAATTATGTTGTTCATCAACTTTCAGAGTACAGTGTATTTGGAACAGTCTCCCAAACTGATGATAAACACTCAGTTAAATGACTTGGATGAGTAGTTTTTGTTTCCAGATTTAGGTCAGATTTATTATTCTTTTCATGCATGCATTTACTCACTGACTGCATTAATACTTTGTCCAGCGCACCAAACACACTTACAAAATAACATAGTATTTTGTGAGTGTACTGACTTGGTTAGTAAAATGCTTGAAATATTTTTTTTTTCCGCTAAAGGTAAATAGGTATGCAAACCGATTTGTTTTCCAGAAAACAGACAAGACATTTGATCTTTCTTGATCAACAAAGTACTCTTGCACTGATCCCATAATCCAGTTTTTTGAACTGGGTCATTTGACCTAGAGTCTATAAGCATTAGGTAGGTTCCTGGCTACTATTCTCTGAAGGCCGCCAGCAAGTGCTAAGTGTAATTGTAAATGCAGACACACATTTGCTAAACGCTTGTCTGTGTTTATTCATTTCACAAAAATTTTGGTTTGTTTATGCAGTTCAACCACTACCCACAGGACTTGGTTTGAACTGGAGACCTAGATTCTGATTCCCTTTTCCTTATGTTTGTTCCTCAGCCTCCTTGGACCATTTATATATATAGTTAGTTACTTAGTAAGTTACTTGGTTAGTTAGTTGTACTGCACTATTTCTGTGTATGGAATGGAGATGATAGTTTAGGCAACTCTCTTAAAAGCCAGTATGAAGATCACAAAGTACATTTATTAAGAACCTTCTTGGCATTCTATCCTCAGGCATAGTGACTCTGTGTGTGTGTTACACATTTTCATATATCTGTTTTATACTTAGTTTAATGCATACTCAAAAAGAGAAAAAAAAAGACTCCATTCCATGTTTCGTTTTTCCTATTTAAGAAAATGCTGCGAATAAAACCAATATTGTTAAATGGAAAATTTAATTACAAATTTCTAAGAATACTTGTAGAATGAAGAAAAGCTAGAAACTAGTATTTCTTTACTAGATTTTCATTGTCTTGAACAGTCTGAGCAGAATTTAACTCCATACTTCTGCTAGGGACTTGATGATGAAGCCATTCTGTCAAGTCTGAGTTCATTCAAATTCATTGTAACAAGATTTCTATAAAAACTCTTCTAGTTCAAGTAATATTTCATTCATTAAACTGAAGTAATAATTATATAACAAAATGAAAAGCCATTGCCTTTCCATTCAGGCAACTTGTATGTTTGCTTGTTTAGTCGCGTTTCAGTTCTTTCTAAAATATTAATAGTTTTCATGGTACTTGGTTGCCATAATTTTAAATCTATAACTATATCTCTTAAAAAAGGTTTCATTTCCTGTCACAAGGAGCACTTTTTATTCCTTTACTACATAAATAGTAATAATTTTGGGCGTAAGGAAGTATACCTAGTGCAGATCTATCTCACTGTAACTCTAAACAGATGTTACAGAAGTCCTGATTTACACTATTACAAGTAAAGAAGGAAAAAAGAAGCTCTATACCTTTCAAGAAAGGTCCTGACTGATGAGCAGACCTCTCAGTAGAGCTGTGTTTCATACTTTCGAGATGAAATAGCCTGCTTTTTTTTGGGTTGTTTTTTTCTTTTTAAAATCTGACCTCCTAGATAGTGACACTCAGGTTTTCTATAAACCAGAGCTTTTTTGGTAATTTGGCCCTTCCACCTCTGAACTGCTACTTGAAGGAGAACGTGTCAAAAAAAAAAAAAAAAAAAAAAAAGTGAGAAAATGTGATATACCTGGCTTCTACTTGAACGAGTGCATGTGTCAGAATAAATATAGAGCATGAGAGGTAGTGTTGAAAAGGTAAGTGCTGATAAGGAAAGCACTCAAAATAATTTGCTAATTAAAATGCTTTTTAAAGAGCATCACTTGCCTCTGATGTTTTTGTGATTCAGTGTAAAAACTACTATCCCATTTTTTTGTCCTCACTGCATATAAATCTAATAAGATTTTCAGACACCATCACTTTCTTCTGCATTTGTCCTCGTGTCTCCTCATCTTATTCCTGTCCGCCTCTTTTTATTATTATTTGTAAAAGTCCTTTGTTAATGCACAGAATGCGTAAGCAACTGTTTCAGGTGCATCAATGGACTTCAATCCCACTCTGCATTACCCATCAGATGCAGCACATAGCAATTACCTGTCACTCTTTCTCACCCTGAGAGCCAAAATTTATCTGTCAAGGACGTATTTGAGTTCCAGCAGCCAAGAATGTGAGTAATCCTAGGCTAGATGAAGGGAAGATACTATGTATGGCAGGCTGGAGTAGAGTCATCAGGGCAAGCGATTGGATGATTTTAATAATTAAAGAGAAAAAACAAACAAACACACACAAAAAAAAAAATCACACAAAAAACCCACCCCAAGAAACCCCACAGGAAATATTAGAAAGTACCGATTTCTTTTCTTTTTTTTTTTGGTTTGATTTGGGGTTTTTTGGTCTGGTAGAAGTATTTTTTCTTCAGGCTTGTTATTTAAACTGGGTGGGTTAGTTTGTTTATTTGGTTTGATTTTTTTTTTTTGTTCTGCTTGGAACTGTCTGGAGCATTATCTTCCAACAATCAATGGACATTTTTTGCAAATGTTTTCTAAAAGTCACTCTTTTTTAATCAACTGACTTTTTCTGTAATAATTGTATGACTTTTTTTTTGCCCTATTTGTGATCAAAGAGCATGAATATTTTAAATAGAAAACTCACACACTTAACTGTCTTTCTAAATGTTGCTGTTACTGTTCTGTGCAGGGTTGGAAGGGGGGGTGCTGAACAACCTGAATTACCATTCACTTCTTGTTACCTAGTGGCTATATGATCCTTTTTGTGGTACATGCCTAGGGATACTAATTCAGATAAAAATAGCAAGATGCTATGTTTAAATTTTCTCTTGAGTGGAAGGTCTCAAAACTATTTCTAAATATGTGCATGTCTTCTGTCCAGTCAAGGTATGAGCACAGTTCATGTTCACATACCTAGTGACAGATGATGATTTTAACTAGGAGCTGAGATTTAATAAAGCTAACTTGATGTAATCTCACTTAATTGATAAAGAGCAGCTGGAGCTGGTTACCATGCACCCTACCTCAGTTGTTTCTATTAGTCCAGGTTCTAGCAGCCAAAACACAAGTAGATCTACCTAAAAACTTTTGAATGCAGTGTTTAGGTGCCTCAGACATTTCTTTTTCTACCGGCTGTTTTTTATGTTCTATTTGGACAAATACCATGGTAGAGACATAGTTTGTTATCATTATTATCAGAGCATACTTTGGGATGTATCATTCTTTGACTCTGCCTCTGAATTTGTGCATGTATGTCTTGTGCAAAAATGATTAAGGAAATAGAGGTCTTGTGCCATCTAAAATTTTAAAACATACAAGTGCTGGAGGCTATGTCTATGTGTGTTGTGTGGCTTACCTGCTCATCTTGTTTTGAAATTTTAATTTTGAAGAACAATGATCTGATATTACTGATTTCCATAGTTAAACTAGCCATTTTAGGAGTCATTCTTCTAAAGTTTCTGATAGGATATTTCCCCCCTTACCCAGTAAAAGTAAACAACAGTATTTGTTTTGGAAAATGTCGTCTTCATACCTCTTTAGTGCTAATCTCCTTAGACAGAAATTGCCTTTCTTGCAAAGAAACAAAACTTGGGTCAAATGGGTTTAGTTTTCCTGGGATACGTAGATATATATATTTTTTTTTAAAGTGCACTTCATAAGGCATAAATATGATGTTTTAAATAGCTTGTCAGGAAAAAGAAGTGATTTTTAATGCAGATCTCTGAAACAGATGCTCTTTAGTAGCATCGATACCCCTGAAGGCAAACATTTGAAAAGGCAGAGAGCACCATAACACCAAGATAAATGTTGTGAGTAGGATAGAAGGCAAAATGTAATACAAGTAAATAGAGAAACATTTCCTGTCAAAAAAAGAAAGTATTAGTAATCAAAATTATTGTTCTATTTTTTAGGTTTTTTTGCAAATATCTAGGGTGGCATTGGCGTTATTTTAATATTAACGGATTTTTTCTCTTTTATTACTTTCAAAACATTTTAGAATCTTTATTTTTTATTCTGAAAATGATTAGGAATACAAATGAAATACATAATGTGTATTTTCTTTATTATGCAAAATTCTATTGCTCTGTTACTGAAGCAAAACACAGCCACAGAAACGAAAACTAATTCTAAGTAATCATTTGAAGTACCACTTTATAATTCTATATGAGAATACAATCCCATGTATGTTGGAATTTGATATTTTAAAATTGTAAAAATTCTCAAGCTCTCTGTGAAACCAACTGTTATTTGATAATTATTGGCAAGAGTTTTATAATTGGATAATCTTATTCATCCCTCTTTGAGGCATTAAACTATGTTTTATGGAAGGTATTGTGAAAGCAGCGCTGCTCTGGTAAATCTATAACCTAGCTTTAATTTCATTAAAAAGGATATCATGTTTTCCAACCATACAATTGAAAGAAGTTTTAGAGTCTGCTCAGTACACCGTGTCATAGTTAAAAAAAACTTCAGCAACAAAAGTATCTGGCAAACTCTGGTTTACAGAGGAGGCAAAAAATTATTCAGAAGAGTCAAACCTGAATGGAAAATGAATGTAACCTTCTCTTATTTCATCAGGAGCAGGATCAGGCTATAGCTGTGAAGTACACTGGATACGATTGATAGAATTAGAAAATCTAACTGAGCAGGTAGGTTTGATAAGGACTCATGAGAGCTTTGAAGTTTCATGGAATAGCTAAACAAGTCAGAGTCTTAGAACTATTAAGTCTTGATTTCTACTGTACCCTTATGTGTGGGGTTGAAGTGTCATTCAGTGGCTAGGATGTAGAGTAATAGATAAGTTCCTGCTTCGGTCGTTAAACCTAAGAAGTGCCAAGTGGGAGACAGTGCAGCAGCTCTGACTGAGATTAGGTGAGAATGTGATTACTTGTGTGATGCCATCAACAGGAGTTGAGCTTTTTCTCTTGGACAAATTGAAGTTTATAAGTACCTGTGGGAGACTGACCTTGGCTGGAGGCCAAGTGGCCACCAAACCACTCTATTACTCCTCAGCTGGACAATGAAGAGAAAATAAGATAAAAAACAAATCGTAGGTTGAGATAAGGCAGTTGGCTAAAGCAAAAGTGAAAGTTTGCATGTGCACAAGCAAAGAAAAAGAAAACGTTTATTCTCTACTTCCCATCAGCAGGTGATATTCAGGCCACTTTCAACACACGTAGCAGTTGCTTCCGAAAGCAAACACTGTAAATAACACTGTAAATAATTCTCTGCCAAAATTCCTTTGCCTTTAAATAGACAAAAAGACAGACTTGGTTTGTCTCGTTTCCACCACCCATGTTGCCCACAAAGAGGTTTCTGTTTCCAGCTTTTGTAAAGTTCTCCGTCTGCCCAACATAAAAGTCAAGAGACTGTTTCCTTTTTTCATTTCATCCCAACCCAGCAAACCAAGGGTGGTGGGTTAGTATTCTAACCACTGCTTTCTGGGAGTCATGTTTCCCTCCACAGGTCTTTAGCATCATGTTCGCTTTCCCTTTCCTAAGGAAATAAGGAGTCACTGTCTCAAGACCTAACTCAAACTTTACAAGAGATTGGCTTGTGATCACAAATTGCCATAATGTCAGATACTGACCCCAGGGATTGTCGTAGCCATAAATAGAAGCATTCTTAGTTTGGATTAAGGAATTGATGGGGGAAGAGGGATTGAGGCTATATATCCTCTTGAATATGGAAGCAGTATATTTATTTTCAATAACAGTGGTAGACAGTAATTACAGCCTTTGCTCATTCTCCTGCCTCAGGGGTACTGAACTGCTGCTGGCTTAGGGGAGGCTGAGCTGCTGCCGGCTGCTGCCATTTAACACTTAGGGTCCTTTGAACCAGTTTGTGGACCACTTCTCCTTTCTTTTTCTTGTTTCTTTGATTTTCCTGATAAATATGTTCCTGAAATGCCCTTTAAAGCAAGTTTGGATGTCTGTGCAAATAATATGTTTTAAACACCTGGAGGAGACCAGCAAACATAAATTTTTAGTTCAAGAGAGTCTATATTCGACAAATTCCCCCTCCTTCCCATAACTGGATGCACTTTATTAAACAGCAGTTAATATGTACTTATAAATTATGATTCTTATTAAAATTCCTGTGCAGCTATGTTTTTTTTCTATTGTTCTCAGTCTTCCTTATGCCAAAGAATGAAAATTTAGCTAGTGTTGATTTTTACGGGCAGATAAGAGAGTTCCTATTGTGCGTATATGTTAGCAAATGTGCCTGACAAAAGGAAGCGGCATTTCTGTGAGCATGCACGTACGTGAACACCTTGATTTTGTGTATTGCTATCAGATTGAGCACTGTTAAAAGTTAGTGTAATACCCAAAGCGTGAGATGTTGACATATTCATCCAGTCTTTACACACTTTGCATGCCCCTCAAGCTCTGATTAGACATTACCTAATGATTTTCAATTTCTAATTGTTCATTTCCTATTAATTCTTCTCTCTAAAACCAGACTATCTGCTATTCTTTCCAAGTACTACTGCTGCCATTTCCCCAAGACAGCATTCCTACTTTAAAGACTCTTCCTTTCTCCTTGGCTATATTCCTTTGCTTAACAGTTACCCCTCAGCACCCACTTTAGAACAGACACCAAGTCAGAGGAATAAAAGAGGATATGTCAGATCAGCTCATCTTAAAGATCTTTTATATTACATTCTATCCAGGTGTGTTCACATACTGTTCTTAAAAATCTTTGTTCATTCTTGTATGTGGTTTTTCTTCCTGTGTGGTTGTTATAAAGGGATCCATATAATGGACAAATAGAATGAAAGGAAAAAAACAGTCTAATTGCACTCTATAACTCTTTTAAATCAGGCTGAAACCAGCTCTTTTAAATGTCATTAATATTATCTACAAAATACATTTTTATTCCACTGCTTGATGGGATTTGCGGAACCCAAAGAAATAAGACCTTTGCAGAATAATCCAAAAGACAATGTAATGGTACAATATAAGGATTAATTGTGAAAGTAATCATGTTAGTTTTCTAATTATTCAAATCTTAATTACAACTGTGTTGGCCCAATTAGTTCAAAACACAAGGCTAATGTTAGGGTTGGGTGGATACTCAGCATCTGTGCATAAGTAAGAGGCATCTGTTGCCAAGTGGTGGAGCGATAGAAAGTGTCAACTCACCAGCTGTGAAGTCAACAAAGCTCTTAAAAACCAAATTTGAGCCAACACGATAATTTAGCACCCTTGGGAGAGTGTAAAGCTTATCACATGCGTATACTTTAGCTAGTTGTTGTCACCTAGTGGGACTGAAATCTAGAGCAACTATGTATATTTAAGTCTTTGTCTGCTTTTTAAACAATGCCCTGCCTGACAGGGATCTGCAGTGGGGAATCTGACAGTGACATTTCTGCCCATCAGTGCTGCAGTGGTGGTTTTTTTGTTTTTTTTTTCTTTAACAATCTAGAGAACAAAATATTGCTAAGATGTTCAGAATATGCAGTGCCTTAAGATTTTACAACATTTTACAGGCATTGCATACAGACAAAAGGATAGAAAATAGCAAAATATTAAGAGGAATATCTTGTTTAAATGTCTTTTCTTTCCTGACACCAGTTCTGCAGGAAGATGTGGCTGTGTTAAATATCCATTGTATCTTGCACTTTATTTATTGCTATCAATTCCAGAAAGACTGGATTTTTATGATTCTGACTATTGATACTGATCTTAGTAATTTCTAGTATCGCCTACAGAGACTGAGGATATTAATAGTGTTGCTAACTTTACAATGGTATGTTTAATATTTATGCATTATTAACATTTAATGGTAACGTGTAAACTTTACTGAAAGATAATCAATTGGCAGCAAGAACAAGAGAAGAAGGTGAACATTAAAACCTAAGATGGAATTATATTGAACACTAATGCATTCACTTATGACCTAGTTCTGAGTGTTATGGATCCTTTGTCAGTGACTTCATTTGCATTACTTTCAAGTTTTTATTTATTCACATATCACAAAGTACAGATGGAGGAGTGTTTAGATTCATTGTAGTCTGATAATGTTCTTAATTTACATGAAATGCATAGAGTTTGGTATTCTACTGCAGTGTAATAGAAAATGAGCTCAACTTTCAAGATTGCCTTCACAACAATTTTCAGTTACATTAAAATAAAATTGAACTGAGTTATAGGGCATTTAAAGCATTCTGGGTCCAGGTTTCTTCATTTGCAAATTACAAGGAGAGAAAGGTCTTGATTTCCTTCCTGTTTGAGCCAGTATCCCTTTTAAGGTATGGTTTGCACTTTAATACAGAGCCTTTCACTTTCAAAAAAAAGTCTATGCCTGTATGGCAATACTTGATCTATTCTATTAAAGCAGCAATCTGACTGGACCGCAAAAGCCAAGCAACTCAACCTACTTGTATAAAAATATCTATAAATAAACACAACTACTTCTGAAGAGATGTAATGTAGTGTAAACTTTATTGGTTGTAAACTGAGCACTTTGGTGTCTTGGAAAGCATTTTTTTTATACTCACAATTAATTTAGGTGTTTCAACATCTGCATAGTTGCAAAACAAATTCAGCAGTTCTTCACATTATACTGAAATTTGTGTATAATTGTGTGTGCAGTGATGTAATGAAACAGAAAGTACTAGTACATTACATTTAGCTCAAATTAGCTGACCAAATTTGCTTATGGTTGTGAGACTTCATCAGAAGCTCCTGGGAGATCTAATGCTGCCACCTCCACCCATGAGTCACCGGTGCCGTATGTCTGGCTATAGTATTGCTGTAAAGGGGAAAGAGAAGGAACATAGTGGGACACACAACAATTAATTACATGTGCTCTAGTGCTTTGGATTTCAGCTTCCTGTTGCATTTGTGGCTGCATTTCACCTGCAAAATGTTCTTTCCTTTTAAATCGTATTGACAATGTGAATAGCATGTGTGTACTTTAACTAAACAACTTACCAATTCAAGTGGGCTGCCTCAGCTGTAAGGCATGAACTCAGAAGTGATAAAGCATGGCACTGCTTCAGTAAAATGGAATAAGAAATCATTTTGACAGAGCTTAGATCTTGGTCTGGGCTGTTGAATGCATTCGGTTGTGGGATTTATTATTTCCCCCCTGCCTGCCCCTTTTCTTTCAAGGTCAATGTTCCTTATTTTTTGTAGAGCACACCTTACATGACAGTACAGAAAGAAATGCAGCCTGGCTGGGTTAATGCTTTCGGGGTCAAAGTGGACTCCTGAATGCAAGGAAACAGCACCTGAGAGATAGTGTTCACAGTCACCCTATGAAGACAAACAGTGACTGAACATCATATGATCATATGATCATATGCATATTTTTACTTAGGACTGTGTTATGGAGGATTTTGAACACAAATATTTCAGTCGATAAGTAGAGGAAATACTCTCTCTTTTGTTTAACTCGACTGCATGGAATTAAAAGAGAGTGGAAGTGCTGTGATGATAGAATATTCTGTTTTGTCTGAAAACTGATTCTTGTTTATTGAGTCTGCAGACATCTTTAAAATAGCAAATTCAGGCAATAAAAATTGGAAATAATACTTTTATTTGTTCTTGTTCATTTCTATCCTATCATATACTAATGCAGGAAGCATTGTAATAGCGAGCAGCAATGATTCTTTTGAAGATGACTTGACATTTGCCTATGATAAGAACAGAATTTTGAAATGTCTAATCTACAATATTGCAGATGACTGACTGTAGAGTGTCTGTAAGACTAGTTCATCTTTTTTGAAGCTCTCTCGGGTCCTGAAAGAAGCAAATCTACGCTCCTTTGATCACAGAGGGAGATAATGCTTCCTTTGCTGCTCTTCCATCCTACATGCTAAAACACTGGTAAAGCATCAGTCTCATATAAACCAGACTAGAATAACTTTACCTAATCCTCCACCCAGTACAACTTCTTTTGATGTATACGTTTACATAAGTATCACATTTGTGGGTAAAAACTGTGGCAAGTTAGAGCTTGTCTCAAAATCAAACTCCTATGTTCAATGGGTATCAACTCTTAAATTTTTCTTTGCGATAAAATACTGAATTTTACCTGAAACTAATGAGGTACAATAGAGTAGACAGAGCATTTAGTCTGACAGAATCATTTCAGTAAGATGGTATTTCTTTAAATCATTCCTGCCCAAACCAAAGGATGGCTCTCTCATCATTTTATTCTTTTATATTCAAATTGTCATTTTTTGTGGGGCTTTCTCTACGGAGACCATTTGGGTTACGTTAGCAGTTGCAGTTTGAAAATGCACCTTGAAACTTCATACAACATACAAACTCTTACCAATATATCATGTCTCAAATCAAGCGACTCCAGTTATTCCATAATGTTATAAGTTTCCATAAGAACAGCTAATGTCGATATCTGTCTGGTAGAATCACATCAGCATTTTCTGCTACTTCAAATTGAATTGTTATGGTAAGGTAAATGAAAGAACTCATAAAATGTCATATGCCTGGGTGTCTAGACATGCTGTTTATATCTCATCACTAAAAGCTATTCACACTGAGGTCAATGACACGTGTGCTGAGACAATTCCTTAAATAAGTTTTATCGAGAGTAGCTATTTAATTTTAAATTATACTATAAAAAAGATTATCAGATTTTGATTCAGTGAAACATTTGTAATATTGATTTCAGTAATACTGGATCAAGATCTGATACCCTCACTTTCAAAAAAGAAAGTAGAACCAAGGAGAAACTGTCTTTGTAGTATATCTTGACAACACCTCACTCCTTACTGTGTCCATCAGTGTCACAATCACTTCTTTGAAGCAAAAAGAGTCATTAAAAACCAGCTATGAATTCTTGAAAATTTAAAGGTATTAGGAGGCTGTGTACTTTTCTTTGTTTGTGACAATTGCATTGTATTGTTTTGCCACTGAGTTTTTCCACTAAAAACCTCAGGACATGAGCACACTAACAGAGAAAGTATACGGTGATAAAGACAGTGTGAAGCTTTTCATGTAAAAGATCATTTTCTTGGGGGAAAAAAGAATGTTCTAACTATGGCAGAGACATATGCTTCTATTTTGTTTGGTGTAGACCATTTTATGTCAATTAACTTCAACTTCTACAGTGTGTAATCACTAAGAAGAAACTGGTTTTATAGTGTCCTGCACAAAAATTCAGTAGCTGTGTAATCCTCATGTAATCTGTATTAAAATTCAAGAAGTGGTCAGAAAACAGAGTAGAAGAGAGGTGGTGATTTATCCATTAGGCAAGGATGAAGACAATGTAAGCCTGTCATCCTGTATGCCATGCCCCAGCAAAGATTCTCTTTGGACTTTGGCTTTACTGAGCTGAGTTTTTTTCTTCAGACTCCTTCAGGACAGAAATAAGTCAGACATGAGATAGCATTAATCCAGTTTTACAGAGGAAGAAAATTACTGTTCTTATTCTCTCTGAGACTCACTATATTCCAGAAGACATGTGGAAGCAGGCACTATTCTTGCCTGTACAAAAAATCAAGATCTGTATACAGTATGAAGGACACTGATCTTTTTTTTTTTTTTTTAATACTCCTATAACTTTTAATACATTGAGTCAAGACTCTCCATCCTATCTGTATGACTATAACTGCACTAAGTTTTATAACTTGATTTGAATTCCTTATTTGTGAAGCTGTTACTGCAAAAGACCTTTCTTAACCTTTTAAAGAGTTGTATAAAAGTAACATACTGGACATCAATCTGTTTATTCCACAGTTCCTTAATTTTTGCAATTTAATGTGAATAAATAGTCTATTGATACTGCAAATCAAATGGTTTATATAATGCTTGTGTTAATCATTGGCTGTAACTTTCTCTGTGTTGTTATTAATACAAGTCCTCATCATTTGCAGTATCTCTACAGTTTCTAGTTTCTCCACCTACTTGCTTAGAACAACTTCAGAATAAATTCCAGAGAATTCCTACTGCTAGTTCTAACTTCCTCGTGCTCATAAAGATTCTGTTTGAATTGTAAACTGAACATAAGAATGGTGCCATGAGCTGGATTTTTTTTCTGTGTATTTAGGACTAATTCAAGTCCCAGTGATGTGAACTTGAGTTTTCTTATTGACTTTCCAGTGAGGTGGATTGAGCTCTTAGGCAGTGCTTCTAACTCTGGTTCTCTAATGCCTAGTGCAGTAACTAGGAAGAACTAAAGCATATCTCAGTTATTAACCATGTCAACGCCAGAGCTGGAGTAACTGCAAATGTATCACTCAAGAGGGAAGAGATAGTAACTGCAGCTCATGGTTCTCTCTTTCATAATGAAAAAGAAACAAATCCTTAAATTAGTAAAATTGGCAAATAAGCTAGCATTATTCAATTCCTATTTTTATATGAAATTCTAGAAAGAAAATTAGTGATCACCGTAATAGACACATTGAAGTAATCAAAGTACACACCCATACTCCTTTTAGACTACCCATCTTTAGGTCCTTTTCTTAATTTTAGACCCTCTAAATTTGAAATCCCATAATGTTTCCTTATTTTGATGTGACAGCAACTTTCCGTCATCCCAACAATTCCCATCAGTAATGATATTCTTTCTTCTTGATGAGAATGAGAGGGAAAGAGATGAGTAAGGTTTTCATTAAATGGCTCTGTATGTCACTTGCATGCTCACAGCTTAAACTTTGTCTTGCCAGGAAATGATTCCCACTTAACCACAAGAGCAGAGTTTAAAAAAAAAAAAAAAAAAAAAAAGGAAAGGTATGGTTATATATGGTTATATGTTAGTTGTCAGTTTTAGCAGTAAGCAAATGTGAATTTCCTTAGTGTATTTAACTTCAAAAACTCAAATCTAAAAGTCAACACCATGGTTCCCTATTCCTTAAGGAATATAAAATAAAGGACTCTGTGAAGTGACAGTCACTAGCTTCCTCTGTCAGACAATAGCAGTGAAGATTCAGAGATCTTTGTGTACTTTAAAGAGATATATTTGAAGTGCAGTCTCATAACAGAATTCACCCTTTATGTCACACTTAAATTTGCAAAGCCATTACTAAATGTGAGAATAGAGAAAGCTGAAGCTTATCCTATGAAAGGGATGATGACTCCATGCGGGTTTTAGAAAGGCAAACAAGGCAGTTATATAAGCTGGCCCCCTAATACATCTGTAACTTTACTCAAGGCATCTGCTGTAGTCCCGTGTCTTCTTCAAGAAACATACAAAGGAAATAAAAAATCATTATTTTTCTTTTATTCACCAGTTATGTGTGATGCTAAGGTGAATGCATTAATCAGTTTCCTGCATAATCTCAAGGGAGCAGACAGGGAATCAGATCTACATCCCAAACTTTGATTAGAGAATTTTAGATTTTCATAAGCAAAACATTAAGAGACGAAATTAGGTCTCTGTCTTTCTGAAACATGTGGTACCAGTTGTCTGTATGGTTTTGGAACACTTCATCTGAAAGAGACTAGAAAAGAAATAAAAAGTTTTTTCCTGTGTGAGAAATGCCATATAATTTCTTCCAACTGACTTTTGGATTGAAAATTCATAAGCTTAAAGGTTTCCAGAGCTTATTGGGGAGTTTCTGTGAAAGGTATCTCAAAATGGGAGAGGCAGGACAATGGAGATTTTCAGAGGCGATGTGCTGCTATGAAAAGCATGGACTACACTGCTGTCCCTGCCTGAAGATAGTATTGAGCATTTGGGGTCTAAGCAGGCTCTCTGAGACAAACTCAAGATAGAACTCAAATTTTTAGGTTCGCCAAGTGTTCCACAATCTCGTGTTTGACTTTTCCAATTCCTGAATTTGGAAGAGTTTTCTGGGGTAGAAGTATAGGTGCATAGAGGAGCTAGCCAAGAACATATCCATGCCTTTCCAAAGCAAGACAAAATATGTGAGCTTGTAAGAAAATGAACATTTACATATGTACCTTAAATGAAAGTTCATTTTTTTTTTTATTTGGTGCTTGTAAGTAAATGCACAAAATACAGGGTTTTTTTGAAATAAGTTGACACATTTAACCAACAAAAAGATTGCTGCTACTCATTTGATTTCATGACCATTTGAATATCTATGGGTTACTGGTAATTCTTCAACTCTGTAACACAATTTTAAAATCATGATTGTCAAAGGTATTATGTCCAAACACAGACATATGTCAAAGGACAAAATGTATTCAAGTATACAAAATATTAAATGAAAACGTTCTTTAATAAGACTAACAATTACTTAATTTCAGTTTGCCTGAAATATATCCTCTGAGTTTCTTTTTGCATTTAATTTGCATTTCAGGCTTTAAAAAACATTAAACTATCATGGTGAGATCTGTAAATTTGAGACTACTAAAGAGATTTTTTTCCAAAAATGTGAAAATAAGTAGCATGATATCCATCATCTGGTATGCATTATGAAAGAAATTATGCAAGTGGAAATGATGGAATCAGAATCATTTAGGTTGGAAAAAAACGTTAAGATCATCCAGTCCAACCACAAATCTTACACTGCCACTAAATCGTGGCCCAAAGTTCTACATCTACATCTTTTAAACACCTCTAGTGATGGTGACTCCATCAATGCCTGAGTAGCCTGTTCCAGTTATTGATAACACTTTCCATGAAGAATTTTTTTCCTAATATCCAAACAAACCCTATTCTGATGCAAGTTGAAGCCATTTTCTCTTGCCCTACCACTTGTTACTTAGGAGAAGAGACCAATCCTTATTCACAACAACTCCCTTCAGGTAGTTGTAAAGACTGGTAAGTTCTCCACTGAGCCTCCTTTTCTCCAGGGTAAACAACTCCAGCTCCGTCAGCCACTCCTCATAAGGTTTGTGCTCCAAACCCTTCACCACCTCCGTTGCCCTTCTCTAGACGTGCTCCAGCACCTCAATGTCTTCCTTGCTGTGAGGGTCCCAGACATGGACACAGGATTCAAGGTGTGGCCCCACCTTGCTGAGTACACAGGGACAATCTCTTCCCTGGTCCTGCTGGCCACACTATTGCTGATCCAGGCCAGGACGCCACTGGCCTTCTTGGCCACCTGGGCACACGCTGGCTCATGTTCACCTGGTGGTCAACCAGCACCCCCAGGTCCTTTTCTGCTGGGCAGCTTTCTAGCCACTCTGCCCCCAGCCTGGAGTGCTGCAGGGAGTTGTTGTGACCCAAATGCAGGACCCAGCACTCGGCCTTGTTGAACCTCATACAAGTGACCTTGTCTCATTGATCCAGCCCGTCCAGATCCCTCTGCAGAGCCTTCGAGCAGATCAACACTGCTGCCCAAATTGTTGTCACCTGCAAATGACTGAGGGTGCACTGAATCCCCTCATCCATGCTCTTGATGAAGATATTAAGCAAGACTAACCCTGAAACTGAGTGCTCAGGAACCCCACTAGTGATCTGACCACTAGCTGGATGTAAACCCATTCACCAGCATTTTTCAGGCTCAGCCATCCAATCAATTTCCTACCCAGCAAATAGTGGACCTGTCCAAGTCCTGAGCGGCCAGTTTCTCCAGGAGAATGCTGTGAGGGACAGTGTCAAAGGATTTACTAAAGTCTAGGTAGAAAACATCCAGAGCCTTTCCCTCATCCACTTAGGGAGTTGAATTGCCATGGAAAGGAGATCTGTTTGGTCAAGCAGGGCCTGCTTTTTCTGAACCTGTGCTACCTAGGCCTGAACATCTGGTCGTTCTGCACATTTAATGTGATAATGCTCCGTACCTTTTACTGACACTGGCCAAACTGTAGTCCTTCCCAGTTAACCAAGTCTGATGTTAAATGATGGAAGGTGGTTCAGTGAGCACTTCTGCCAGTTTCTTGAGTACCCGTGGGTGGATTCCACCAAGCCCCTTAGACTTGTGTGTGACTAAGTGGTATAGCAGGTCACTGTCCATTTCCCCGTGTGTTATGGGGGCTTCGTTGTGCTCCCCATGCCTGTTTTCCACCTCAGGGGACTGGGTACCCTGAGAACAACTGGTCTTACCATAAAAACTGAGGCAAAGAAGTACCATTAAGTACCTCAGACACTTACTCATCTTTTGTCATTATGTTTCCTCTTCCATCCAATAAACAACGGAGATTCTCCTTAGCCCTCTTTTTTTGCTGATGTATTTATAGAAACATTTTTAACTGTCTTTTTCAGCAAGTAGCCAGATTTAAGTTCTAGGTGGGTTTTGACTCTTCTCATTTTCTTCCTGAACAACCTCACAACATCCTTTTAGTCCTCCTGACCTGCATGTCCCTTTTTCCAAAGGTCATAAACCTAGAATTTTACACATTCACGAATAGTTAATCAAGAGCCATGATAAGCAGTTGCCTGTATCAGCAGTTTCTATCAGAGGTATGATAGGTGTTGCTACAATTAAGCTACAGTTCACTGTCAAGCTTTATTATGTTGTGATGGAAGATTCTGATTTTTTTTCATTTAGTATCAACAAATCTTTGTGTTGGTATGATTGTGGTAGTGCAACTTCTTGAATAGCAAATGCAATTAAGATCATCTAGTGGTGTACAGATTGGAAGGTAGTAATGCATTACAACTGAGAAATCATAGATCACTAAGACTTGAAATTGTGTTCTAATGTAAATTTTGATTTTCTTTTTCATCAGAAGTTGTATTATTTCTTTGTTTTATCCATACTATCTTTAAATGAAATGCCTGCAGGTTTTTTTCATACCTGAAATTCCTGGGGTTATTTTCAGAATTGTTCATAAACTACTACTTCTGCTTGTTATTGTAAGATATTTAGGTTCTTTAACCAAAAAGTTTCCAAGCTTATTTAAGCATGTGACTAGTACTGATGAGTACAATAAATCTACTGACATGCTTAATTTAAAGCTGCACGTAAGTGATTTGCTAGTAAAAAGTATGTGAGAATTTGGAGCTGTATAGTTTTCCAGTTCACAATTTCAGTATGAAACTGCTCTGAAAAAAGTGTGTTCTCTGTTAACAGAGAAAGAAAAGGTCTAAAAATGTTTCCTTTTCTGCCTTGTGCTATCACAGCGTGACTCCAATAGGTGGTGAGCAGCTGCACCTTTCTCTAAAGTCTGTTTTGCAACTCTAAGCACTACATACCTCTTTGTATCAATGCTTTTTTATTTGCTGGTTTTGTCTTTTTCTTCTCAAAAGTTATTGCAAAGTTAGCCTGTGAAAAATAGCTGCAAAATTCAAGACAAAAATGGCCAAAGTTGTAAAATCAAAGATTGCTCTGATTTCTGTTATTTTAAATTATTTTCTACAGAAAGGAGCAGTTGGAAAATGGGCAATGAATATGCAGAATTTCATGGAAAATTTTGGCTAAGAATTCGGACAATTTTTTTTTTTTTTTAACCAGTCTGACTGAATTTAAATTAATTTACTCAAGACCATATTAAATTTCTGTACCCAAATGCATCGCTAGGCTGAGTGAGCAGTTGTGATTTTTTTTCTGTACACTGGGGACATAAATTCCTACGTCTGTAATTTTTGAGGGGCATATTATTTACCCAGTAATAGGTTTCTGGAAATGGTTGAAAAGGATCCAGGACACAGAAGGGTTTAACCTCTTTTTTCCAGTTGTCATTGAGAAGTGCTCTTTTGGCTCTGTGCCCCGTTGATAGCATGTCTGTGACCCCCAAGTCTTTCCCAGGCCCTCATGCCCTACTTTAAACTTCAGTAGGCATTGATTTTTCCAGCTACCTAAAGGCAAAGTCTTAAATTTTAACTTAGTTTACAAGCATACATAAAGAGGA
>VZTF01008739.1:745371-788792 GCA_013397755.1 Cnemophilus loriae
GTCGGGAGAGGGAGGGAGGGAGATAGGAAGGAAGGGAAGGAAGGAAGGAAGGAAGGAAGGAAGGAAGGATCCTTTGCATCAGATAAAAGAACTGTGTGAGAACTGCTCAGTCGATTCTTTCCACGTGTATTTAATTGATCTACCTAAGCAATGGTGATTAAGGCATCTAAATAAATTGATGGAAAAGGAAAATAAGTCTCTTCACAGAATTTATGAAAATATAATCATTAGTTTTTGCCCTGATGTGAATTCTGTTTGGAGAGGCTGCAAATGTTTATGAACTTTTTTGGTGCCATGTTTTACATTCAGTGAGTATTTTTTTCCCATTAAGTTTTTGCCATTTAATTGCTTGTTAATTTTAAGATATGCAGTTGATTTGTTACCAAAATAACTTTTTTTTCCCTTTTTTAATTTATTTTTTTTAATGTATTTTTGTTTTTATCAAGCAGCTCCACTACTTTTATTGTCTAAATACTTTGATACAGTTATGGCTTAATTAAATTACTGAGGGATGGTCACAACAGTAAATTATTTCGAGAGTAGTGTAACTGAAAGAGATAAGGAGGAAAGTAGAGGTAAAATTTCATGGATTATTACCCACATGCATTTTGTAAAAACATTTTTTTAAGTCTTTGTTACAATAGGATTTTAAGAAGTGAATGAACCCTCAAAAGCTTCATAAAGATTTAGAATAAATAATTTACTGATCAGATGATGATCTTCTTGACAATAGCTTTCGAAAGGTATAAAAAGGAAAAGTACATTTTAAGTCTTTATATGAAGTGAGAGAGTACAATCCAAACTAAGTTGTTTAAAAAAGGGACAGTATTTTTTTTCAGCAGTGACTATTGGATTTCATTCAAACTGCCCCCTCTACAGTAGAGTACCATCTTTTAGATTTATTCTGTAGCAAACATACAATACTGGAGGAGGGAATTTTAGAGACATCTTTCTCTCTTAACATTTCTGCATGATGCAGGAGCACACGGGAAGGAAAATACTCAGTTCTGTGTGTAGAATTTTCTGTTTAATAGGTCCGTGATTACAGACCTGATCAGCAAACACTGAAAGTTCCCTTGGCTGTTTCTGTCTACCTTTATTTCTGCAGAATGGAATAGGAACTTAGTTTTTACCTTTCAGTAGTGCTAAATCCTCCAATAAGTCAACTAAAAGATGATGGTAAGGTAATTCAGCCTGTGAATTACTGAGGTACTAGGGAGATTAGGTTATTTAATCTAGGAGCTGTCACCGGCAGTGAACTTTTCACTCCAATGAAGTTTGATTTTAATGTGTTTTATTGGAGGTCTGTTTTAACTGTCCAGAGAACTAAACATGATGAGATTCCTTTCACTGACTACAGAGGTACCATGTAAATAGATAAAATTTGAAGATTCAGCTCAAATACCATAGTATATATCTTGGATGCTACACTTCTAACTTGGGAAGGTTGCTGGAATGTTGTGCAGATGTGCTGAATTTGATGTGGAACACAGATTGGTCTGGAGAAGAGAACAAAATAATATTAGAAATTACTTTGAGACGATGAGGTTAATTTACTTGTGCATATATTTTATTTGGGGATTATCAGAGATAGAGTTTATGTAACTTCCCAAATATGTAACATGATATCCAGCTGGGATCAGTTTAAGTCTTGACAGTTTGAGTTTTTCCCAGTTGAGATAAACTGGGAGTCTTTTTAGTAACTACACACTGCAGCTTGCTTTCCCTCAGATGCTAAGACTCATGGAAATAAGTTCTTATCATATAAATATTGCATGAATTTAGGTAGCAGCAAAATATGATTCACTTAGAAAATGCCTATAACAATCTTTTATTTTCATACTTTTGTACATCTGTAATAAAAAGAATGTGGTAATAATTAACCAAGCATCATCTCTGATACAAATGCTTAACTCCACTCTCCAGTTTTCTCTTCTCTGTCCATACTCTGCAATATGTTTTTAAATTAGTTAATTCAAACAGATATCTCAGAGGAATTTCTCTTATTACTTGCATTTAAGTTTTACTGTCAATCTCAGTATTGACTTCCAAAAACTATTTTCACATGAAGAAATCGGTGCTGCAATGTGTTGCTTGCCTTCAAAACATTTACTCTTTACCAAGATGAAAGATACACTACCCCAGTAGTGTATTTCTCTTTCTCATCTCACTTATTATGGTAGAATGCATATTTGGAATAAATAAATAAGTAAGTAAAGTTGTTTATATGTAAGAGGAAAATGCATTCTCCTGTGAAACCCACATCTTAATTGCCTTTATAAAGTGTTTTTTTATCACATGCTTATGATTCCTTTCATAAATTCTCCTAAGATTGCATCTTAAATAGTAGATCTCCAAGTGTTTGGCAATTTGTATGTACACAGCATAGAGTGTATGTCTGTATGTGTGTTTACACCATTTCTCTCTCTCCTCTTCCCCACTGGGGTACTGAGAGTGGTGCAATGTATTAGAATGAAATAATGCAGTTTTCTGGGTGGTCGCCTTACTTTTCCATCAGTCAGACTAAAAATTTCTCTTGAAACTGAAGCATTGTGTATCTGTGTCAGTTACTGGTTATATTCTTCTGGCCTCATGCTGAATTTAGCAGGAAAAGCTCTGTTTTCTTTGTGGAAATAAGGCAGGAAAAACAGAACATGAGGATATCTTTAGAACTTTTTATATATTTTTAGTTGATTCTCTGTGTTTCAGACTGGCTACTTTTAGGGTGTAGTACAAGGTTACACTAGACTTTTATTTAGGATGATCTGTACAATTTACTTATGGCTTCACACAGAACCTTATAAAGCACAATAGCTGAAACCTCTTAGAAACTAAAAGTTGCTTTTGTCAAATAAATTGTTTGAGCACCAATAATGTGAAACTTTGGAGGAAAGATTAACAAAATGGCCTAATGACATCTATGGATCGTCATCTTCCAAATGGCTCTGCACTAGTGGTCTCTTTTATAGGTACATTTATACAGCTGCAGTTTCTTGTCCTTCACCCACATGTATATGTCTTCAATTTGGGGACATATCTTGTATTTTCTCTTGGTGGAAAAAAAAGAAGCGCTTCTATATTTATCTGTTTGTACATTTTTTTCATGAAACAGACAATGCCTTCACAGTTACGCATCTCCAAAAACAATCTGATCTCCACGAAGTGGGATTGATGAGAGCTGGGAAAATACTTACCAGTAAAAGATGAAGCAGTGGAAAGATATTGTATTTAACATAAAAGTTGCTTTTTGTTTTTGAGACTGAAAGTCATTTTCAAATGAGGGGCAGAGTATCGGAAGTTTTTTTCTCTGAGCAGGTCTTCAGTCTCACCTTGTATCATGTGTTTTAGTTGTATTTGTGTAATGCATTTTAATAATTTTTCTTGGTGCTTGTTTTGTTTGAATAAATATGTTTACTGAGCTTAGTATGAGGTTGCTGTAAGGTTAGGAGGCAATACAGATGCTGAAGATTCACTAGGAACATAAGTTTACTAACCTATGTTTAATGATCAAGAGCAATGATTTATTATAACAGACCTCAGAGATGGCTGTAAAGGGTTTTTTAATGCTAGGGATTCAATGCAAAATCATGCTTCTGTCGTTCAGTAGTCGCTCTCTGTCCTGGTTTCCTTTCGCGAGGTCACTCAATGTCGCTGTGGTTCGTCTTCTCACTGGGACAAAGCACCCCGAGAATAATATTCCTGACTAATCTTCTGACATTCTTATGTTTCAAAAATTCTCAGCATACACAGGCACTCCTGGAATATGAAGTGAAACCCTCAAAACATGTTGACTCACCAACCACACAAGCATGCTGCAAAATTATGCATTAGCTTACACTGATTAAAATTGGTCTCATCTAAACAAATTAAGGGGTCTGATCTCTCATCCATATGCATGGTTAGTTCTCATTAATGCTAATAGAGGCTATGTGCATACATGGATGGGAGAACACACCTCTGAGGCTAACTGTACAGTTTCAGTTTGGTTTATTTCTGCAACAGCAATGAAACATTCAGTGTTAAGTATTTCAATAATTTAGAGAAAGATCGAAGGGGAGAAAGGTCCGTATTGTACCTTTTCTTGTACCGTACTGTGGTAAATAAATAAAACAATATACTTTATCTCCCTAAGTTGGGAGGCAAGTAGTATTTTTACCTGCTACTGGCTTTTTATAGTGTCTGCTAGCAAATTTAGATTTACATGGCTGTGTTTTCGGGCAGAAATAAGGAAAAAATCAAAATCATTTATGCTAAAAGGTTTCATCCTCCCAAAACAAAGAAACATTGATGTATACTTGTTATGATAGGGTTATTAAACTTTTTAGAGAGATGCCTCTGGCCGAATTAAAGTGCAAACAAGACCATATGCTGAAGTCAAAATGAGAGTGAGAAAGAGAGTGACAGAGACAGATTAAGTAGAAAATATCACCACTCCCATTGATCCTCTTCTGGTCTTCTGGGTGGTGTGTGTCCTGCAAAACATAGAGTGCAATGGATTAATATAGGTTCAGGCCAGGTGAGAATGCCCAGGTACCTCCCCTGGCAGGGGAAGGGGGGGCAAGTTTGACACTATCTTTTGCAGCGGATTCTGGATCTGCAGCATCACTTTGCATCACGTGCAATGCTCTGGGTGCAAGGCCTCAGCAGTGAGTCTGGGGAGAAGTTCAGGGGGTCTTTGATGGTTTATGACTCCACGTCAGCTGCCCCTCACATGAATGTCCCATGGATATGGCCTTCCTGGGGTGGGCAGGGTTTACAACCGAGACAATTTGTGTAAAGGAGGGTGAGTGTTCACTGCCTCTGACCAGATGTTCGGACACATAACCAAAAACTCCCTCCCCATACTCCCTGCCCCGAAGCCAGCCAGAGCTGATTTTCAGGGCAGCTGCTGGGTTTGGCTTTCTTTGTTGGTATCTTCTTCTCCCTCAGCCTTATTTACTTCTCCCTAAATCTGAGATAAATGGACAATAGTGTCACCTTTATCTTATCTCAAGTTCCATTAAGCAGTGTAACTCACAGTCCAAAGTTCCAGTCAGGAGGCATATTCAAGGAGGCGTGGGCTTTGGTGGTCACAGCTTCTTTACACAGTTTTACCACAATGGGCAAAAGATCCTTCATAACAATGTTTAAGCCATTAACAGTAACATTTGAGTCTCTCACAGTATTAAATCTCTTAATGCCATCTTCCTAATTTTACAAACTATAAATACCCTTTACTGTCTTTGAGCATGTTCTTGTGCTAGATACAGCATATCGGCTGTAATATCATCCAAAGAATTCACATGATTTAGTCCTTTCATATTCAGTTAAGTGTTCTCAGAACATATTCTGTCAAAACATTTTAAATATTTGTATAATACTGTAAAAATAGTGTTGTGCATATGTTATCAGACAGTAGGAGATTAATTAGCATTCTTTACAGTCTGAGCTACACTGGAATAGAAGAGGTGCACATTACAAGGTGTGATGCCTCAAGGGAGTTTGTTCTCTACGTACAAGGGCTTTAAAACAAGCCCCACTGAGAGGCTGGTTTTGATTTTTAAATTGTAAGAATTGCTAAGTAAAAATTAATTGATTCATGATTACTAAAACACATCAGTCAAAGAGTTTTGGCAATGCTTATACCTTACCTACTTTCAAAAAGCTCAGAATCTGTTCTGGGCTGTAAATTCCTGGATGCAAGACTGCAAAAAATGGCCAAGTGCATTTCTTTTCTTCTGGGTACAATTTGAATGGTCTCTGCATGCACTACTGACTATCTAAGCCTAGGATTCTAGTGGAAAAATAAGTCACTGGATATGATGGAGAATTGCAAAACTGAATATTTTGGATAATTGTCATGGGTGAGGTAGACACAGGAACAGAACCACACTGCTTAGTGACATATAATGTCAAAGATATTTGTGAGTAGAATGGGACTGCTGCACAAGAGTGTCCTCCATGAAGGGCTGTTGTTATCGCTGTTTGTTGCTTTCTAACACAGCTGACTGATGTAAGCCACCCATGTTTTCATTGGTGACATCACCATTTCCTTTTACATTCTCCATAGCTATAGACATCTGGACATTGTTACCTAGGTTACTATCACCTCCTGGCTTCCAAAATGTCTTACCTGGGTACAAATTTGTATTGACTTCATCTTCTTTGCTTCTTTCCTATGCATACCTAATCATCAGAGCAGGTCAGGTGTAGCCCAGAGCTTTGAGAGAAGCCTCTCCATAGAAGCTGTTTGTGCTTGGTTTGCTTTTGTAGCACATACCAGAATCATATAACAGTTCAGGCTGGGCACTAGGCAAATTCAGTCAAGGTCTCAGTCATTTCAGTGGTGTTGTGGTGGTTTAACACCAGCTGGAAATTAAATTACAAATAAGCCACTCGCCTTCACCTCGCCCCTTCCAGTACGAGAGGGACAGAGGCAGAGACTATGGGTTGAGATAACAATTTACTGAAAACAAAAAACAATGGAGTAAGAAGCGCACAGTAACAGCAGCAATAGCATTAACAAAAGTATACAAAAAGAGAAGTTGCTTTACCCTCAAAACCACCACATAAACGTAGTTCTGTCTGCCCGCCGGGACAAAGACAAGATGGTGGCTGTTCCCATGCTGCCGACTGGCCCTGTCCCAAAGCTCAAGACAATGCTCAAGACAGTGGAAAACAATGATGGCCAAACCCCTGAAAGCTGTATCCTCTGTGTCATGCCTTGCCACTGCTCCGCTGCGCTGGGGCTCGGGCTCCACTGAGGCTGTGCCTCCGCGCCACGCTGGCTCTACTGGGCTCAGCCGCACTCGCTGCTTTTCCACACCACATCCCATAGCCGTGTGAGAGGGGATGGATGGTGGCAAGGGGACAGGATCTGCAGGGCTGATGGTTCCAACCTTCCCACTGGAGAGAGGGAAGCAAAATGGCAAAATTCCTGGGATGTGCACAACTTTTCTTCACCCCTCTCTTCATCTAGGGCAGGTGCTTTCAGATAGGTTTTACCCTTTAGCAATACATTTTACCCTTTGAAAATTACCGTACTTTGTGAACTTGGTCTGAACTTGCTGATAAGGAGGGGAGGCTTTTCATGTGTTTCTGATCAGAAAGATGCACGATGAAGAAATACTTCTTCACTTTCTTGCTTCTTTTGATTTAGCCCAGCTTGTAACTTGAAACAATGTAATTTTATATACACCAGAGTCATACAGACAATTCTGAAAGACGTGGGATTTTGAGTTCTTAATTAACTTGAAGAAAGGAGTTTGGGGTTTTTTGTCTTACATTAATCTACAAAGGCATCAACTTCCATGAATTAACAGAAATAATAATGTGTTTGAGTAGAAGTGGAGGCTTTGAAGCAGAGTTCTGTTCTGTAGAGTGCTTCATGGTCACTGGAGGAGGTCACTGTCTATCTTAATAATTTTAAAAACTGAAATTAAAACCTTTGTGCAGTAAGAGGCAAATAATACAAATTTGAAACAGAGTAAATAATTGCTTCCACAGTGCATGATCCAAAAATAAAGCAGTTATTTTTCTATAGCAGTTTAGAATGTGGTCTGCCAGAGGAAAGACAAAAAAAAAAAAAAATCCACTACTTTGATGGGATGTGAATACCATGTTGGAGAATATTTTAGTTAGGAAAAAAAAAAGAGTAAAATTGCAGGTTTTGTAATGTGTGTTTCCTGCAAATGTGTCAGACCTAGTTGCAGCTTAGACCAGAGATCTTCAAAGCAATTCAGGTTTACCAAGAACTAGAATGACACAGAGAAAGAGAAAGTGAAGAGTTTGTTTTACAAGGTCAGCCAGTCCCTGACTTTTGCAGCAGAGGAAGGAGGTAACCAAAGTAATTAAGGCATAAAAATTAAAACTAAGATTATTACTTAAGATGAAGAAGAGACACTAAGTACTTCCATTTGCTTTGTGAATGAGGTGTGTTCTGTGGTGCTGAACCCCCACATGTGGGACATGCCATCTTCTGTCTCAGGGACATCTCAGGAGCATTTCCTCTCATTTAACATTCCTGATGGGCTGTCAACATACTCCCTCACTTCCTATATCTGGGCTGGTTTTAGGTACTTCCAGCTCTTCCCTGAAGGTTGCTTCTAGCCAGCCTCTACAGATTTCCACTTGTGATTACAGAATGTGTATGGTAGAGTTGGTTTTGTCTGGGAAGTACAGGGCAGAAGAGAATTAAAGCTGACTTAGACTGTAAATGCACATATGTCCTTTTCTGATGCTGAAAAAAACCCAAACCAAGAAAAAAAACCAAAACAAACCAAAATGAGCATAATGTTTTATTTTCCCTTTTCATTATATAGTGTTTTTCTCATATTCTAATTATCTTCTCAAACATTTGTCTGTATACTGTGGAAATCTGTCTTCCAGGAATTTATGTCAGGCAAAACTGTGAACGTGATGTAGATTCTAGAGAAATGAATTCCTATCCAACTATTCATATAATTTAGTAAAACTACTTCACTTAGTCTTATCTCTTACAACAAATATGCATGCTTCATTAATTGACCAAAATAAACTAGTGGCAGAAATGTAGCTTTTTCAATTTTCCTTTAATAAGGAGAAAACAAGGACAAACAAAAACAGAATGAGAGAAGCTTGTGTGGGAGATTGTAAATTGATTTTCTTTTGAGATAGAACATAAGGGTTCTATTTCTGTTCAGTGCTGGCTCATTTGAGTATTTGTGCTGGTACAAGAACATGCAGCTAACAAGATGAGTTACAGAATGTTTTGTAGTCGTTCCTGTGCAACCATACTAATGTGAGATGTCACTGAAGAATATGAAAATTTCAAGAATGCAACATTTATGGTTGACTTTGTTAAAATGAAGATGGATATGTAGATCGATGTGAAGTCTTGTGACAAGCTTAATAATTTGCTTGCACTTCTGAATGAGAAAAAGACCTTAGAAAGTCAGGAGAGGGTTTTCAGGTTTTTTTTCTTTTTTTTTTAACTATTTTTTCTCTGGAGTTCATTATATGTAATGGTATAGGGTAAATGGAAATTCTATAATTTCCTAATCTTACACTAATGCTATAATTACCATTTTGTAATCCAATCCATAAATCCTTCTGGTCACAAAGAAGAAGATAAGCTCCAGTCTTCTTATATGTAGTACAAAAAATACATTCATACAAACTTCTTTTATAGAATTAGATCATTTTGTTACAATACTTCTGAAGATGTCATTTTTTCGTACACCCTAAGCCTGCTTTTTTCTCTCAGTTACTCTTAGGCAAAGCAAATTTTTTCATAGATGTGGTTAAAGTTAGAGGTGTTCATTAGCAGCTGAATCTCCTGCTGCTTCACTGATGGTAATAGGATAAGCTTTTTAAATAGTAAGGTTATTTTTCATTCAGCATTATTCTCTTAGTTCCTTATATAAAAAAAAATCCCACAAAAATACCACTGAACAGAATAATTCAGCTTGTGATTGGCACTCAGTCTAGAAGCCAATATATCTTTCTTCTCCTTAGTCTAAAAGGTCCTTTATTGTAAGGATGTCATTTGTCATAACCAGTTCTTTTTAAGTAATACAATTTGGACTGCCTACATTTTGGTACTTAAATATTTTTAAATGAGGTAGTCAATAATTTTATTATTTGATGTGCCCTTTGAAAAAGGTGGACAAGACAACTTTTGTGTACTGGAATGTTTTATGAAGTTTTAAAGGGAATGTGAAATCTTCACACAAAGTTCAAAGCTATATTAGGTTGTAATGAACATGAATTTTTGAAAGAGATAATACAGAATCTTCGCAATAACATTATGGGTGATTTTGTAGAGTTATAATTGACTCTTTGTTTCAAATAGCTAAATTCTGGCTTTAACTTCCTTAGATGTGTGATCAGAAAAATGGAGCAATTGGTGCCTGAAAATTTCTATTTACATGGGAATTTTCTTTTCCTTTGTTCCAGAAAGAGAGAAAAGAAGATAAATGTTTTCAGTTCTCATCAGCTCTTCTGTTAGATTGTTTTGGTTTCTTAGAAGATGCAAAAACTTGCAATTTATTTTTTAAAATTTCTTCTTGTTGTTTGATTGTATAGATTTAATGACTTATTTGAAGTGATGTGCCCTGAGTGAGTGTTTTAGGTCACTCAGAGATATCGGCAAAAGCAGGTTTAGTGCTAAAGTGAAAGTGCAACAAAGCTTGTTGGCAAGGTTCACTCTGCTACTTACTAGCTTGTTAAAGCACACAGGGAAAAATCTGAGTAAAATCTAAAATCAACCGAAAATAATCTCTGTGGAGGCTTGGGATGGAAAAAGCATAAGAATGGGAAATTATAAGGATAAAAAAGAATAAGGGAAACTCTCCTGTTGAGTCACAATGTTAAGAGTGGATCCCCTTGGCAAATGTAACCCCACGCTTGACAAATGGTTCAGGCCTGTAGGTTTTAAGAACACTTAAACTTAACAGCACTTAATTTTTAGCCTAATTTAAACAATTTAACAAAAGATTCTATCAAATTTACTGTAGCATAATAGTAACTCACTTCTAGGCCTTACTTACTTATGAATCTAACATATTTAGGAATCTAAGAGAGCAACAATCACAGTACATTTGCTGTGGCATATTCACACTCATACACACACAGAACTAAAGGAATATGTATGAGGCATATACCAGTGAAAAATTCCTCTTGAATTCAGTGAAGTGCTTGTGTTGGATGCCTTTGCATATTCTCGGTGGTCAAAGGGATGAGTCTTGAGGAGTGGGGGGTATTAGCCCAGGCTCTGTCATCATTGTTTGGTGATCCCCCAGGCAGAGCAAACTTGAGACTTCTCTGTCTCTGAGAAATGTCCTGCTTAGAGGGAGACTGCTGGTCATAGCCCACTGTGGTCCAGGAGAACACAAAGGGTCTCACTTAGGACCACTGTTTATAGGGCCACAAAAGGGTCGGCTTTAGTCATAGTAGTTTTCCATCCTGGCAGCAATTCAAGTCAGTAATTTCTTTTTAAAGTTTGATAGCAAAAATGTTGTTCCACTTGGGTCGCTATTCAGGCAAAAATATAAGTTTCTAAGGCTGTTCATTAAAAAAAAAAAGCTCATTAGGCTGTGCCAGTTCCTGGGAGAACTCATTTTTGACAAGCTCAGGAGGCGCTAAGCCCAGGTGTTGTTCATCAAGGCTGAGGCCTAACGAGCATTTCTGATATCATTGTACAGTCCAAGAAAGAGAAGCAGGAAGGGGGGAGGAACCACCACATGATGCTTGAAGCATATTTTTTTAAATGATTCTTAAATTAGCTAAGCAAATTTTTTTCTGTATGAGAGGTTAGGAGTCTCCTAGGGGTATAGTGAGTTACGGTCTTACATATATCCGGACAGGATGCAGACCAGACACTTGAAAAGAAAAGTAACTTAAAGCAGGCAGCTTTATTCTAAAATAATGTTGGGTTGGAAGAAGTGGAAGTCTAGCAATTTTGATGAAGGCTTCCTGTGGTTTTTTTTGAAGGACGAGGAATACATGACATTTTTTTAAGTCTTGCTGCAGACCTTAGTTGAAGAGGATAGCCAGAATTTGCCTGAAAAAAGTGGTTTAATTGGTAATTGGAGTTCTACCCTTTGTAATGGAGTCCACAAAAGCTCCTCGTCCAAGACCAGTCTTGTAGTCAGGGCAGTCCTACTTCATAGAGCTCATTTTCCCACTCATCAGACAAAATGGCATTTCCCATTTTGCTGGGAGCTTCAAACACAGTTGCTTCTGGAGAAGGTCTTTATTACTTCCCTTCCTCCTTTCTTACACTCTTTCTCCCCCTCTTTCTCCCACTTTTTTTTCAGTTTTGTAATACAGTACCCCGTACCTCATCATATTTGAGGATTAATTTGATTCCCTATTTTGCTGTAGCTTTCCGAATTTTTGTATATGTAAAGTACAGGAGCCTTGCTTTAAACGCCCAGCATTGGATATTGCTGGATAAAACTTTTGTTTCTTTGTTTTCTAACTCTGGCCAGCCTGGTGACATCTTCAGGACAGGCAGATTTCATAGTTTTAGTAGAATTTAACATATGAGCAGCGATCAGATGAGCATCAGATCCATTAGATATGATCCTGATGGATTCATGAATGCACCTGTGCATTTCTAAAGTTAAAATGTATAAAAGTGTTAAAACAGTAAGAACAACAGCAACAATATCTATCAAACCAAGAAACAAAACCCAGTGAGATTTGAGTAGGAGGGTGTCAGTACGGCTCCACAGGATGTTTCCAAGGTCTCTGTGGGTTTGAAAGTGTCAGGAAACTTGGTGATCACGTCTCTGAAAGCCCCCACTCTCTAGGCCTGCTGTGCCTTTGTCATCAGCTGCTGCTCCTGCCATCACATGAGTCTAACTTGTTCCTGATGGGAGCAGAGCTATGGCAGGCTTGCTTTCAGAGCATCTTCCTGCTCCTCCAGGGCACCCCTCTGTGCCACATCTGGAGCTGGCTCACATCAGTGGGACTGCTCCCATGCTTGAAGCAGGGGCTGGGGCAGAAGCACATTGCTGAATCAGAGGCTTAGCATGCTGATTGATGTCTGTTCATCATAACTACGTTCTACAAAGCTTTCTCTGTCACTTTCAGTTTGTTAATTCATTGCTGTAGTCCTCTACCAAATACCTGTTATTACCTTAAATTTCAGTGATGGAAGTATGTGTCTGAAGAGTGATAACATTAAGAATGGCCAGTTTCTTGGGACATAGATGCCATAGATCAAAGCTGAGCTTTCACTGTAAATCTAAGGAAAATTAAATTTTTGATGACTTATTGCTCTGTTTTCAACTCCAAATATTCAAGCAGGATTTCAAATTAATCTGTTCCAGCATTCACGCAGTCAAATGATTGCATGATACAAGAGCACAAGTTAAATCCTTAAAAAAGATTTTTGTTGTTTTGTGGTTTTATTTTTTAATTCATTTAGATGTCAGAAGTTTAAGTCAGAAGGCTTTTATTTTGTTTTGCAATGAAGCAACCGAAAAAGCAACACAAACCTTTGGTTGAAGGCAAAGTCTGTTTCACCACCAAAGCTTAGTAACAAGGGAAGGTAGGGAATTTGAATGGTACATTATCTAACAGAAAAAAAATAAATAAACCTCAGTTTCCTGAGCCTTGGTAACTAATGAACCTTAGATAGTTTTGTTGGACTACTTCAATGTACACAATAAAATTAAACTTAAAAGTTAAAATATCATGAAAATATCAAGTTGGTAATAGTTATGAAACATAATTACAGAAGGGACTGAGATTTGTTTCATACAAAAATGTACAAAGAAAATCAGCTGTAAAAAATCAACACCATAGGGCAGAAAAAACCCCAGAAACTATCAAAATGCTTTTGTGCTTCACTTTTTCAGGAAGAGACTGTTGTAATATGTATGATTTGAAGTGGAATAGGCTGATGAGTTTAAATAATTTTATTGATGCTAAGGGTTTTAATTTGAATTCTTAATACTAATTTCCCTTTTGCTTCATTGGTTAGTGTTACATGAACTATTCTGTGTGTTTTCTGTCTCTGATAAAGGTTTTTTTGCTCTTTCTTAGAAGATTTGTTAATATGTTGAAGAGTAGGTGTTGCACCAGAGCAACATTTTCTTATGAAAGAAAAAGTTATCAGCACTATTCGTAGCAATAATGACAACCTCACTACAGGAATATGTGTCAGATGCAATCCAGAGATCCATGGCTCTGGGAAAAATGAATGACAGTTGACTTTCAGTTTTAAGACTGGCTAGACAGTTCTCAATAGTTCTTCTGAGAAAGCTATGTACAGCCAGAAAGAGCAGTAGTGATGACAAAGTGAAGCCTAATTAAAGTCACTACTGTCAGCAATTCAACTCTACTGGGACATTTTCTCTACGTCTTTTGAAGTTAGAGGTCTCACCTGAGTGAAGCTAACCATTAGGCTATATATGTTAGGTGCATTTGATTCTCATTATTCTCAAATTATTTCTATAATATAAAGATACATGTGTCATGTATGTATACACCATTAAATGTATGCGCAGTCTTCAAAATGATGTTGAGATTGTTGTTTTGGTGAACTAGAAAGTGTTACAAAATCAGACTTCCCATAAATGTGAAGCAGAGAGTGTAGCGGATCCAGGATTTTTGAAGTCCTCTGAATGTGCCCCCTACCTTCTGCCCCTCCAAAATGGAGAGAGGCTGATGGAAACACACTATATTTCAAGGGCTGAAAGTAAATTTTGAAGCTTCTTGTAGAAGAGGTGAAACAAATTGTGTGTAAACTGTGAGTCCCTTATAATCACTAAAATATTCAGTCTCCTAGTTAGCTTTTTTCCTATGGTCTATTTTGTTTATCAGCCAAGAGTGTGTTGAAAGAACATCAGAAGCCACTAGTACTCCCTTCTAAGAAAAGTGAAATAAGGCATGATTCTGGCAATTATGGCTGAGTAAGCAAAACATCCTGGAAGGTGATGATTTTCATTTCACTGCCATTTTTATGAAATCTTGTAATATAAAGGTAGATTCACAAACATTTAAAATAAATATTTAAATAATTTTCTTTTTCTTTTTTTTTTTTTTTTTTTTTTAATCTGAGGTCAGTTTCCATCACATAGCCAGGGTCCAAAGTGTAGACGTCTGGAGATGCATAGCACTGTGAAGGCTGATTAAGAGCACTGGAAATGTAATGGGGACTAAATGAAGTGCTGCTCATTTTTAGATTAAATTTAATAGGCTCTGTTTCTGTCCTTCTCATCCCTTTTCAGTGTCTCTTCTTTGCTGCATTCACTTTGGAAGAAAATTTGGGTCTTAAGGAGGTGTGCAGTTCAAAGAGGGTAAGAGTTTTACACACTGTATTACCTAGTTGCTGCACATCTAATTAACTAGAAATTAGCTACCGAGTTGATATCAGCTAGAGTTTTATCTTTAGTGTCTTGATAGGACAACCACGCTGCACATGCATATATGCTTTTGTTTAACATTGCTGTTAAAAGAGATTAACTGTTAGAACAAAACTTATATTATTTTCTGAGCATGAGAGGTAATAGGGAAAACTGAGCTGATGTTGTATCCTGGTTGTTTGCAAAGCTGTCTCTTTGTGTGGGCACAGTTTAGAATTTATAGCCTACAGCCCCAATTGTTTTGCTTAACAATTATTTGACCTTCAAAATTTAATTAAATATCTCCAGAAAAACATACAGCCAACTTCCTAGCAAGTTCTGACATTAGTACCCCCATCCACATGTATATTTTAATGTCCTTACTATTCACATGCTCTACAAAATGTAAGTCATAACATAACATTTATTTTTGTCAGCTAATGGGTTCTGAGGTGCTTGTGCTTTATGCTCACTTCATCTTCTTGATAGATTTTCTCTGCATTATTCTATATAGTGGGAAGTCCTTTCTATTTATTAAAGCTGCAAAGCAAAGCAATAATACCCCCTGTATGGACAGACATGCCCAAAAGGTGTTGTCTGTCGTCCTCTTTACTCAGTGGCCCCTTAGACATGAGCAATGTTGACTGCATTGTCATGGTGTTCTGTTCTTTGTGGCTTTTTCTTCCATCTCTTTTTTTAGTTTCTCCTATGGCAGCGGCACATCTGTCATGTGGCAGGTTCAGATTTGGTTGCTGAGTGGCGTTGCGTAGATTTAATTACACTTTATCATTTTGTCCAATGTTTGGGCATCCAGTCACATAAGCAGATACATCATCTCTATATCTATCATGTGAAGGACGTGTCAACCTGATTTTTTTGTCTTATGAAGTTGATTTTCTCATTGAGTAAAAGATCGGGAATTATTTCTTTGAATATTAGCATAAGAGGTTATGTGGCTTTCCAAACCATATACAGATTTGTGTATGAGGAATTTTGCAGCTGAATCTAATGTGGATGATGGAGAAAACATTAGAAAACATTAAAAAAAAAAAAAAAAAAAGCTGAAAGAATAATTCTGCTCATGCTTGTGTAATTCAGTAGTGTATATCAAAGAAATCATATACCTCAAATTGAAATTTGAACCTTCTTATTAAATTCATGTGTAATTAAATCCAGAGTTGCAGCCTTTTGTTTTAATGTCATCTTCCTATCAATGTATATTCACAAACATTTTCAGGCGTAGTCTAGCTAGTCATAAATCATCTGATTTATGATCTGTAACTTTATGGACTGTTACAAAACTAGGTCACTTTTCAATATGTATGATATTGTGAAAGAATAGTGTTTGAGAGAGATACTGTGTTATGATACTGACTGCTCTAAACCCACAATGTAGATTCTTACCACAGAGAAATGAGATAAAACATGAACGTTTGGAAATCCGTGTTCTGCTCCATTTGCATCTGACTTTGGACTGGTAACTTTAACTAGAAATTTAAAATAAAATGAAAAGTAGAAACTACTTATTATCAATTCTTTGAATTTGTGTTATTGTTGCATCTCAATATACTAAAGTTAGCTAAAAACACGAATAGCCCGACCTTTTCTGAGGTAGAAAAAGACTCTTACATGAAGCTGCTTTTGAGTGTCCTTGAGTCAGTCTGATGTGACCAGATCTACTGCAGAACTTGAAAAATGCCATGTTTGGTTCTCTTCTTAAATATATGACTTAAAGGCCCAAGGGGCTGGGATGCATTAATGACAATTTAAATGGATCCATAACTGTGCGGAAGAGATACAAAAAAATAAGCCAGGGTCTTTGAGATAGTATCTAAACTTATTAAATACATGTTCCAGAATGCTCTGCTTGGATTTGAAAACATTCCTATCACTTGTTCCTTGACTTTTCCTACAGGCTGTTTTGCATATAGTCTGGCTATATGCCTCTGGCCATAACATTAGTTATTTTTTTAAAAAGGTAAAAATTCTGGGACAGAAACCAGCAAATAGAATTCACGACACCACCAACAAGCTGAGACAAGATACATGAGGCATGAGAATGAACACAGTTCAGAACTGGAAATAATAAATCTCTAACATTTAGTCTACAGATATGAGTAAATGCAAGCTTGTCTGGAAAACAAATTAAGCACTGTAATAGCTTGCTGCTTTGCAAAGGTTAACGGTGTTTAGAGTCTGGAAAAAGGGGAAATTTTTGACAAGATACAAGTTCTTTTGAGCTGCAACTCATGATGAATATTACAGTTAAAAAGGAATAGATTATCTACATAGATAAAGCACTTATTAATTTCGGACTGGGCACTTCTACATCAGTAACAATGAAATAGTTACCAAGCAGGTGACAAGGGAATAATAAAGTAAAATTCATCATATGTAGTGGCAATTTTACCCATGTTATTTAAGTATTTGAACTACATGTGTAGGTTAATAGAGTGGAAAAAAAGTGACAGGCAGCTTGTAATATTGTCTTGGTAAAAGATCTGGGCTTGTCAAGAGACTATTCTTTTTACATTTTAGGAGATTTCGGGTACTTCATAGTTCAGAGTCAGAGAAAGACTCCAAGCCTACCTAAAACTCAAACTAAAAGTTTCCCCTTTTCCTCAGGAAAATTGAAATTCCATACTTTATTTATTTTTTTTTAAATGAGCAGATGACATATAGTAAGTATGAACCCCAACAAAAAAAACAAACCACCAAACTACCTGTACCCCCAACACAAAATTATAATTGAATTCTTTCTGTATAGAGCGAGACAAATAATTAAAGGAATGGGAATAAGGAGAGTCTTGCTAAGAAAGAAATTCTAGGAGAAATGCTTTTGCAATGTTTTTATTAAAACAAAAAATAATCTCTGATTACTTCTTGGATTGCCTTTCGCATCTAGTATATCTTCTGGGAAAGATTTTTTTGATATCATAGAATCATAGAATGGCTTGGGTTAGAAGGGATCTGAAAGATCATCTAGTTCCAACGCCCCTGCTGTGGGCAGGGACACCTTCTACTAGACCAGGTTGTTTAGAGCCCAATCAACCTGACCTTGAACACTTCCATGGATGCGTGATATAATATAGAACATACTGGGCATTTAATCTGAGGGAAAGAAATAAATGAAGGAGAGTGACCAGAGATTCTGAGCAGCACTGGGAAGAGCTAAAAATTTAGACCATAAGAAACACAAAAAGGGAAAATAATAACTAGAGAGAATAGAGGAGAAAGCAATAAGGAAAATAGTAAATAAAACAAATATACAAATGTATGTGAAGATATATCTAAATCCATCTTGACCGTCTTGGGAATATGTGTTTTAGCAGTGTATGGGTAAAACACATCCGTGGTTTGGGAAATGCTGGGGAAATTCCCCCCACCCCTTCTATTTTTTCTTTTTTTTTTTTCCCCCTCTGGAAGTTACATAAAATGTAACTTTCAGTATTTTTTAGAAACGAAAGGAGTTTCTATTAGAGAGGTGAAGCCCTGAAATATTTTTATAGGAAGCAAACATCCAGATTTGTCTGATTCTTCCAAGTAGGATATTGGTATACATATTTTGCCTGGTATTTTGCAGTAACAGCATCAAAGAGCTTTGCTTTGGTAATTAAAATGTGAACAAAAGCTGAAAAGAGATATTTTCAAAATCAGAAAGGTGTTTCAGGCATGATCATGAGAATGTATAGAAATATAATTTTTTAAAAGGCTATTAAGGATTGCTGAAATTGACTGTTATTGATCTTTCCACTATTAGTTTGGTGAAAAGATCGTTCCTAGCGTGAGATTTTGCACAAATCATAGAGACCACTCTTTCCAGCATTTTAGATATTAATGGAGAAAATACAAGAGACTGACTACAGACCTGTATTTCAGTACAGTGCCGTCCAGCAATCACTGAGCATGAGACACTGCAGGTTGTAGTTAAATCATTAGAGCCTGGGAATTCATATACATTCCCTTTCAAAGTTACCTCGTATGTTGCTTTAACTACAAACTAGGATTTTAAACAAAGGCAGCAGACTTGTGACTCTGTGTCACTGCAGAAAAACATATTTTCTAACAGTGCATGAAGGTTACTTGACTTCGGGAAAAAAAAGTTTGACCTATTTATATGAACCTCAGCTGCACAAGGAAATAGAACAAGCTGTGAAAGCCCGTTGCATAGGCCAACAGTGCAAGCTATAGATTGCAGAGCCTAAAGTGGTGTTAGTAAATCAAATAATGCATCTCAGTCAGCAGTTGTAACACTCCTTCCTTCCAGAGGAACTGTGACTGTCTTAAATTTGTAAAAAATATTCCTTGCCAACTTGCTGGAAACCTTTTCACTTCCATTCATGGTACGGAAGAATCACTCTGTAATGAGATCTCGTAAAAGACAAAGTACAGCCTTTTCTTTATCTTACTCACAAGCAGAGAATCAAAGAAGTGTAAAAAGAAATCTGGCAACCTGCAAGGAGGGAGAGCCTTGCAGAGTTTTCAGCTGCTGTCCTGTACTGTCATATACTGAATTAGCGAAATAACAGATTGCCAATAAAACTGAAATAATCACATTCTAGGACAGCATGAGCAGTATGAGGAAAGATGTACTGCATTTGTTGGGCTCTGTTGTCTGCTGGTAATGGAAGGTGTGTAGCTAGCTGACTCCTAATTTGAAAAAGAAAAAAAAAAGCTAACTGGTTCTATTTTCTGATAATATTTAATATAATATGACCTTAATTTAGCATCTGTGCTGGGCATGCCCAGTTAGATAAGAATATGTTATACAAATCTGAGTGCTTTTTAAGGCTGATGCAAAGAACACAGGAATGTAATGCTCGAAGTTAATCACCACCTTCTTCATTTGAAAAAATTACTCTCACTCTCTGTGTTGGTTGAACTCCAGACAGCAACCAAGCACCACCCAACTGCTCGCTTCCACTCTCCACAGCAGGAGGGGGGGAAAAGAACTGGAAGGGTAAATGCAAGAAACTCATGGGTTTATATTAGAACACTTTAATAATTGAAACAATAATAGTAACAACAACAACAACAACTTTAATTTCAATGAAAAATAAAGTAATAACAAGAGACAAATAAAACCCAAAAAAGACAAGCAATGAAAATGAAAACAGTTGCTCATCACCAACTGACCGATGCTCACCCAGTCTCTGAGCAGCAGCCCTATGGCCAACCTTTCCCTTAATTTATTTTTGATCATGATGACATATGGTCTAGAATATGCTTTTAGTCAGTTGGAATCAGCTGTCCTGGCTGTTTCTCCTCTCAAATCTTTGTGCACCCCCACCTATTTGCTGTTGGGGTGATGTGAGAAGCAGAAAAGGCCTTGTCTCTGCGTGAGCACTGATCACCAGCAACCAAGACATCCCTGAGTTATCAACAATGTTTCCAGCACAAATCCAAGCCATAGTCCCATACTAGCTACAATGGAGAGAGAAAACTTCAGCGCAGACAAAACCAGCATGGGCTCCCCTGTTATTGTGATATTTTCCTTTTAGTAATACAGGGATGAAAAAACTACTTTGACACTTCAGTTCAAGATTTGATGCCATGAAGTATTGAAGGTCTTATATAAAAAATTAAAAAATGTCAATAGGCTTCTGTGGGAGTCAGCAATCAGCATAATTCACGCAAAAAATAAAGTGACAGTGATCTGCAGCATGCACAAATGGAGGCAAAAGATCCTGGTCTGCTTATCATTGTACAGGCTTTGTAAAGTTTGAGTCATGAGAAGATGTTGATGGTGGCTTACAAAAGGATGCTGAAGATCAGTCACCTGAGAATGACTAATTACCATCATGTTTTATCTTAATAATAGTAATGAACTACATATCCGTACAACATTGAAATGCTTGTCAGTTATGGGTTTTTAATGTAGAAGAAAAAATACTAAATTAGTAGTGTTTATTGATTGTATATCACAATAAAATGTATCAGTGGTTCACCAAGGGAAGAGAGGACATAGCTGTTCTCTCTGAGTAAAATAATGTTGATTGGTCAGTCAAGCACAGGATGTAACAAACACACATATCTAAGGAAGCAGAAAAGTATTTATTTTACACAAAAAGCAGAGTCAGCTGATTTTCTCTGTATGTACCCAATATAGTAATTTTCCAAGAGAAAGGCTGATGCTGCCTGGGTGCATTGGGAGATTTGATGGGAGAACATGGCTACAGGAATGTAACGTTTTGCCAAAATGTAATGATTTTTGGTGGAGGCAGTAAAGCGGAGGTTCACTCTGAAGGTGCTGTCCGGGGTATAAAGTAAGGAAAAGATTACAAATGCTTCTGCCATCTTCCCCGCAAGAGTGTACCAGCTCTACCTGGTTTTGAGAGGAGGAGAAAGAACGTTCTTGTTTAATCTTAGCTGAATAGACCAAGTTTCTCTTGTGAGCACATTTAAAAGTATTAGAGTTGAAGAGAGGAAAAAAAAAATGAAAGGAGGCGGGGATACGCATTTAACTTGGATTCAGTTAAGGTGATTTTTAAATGCATGGATAACAGATTACCACTTAGATATTATGAACATAAGAATAGGAGGAACCTAAACATTATGTCTCCAGCAGGGTTTGGAGCATCCGAAAATGTGAGTCTTTATTTCATCTCCATAGATTAGGCACCATAAAAACCAGAAAAACAGATGTCAAAACCAGGAAACCTACTTTGGCGCCTAAGAATAATTTTGTTTTTTCTTTCAGCTGTATATAATTCTTAGTGATTATCATGTTATTGGTAGTTAGAATACACAGAGTATAAGGTCAGCTTAAGCTCTGTAAAAGTGTAGATAGTTTGTGAATTGAATAAGAAAACCAAATTTTGATCAATGTATAGAAATCAAATTCAAATTGCTGTTTACTATCATGGATAAGTAATACTAAAAAATATGATCAATTCATCTTGAAAATAGTGGTGCATTTCAGCAAGGTGCTGTAGAGCAAAAGAGCAGCATATATTAAGCAAAAGCAGAAAATTCCATGCAGTGCTATTAAGATGTAATTGTTATAAACAAAGGTTTTATTGAGAATATTCACCACTCTCTGTAGGAGAGAGAAGAGATCAATAGCATTCATGAGCCAGTGCACTTGAGTAATCAAGTTTCTTAATCTTTTTTACACATAATAACTTCCCTTTGAGCACTACACAATTTAGTACAGCCACGAATTATAACTCAGCAAATAAGTTGGTGCACATTTTCCAAAGATTGAAATCAGCCTGAAAAAATTGCAATGAAGTGTAGCTTTTCTTTTTTTGTTCCTTTTAATTTTATTTTTTCTTTTTTTTTTTCTTTTTCCCTAGATGGCTTTTCTCCGTCAAAACTCATTGGTTTGTTCTCTCATGGAGCACATTGAAACTGATTGTGTTTTGGATGCTTCCTTTTTGATTAACTGTGGGCATTTCAAGTTTACATGTGTGATTAATCACAAAACCAAATGCATGTTGCATGCTCTGTGCATGTGACTTGCTGCAACATGAAGGCATCGACAAGTCACTCTTGAAGGAGTAATCTTGGAAGCCGAGGAAAGCAATTGTTGTGCCAGGTCATGTAGCTTTTAAGTAACACTGAAATCTATTCAACAAATTTTGTATTCTCAGAATGCAGTTTTCATAAGTGGCATAACCTTTTTGATAAGAACCATTTGACATTTCAACCTATCACTTATAGCCAAGAAGGACTAAGCCAGTGTTGCAGACACATGGCTGCATTTAGTTCAAATCCTCTCTGCTTGCCTCAGTGGATTTTTTCAGATCCCTTCTCTCTATATTCAATTCCCTCTTTGTGAAATACAGTTGCTAGTATTCATATTCTGTGAGGATCTATCAAGATGTTTTATTCATTAGTGCCTAGAAAGTCATGTGCTACACTCTGAAGCGTTTATTTATATGATATATACGGATGTATAAATGAACAGTCCTAGTATATGCACTACTCGTCATTACTTGTATCATTATTTTGTTTTTTTGGTCTTTGGAAGATTATGAAAGCAATGTTTTATGTAGTAAATACACTATTTCTTTCATGTTTAAAAGGTTTTATGTGCTTTTTGTTCACCACCGTCAAATTGTGCTATCAATAACCATACTGCTACATTATAAACTCTTTATTAGTTCTTAGTTCCACAAAAATAGGTTTCTTTTGGTGAGGTCATTTGTTTTTTTCTTCCCAAACAGGATGGAAAAAAATTGAAAACCCATTTTTGTTACATTGTAATGTATATTTTTCTTGGTTTTCTTGCAATAAGGTTGCAAGAACTGTGTCAGTTGTTTGGTTTTGGTTTTTTTAAACATTCAGGATTAAAGTTAAGGAAAATGGTAGGAAGATACATATTAACATTGTAGCTGTAAATCTTAAAGTAGGATTTCACTTGTGCCAGTAATTTCTGAAGGTGCATGCTAAGCATGTTAGATGCAGGGGATACAGACTGTTTCCTTTATAACGGAAGCTCTGCCAAAAAAAATTATGTGACAAATGTTGTTGACCTGTTTTTAAAGAACAGCATTTTGAGGAGATCCATGGAAGGATATTATACCACACAGAAAAGAAAGGTTAGCAAACTCAGCATGTGAAACATTTAAAAGTGTTACCTACTTCTCCTTCCAATGCAAAACTGAAGTTTTGCAAAACTGCAAAACACTCCATTGAGTGTTATCAATTTTTTTTTCCTCATCTGTAAACAGATAGCAGAAAAATTCTCCTTTATTATACTTTTGTGGATGCGGAAGACCATGGTATGAAGGTCAAAGAATGAAGTTTTATTTACCTTGTTATTGACAAGGTTTTTAGAAGAAGAACATTTTTTACCTTTTCTCTCTTCCTTCTTCCCTTTTCTTCTCTCTTTTACTTGTCTTTTTCCTGGTCGACTCTAAAGCTCAGAAAAGACTGTTTCCAGTGTTTCAGCTTCTGAATTGAAAAATAATTTTGTGGAGTAAGTGAACACATGCTTTTGAACAGAGAAATGAGCAGAACCAAAAGCAGTACCAGGAAAAATGGTCCATAATGACCAGAGGAATGTCATGCTGTTTACCCAGGGCAATGTGTGCTCACATCCCACTGTGCTTTGCAGCTGCTCTGAATGGAAGAAACACTGACTGTCCTAAAATATGTTATCTACAGTGACCATATGCAGAAAATGGAGTCATAGGAAATTTAGGCTTTGTAAGAAGCACTCATGGAATTGCAACTGCAATATATCCTAGAAGTAAATTTTCTCCAAATTCTTGGAAAAAATTACTTAAGTTTGCACCACTGAGTGTGTATAATGTTTTCCAATCTTTGTAGTATAAGAATGAGGAAAGTCAAGTATCAGTTTTTCAGGACATTAGGGACTTGAGTTCATTTCAGGTGGAACTGATGTATACTGATTCTTTTTTTTCTTGTTTTTAAATCTTCCCTGCAAGCCACATTTTCTTCTTCTGAAATGCCATTTTAAAATGCCTGCAGATCCTGTGAGCACAAAGGTTTGTTTTGCCATCCATATCATTGCTCTAAAATGTATTACACAAAAGCGGAAAGAAAAGTGGTAAATTATTTGTTAAATTTCTTCAAGCATCATTTTCACAAATCTTTCTCCTCTCTTCCCTTTTTTCTCTTTTTTTTTCTGAGCAGCTTTAGCAAAATAAAAGGGAGCCAGAAGACTCAGGGAAATTAATTATAAACTGACATGTTGTTGATTTCGTGCCTTATGTGGATGCAAAAAAGTTTAGATTTTTCAATAGCACCCAGTCCTCTCTGGTTTTTTGTGATGTTTGCCTTTCCTCCTTTTTTTTTTTTTTTTTTCTTTTATCTTATGGTTTGGTTTGTTTGGTTTTTTCAGGGAGATGTTCTTGCAGGCTGTGTGAATGTTACACTTTTCAGCTGTATGTTTCTAGGCTCGTTAATAACCTTAAGCAGATTTTTTGTGTCGGTTACATTGATAAAAATGTGCAACAATGCTTTGCTTGTCTTTGGTGCTTGTCTAGATGTCTATCTGTGTACTTGAAATACAGAATCTCTTATCCTTTTTTATTTTTAGGGTATGATCACTGATTAGGAGAAAATGGCTTGTCAACTCCTGCAGGAAAGTTTGCTGCATCCCAAATTCAGTTTGCTTTGTGCTTGCTTCACAATGAAGTGCCAAGTCTGCTGCTGTTTACGAAGTTAAATGGTGTTACCAAAAAAAAAAAAAAAAAAAGCAACAATACACTAGAACAAAACAGCAAAATAAGTATTTTCTATCTGTTTGTCTCGTTCCCCACATTAATTTTATTTTCTCCCGAGCTCCAAATTGTCTGTGCAAAGGCAAAAAGCACATCTGCCTCCTCGAGAGGATTCTGTTTCAAGCAATGTCATAACCCGCCCAGGCTGTTAAAGTGACATGCAAGACTTTCCTTACCCTTTTTCTTCCTCTATGAAACATTTTAGGGTGGAAGAGAAAGTGTTTAGATCCTCCGGGTGATTTCTGCTCAGCCAAGCTAATTCCATTATCCGTTAGTCATGTTTACATCAGGCTAACAGCTAATAACTCATGTGGAACTCTGTAACCATCTTTAATCTTGTTCTTCATCCAGGAGCCTGGCTTTCTCAGATTATTGATGGTGATGGGTAAGTGTCCTGTCAGGCTTCTGCTCATGGAATCGCAAAGCGGCACAAGGTCAGCCCTTTCAGACCAGCTCTCTGGGGTGACATATGGTAATCACACGTACCCTTCCTCCTAAGGGAAAGAGCTGACTGTCTCATACAGAGTCTCAAAATAGTAATTGTTCTCGTGCAACCTGTTAAAGAGTTGAATTTTCCCTTCTGAAAAAGTTGGAGATAGATGTAGAGAGAATTGTGACTGACTAAAAGTCTGTTGTCAGCTTGGTGGCAGGCTGTTTGTATCCAAGTGATTCTTTTTTGTAGTAAAATGATCTTACAGAAGATTTCAGAATCCCAGTAGGCATACAGATGCCAAAGGATGCCCTCAGAATTAAATTAAGCACGGATGACATACTGTGAAGAAATTACTTTTTAATTCTTTTCTGACTGAGTTAAACAATTCAGAGTACCAACAGTATTATAGAGCAATAATCTTTTTGTATTAATTTGTCAAAATGTTTAGGTATGAGTACTTGAAGGTGTGAATAGTTACTATAATTTTCATTCATGTTTGTGTAGACAGCAAAGAACCACTTAGTGTCAATATAATGTCAAATCATAGCTTTAACCTTAGGCTCTATTGGATAAGTGAAACTGAAATAAGGTGAAGAACTTGTTTAAGCTGTTTCTATTCAAGAGGGCAAATCTGCTCTATTGTTGCAATCAGAATGAGTGAGTGTAAGCAATGCCAGGGTAAGTGATCATGCTTTTCATCCTAGACAGTGCTCAAGAAGCCTGTCTTTGTCTATTGAATAAAGATGATGTGCAAGTATCCTGCCAAGCTTCAGTTTGTGAAAACTAAATGAGGCCAAGAGCAGACTTTGCTAAGGAATCTGAAATTTATGCAGCCATGAAATGCTAAACTTTCTTACAAGTGTGTTACTACTTTTGTGATTAAAAAAAAAAAAACCACAACAAAACGAAAACCAAACAAAACCAACCAAACAAAACCCCAATCTTCAACCAAAATTATTTGGTCATGTAAGTCATTTTGCAGAAATGCAAAATAGTAGGATGTACTATGCTCTGCAACAGTGTCTTTTATTAATCTCAGTGTAAAATTTTTCCATTTGAAATAGGCGACCAGATCCTTATCTTAACAGATATCATATCTCCAAGCAGATAATGTTTAATTGAATAAAATGGAAGATATAGGGGTGTAATGGGATCCGTGAAATTGTGGATTGTCTCTTGATGGAAATGGAAAGCAATCTGCTAACTCAGTTAAAATTTGATTTTATTACCTTATTCTAAAGAACAACTAAAAATATATCTGAATAGACATAATGGACTTTAAAATATTTTCAGACATTTGATTTTATCATTTAAATAAAAAATCTCTTTTCTTTTATAAATAAATATAAAATCTCTTTTCTTCCCCTTTTTCTTTCAAAACTATCCATAGACTCATAGCATCATAGAGTCACAGAATGTTTTGGATTGGAAAGGAGACTAAAAATCATCAAATTCCCACCCAGTGTCACGTGCCACTAGACCAACCTGTCCACCCTGGCCTTGAACAATTCTAGGAATGGGGCATCCACAACTTCTCTGAGCAACCTGCGCTAGTGCCTCACCACCCTTTGAGTAAAGAAATTTTTCCTAACATCCAATCTAATTCTCCCATCTTTTACTTTAAAATCTTTCCCCCGTACATTGTCTGCCAATGTAAAAAGTTGCTGTAGATCTTTCCTATAAGGTCCCTTTAAATACTGGAGGGCTGCTAATAAGGTGTCTCTGGAGCCTTCTCTTGTCCAGTCTGAACAACTCCAGCTCCCTCAGCCTGTCCTCATAGGAGAGGTGCTCCAGCCTTCTGATCATCTTCATGGCTTCCTCTGGGCTCTCTCCAATGGGTCTATGCCCTCCTTATGCTGGGGACCTCAGATCTGGAGGCAGCACTCCAAATGTGGTCTCACCAGAGCAGAGAAGAGCAGAGCAGAGGCCAGAATCACCTCCCTTGCCTTGCTGGCCACACTGCAGGGTATGATTGGCTTTCTGGGCTCCAAGCACACACTGTTGGCTCATGTCCAGCTTTTTGTCCACAAGAAACTCTAAGTCCTTCTCTGAAGGCCTGCTTTCAATTAGTTATTTTTCAGTCATTTCTGGGATTGCCTCGACCCAGGTGCAGCACCTTGCACTTGGCCTTGTTGAATCTCATGAGTTTCTCATCATCACACTTCTCAAGTTTGGTCAGGTCCTCTGGATGGCATCCCATCCTTCAAGTGTGTCAACTGCATCACTCAGCTTGGTTTCATCTACAAACTTGCTGAGGGTTCATTCGATCTCACTGTCTATGTCATTGATGAAGATATTAAAGAACATCGGTCTTGAGACAGAGCCCTGTGGGACAAAATAGTATAAAACAGTTATTTAAAAAAAAAAAACAAGCCCCAAGCCTCAAAGTTTAATGCAATAAAGCTTAAAATCTGTTAAGCAGGGTTTTTTTCAGTTGTTTTTTTTAATTTTTTTTTTCCCAGAATGAAATGTAATCTGTTTAACCTAATTATTTTTATTATTTCCCTTTACTAAATTAGAAGCACCAGAGTTTGGGGAGCAGTGATTTGGTAAGAGAGAAAACTTAGTTGATTTTTTGGCCTTTGACTCAAAGCAAGGACTTTCTGTTATTGTGTGTAATGGGGAAAGGTGGGAGGAGAACGCAAGTGACAAAAGTGGCTGAAGAAAGGAAAGCCAAGCTCACGGGCCCCGCGGAGGTTGATTTGCAAGCCTTAAAAGCCTGAGCAGGTGCAAGAGTACAGGCCTGCCAGGAAACTTTGTGTTGACAGAAGGATGGAAATTCATGCAAATAAGTCTTTCTTGTCACAACTTAGCACTTGATAGATGAAAATTATGCTGATTTTATAGAATTAAACTGTCATTTTATGGAGAGAATTATTTAGAACTGCTGTGTTGTAATATTCAATCATGTGAACATAAGTAAAGGCTGCCTTCAAAAGCTTTACCTCTGAGTCCTTGCTCTTCCTGCTGGGTTCCAGGAATACTGTGGCCTCCTTTGCATAACTCTGTCTGTGGCTGAATCTCCTCTGCTTGTAGCTGCTGGATTTCTGTAGTCTCCAACTCATAAGGTCATTACCCATCATGGGGACATAGATTTTACCTCCCTGCTAATATGACATGTTAAATCATCTGGGCAGACTTCTGGCTTGTGCTCTATATTGAAAATTAATTTTGTAGTTCCCTGCCTCTGCTTTATAGGATGGCACCTTGTAATCTCTTTTTCTCTTCTGCTTTTACCTCCCACAATTGATATCTCCAACTGGAATATACTCCATTTAATTTATGATAGCAGTGGTTTCAGGATACAGGGCTACTGCTGTACTTGGGTTTATTTTTTTTTTTTTTCAGTTGGTGTTTTTGTTCATAAAGATTTGCAGATTTTCTGTTATTAAAAGACGATGGAAAACAACTGCTATACAACACTGCAACATACTGTTTTTATGAGAGGCCTTATCTTAGAATGCTTCATTGTGTGGAAAACAAGCTTCTTTTTCCTTTTCTATTTAAAAAACTCTTTTTAAACAAACCTTGTTTTACAATTGTTCTTGATTTTAAATTAGGATTGATCTAAAAAGCTGATAATTCTAAAAGGGAAGGAATCTGTGTTTCAATTTGTTTGTTGGTTTAATTACGAATAAAGTGCAATCTACAAAGAGAAGATGACATTTCAAAATACTATATGAAATGAGATTGTAATTTTTTTTTAGTTTTTTAATTTTGAGGTCAATAGACTTTGTTCATTAATGACCATTTTTATTTCAAAATGTTTTGATTCTAAACGATATTTTATGTCTGAAAATACTTTGAAAAAAGTCTAAAATGAAAATGAGTTTTCAAAAATATTTCCTCATTTCTAAAATAATTTTTCTTTAGTTTCACATGATTTAACTTGGTATAGCCAACCATACCATTTCTGATAGAAATTTTTCACATAAGTTGTCAGCCGTATTTACCTTTCATTAAACAATGGAAAGAAAATTCAGATCTAAAAGTTTAAAAAAGAAAAAGTTTCCCATCTTACAGAGTTTCCTACTTCATATAATCCTAATCTAAATCTAATTCCATTATTTCTCTAGTCTGTGCAGGCCTCTTTTATTTTGCCTCTGTTTCCTATAATCTAAAAAAGAAAACTAAAGCAGTATCAGAAGAGAAAATGTCATTGGAGAAATGTCCATCATCAATGGAAGGGTGTATGAAAAGATTAGACATTTAAAATGGTTACTTGTCTTTTTAGCTTCTGTCATGTTTTCTTTTGCAATTTCTCATCTTCTTAAAATCTCAGTAAGTGTCCAATTCTATTTTTCACACCTTGAAAGTTTTCTGGCCTTCTTAGTTGTGCTGTACTTTTTGAGTGCTGCATTAAGAATTTGATAAACAAGAACTATTTCTCTTATTAATCCCTTACTTTGTAAGAAAGCAAAATGTATTCTAGCATCTATTGTGTTTGCAATTTATCCATTTAGTCTTAAATTTTCATCACGTTACTCCTCCTGCACTGACCTCTGTAACCTCAAGAAGCTTTTGGGACACAAATAGGATTAATTTTATTTATTTTGTCAAAATTAAATCTATAGTTCCAGTTTTGACAAGAGAAAATTTAAAAATAAAGTATGGAATGTAAAAGTGCTGCAGTAAGTGCTTTCAGTTTGAAAAATAAATGTCACTGGTACGCAGTCAACGTAATAGAAAATGCATTTGAGTTTTGTGCAGGGAGATTATACTCTTTGGGATAACGCATTATATTTGGGTTCGGGTTTTTTTTTCAGCAGAAGAATATATTTAATTTTCCTATTTTCACTTCTAAGCACTAGACCACTGCCCTTTGTAGAAAGTGGAAGATATACCAAGTGCCTACTTTGTTTCTTTTTTTCCACTGGCAAACAGCAACTCTATTGCTGAGCATCTTTCTTGGAGCCCACACGGTACGGGAAGGGAAACCACACCTTAAAAACATCTGAGGAAGTCATATTATTGGCAGTGTCCTTCAGAAATGTTTTTTCTTTAGGTAAACTAGGTGTGGAAAGGATTTCTACACTGTATTGAGAAGGTTAATTTATGTTATTCAGCAGCAAATATATTTGGTGTTTTTTTCTTAGAATTTGCCAATCTTAGGTATGCCTGTAAGGAATACACTTTCATTTTTCTTAGGTATATATAAACATGTCTCTGTGTGTCTTACCATTTATGCATACAGATACACATAGAAAGAATACAAAATAAAGGGATATTTGCTGTCCTGAATTTTTTGGCCTGAAGACCAAAGCAAATGTAGTTGTCATGAAAGCTTTGTTTTGGTATCATAAAAATGACTGAAAATTACATTATTTTTGAAATAAGTTGAAGAAAATTAGAGACCTGAGAGTTTTGCCTTGATTTCCTAGGAGGAAAAAAGAAATCAATAAGAGCTTGTTAGGAGAAATTGTAATACTTGGCACTGGCTTTGCTCTGAGAAGAATTTCCTTTCTTTTTTTTTTTTTTTCCTCTATATTTTTTTTTCCTTGAGGCGATGGAATGCGTAATCTTTGCAGAACAAAAGAAAAGGGATGTCTGGGACGTGAAACTTTGTTACCTCCCATAGGCTGAAAGGCACATCAACTCTGAAAGTCAGTTTAAAAAAAAGTCTTAGATTTGATGCAAATGCTTGGAGAAACTAGTGTTCTTCAAAATCAGATTAGTCACGGTTTGGTATCTCTCTTTCAAAGATCCCATCAAACAGGAAACATGTGAACTAAATCATCAAGGATGTGGTAATTTTTTCTGTTACTCACACAAGCAAACAAATTCTGAGTTTTAACATGGCATATAGTCCAAACTGATCATGAAAAGATATATTGTGCCCTATCCTAATATGTATCTAAAAGCTTGCCCTAGTTTTCCAAAGTGCTCTGCACACACAGCCTCTGAAGCAGACCTCTTTAATTCATGTGTCTAACTACAAACTTAATGTCTTGTGTTAAAATACTGTTGCATTTTAATAACAAAAATAGTCTCATCTGCTCTCTCTTCCCTTTGCTCTCTGCTAAATACTGGTTCTAAAATCCATGAAGAGAAAAAAAAAGCAGTGAAGAGAGGGAGATAGGGAAGGTGATTAATAAGTGAGCAATAAAGAGGTGACTTGATCGATGTGTTGACATGCTGGAATGCTGGTGCAGTATTTTGTTCTTAATTTTTATAACTTGAGCCTGTAGGACATCTGGGATGTTGCACAGTTGCTGACACTTATCTGTGTATTTATGGGGCAATTAACAATTCCCTGCACCTCATCTGCAGGTTTTCTTACGTAACTGTAATGTGATTATTTCTCAGTAACAGTAAAATATTAATGTCTCTGTAACCTGTCTGAAAACTCTTATTTGCATAACTGTTATTCAGCTTGTTTCTGGACAAGGGCTGAGGAAGTCAGTCTTTTTCATTGATTAGCTGAGAGCCATTTTAACTACCTTATTAAGAAATAATCACAACGATTCTTTCTGCTCTGGTTGTCTGCTGCTGCCCAGCCAGGCTGTCAACTATTGCCCCAGATGCTAACTAGTTAAATATTTAATTATAATTAGTGATGCTTGAATACCATAATCATGGCTAACACAGGTAACAGACAACTACTGGCTTTTTTGCTGAGCTGAGAGGAGCCTTCAGAAGGCATAGTACTTTCTAGTTTGGGGATGTATGTGTCCTAAAGAATTAGTTGCTCATTCTGTGCTAATGACAATCCTGAATCTTGGAACCTTGTTTTTCCTTTTCATTTCCTTTGGGGACAGTAGATTTGTTTCCACACCTTCCACTATTACGCAAATAAGTTCTGTAGAAACCTTGTGGTGTCTACTCATACAAAAGTAGAAGGGTAGCCCCCTTCTTCAGCATTATCAAACTATAGTTAGGGGTTTCAAGTGTGTGACCTTAGTGCCAGCCCAGGTTTTGAACTGCTCAACAGAGACTCTACTTCACACACATCAGGTGAGAGGTGTGTCTGATGGGCTCCTGTCTGGTCTCTCTCTTCCTTAGGTCCATACCTGAAGTTCTTTGTGTCTGAATGAAGCTGGCAGGTAAATAGGTGGAAATCCATCTGGTGGTTTAGCAGATGCTGAGAAACAGAAAAGAGTTGCAAGTGGTGAATCAATGGAAAATTCTTAGTCACAGGAGTTTGCTGCATTATGCTTTGTCTGCAAAACCAAAGGAGTAGTAAAGCCAATAATGGTTGATATAATCTAAAAAGTACAACTTTATTCAGTTTCTAAGTTGCAGGGTTTGGGTTTAAATGCTCTTTAATGCCACAAACCATATAAAAATGTGTATGTGTATCAAAAGGGGCAAAACCAAAGAATTGTTTTAGTTCTTTTTGAAATGGAAAATAAGACTGTTCCTGGGGATAAAACCCTCTCAGGAATTTCAAAAGCTCTTACATCAGAGAAAGTTTTCGCTAAAGTGAGGTAAGGTCATAAAAGCATTTCAGTTGGAATTTTACTAAGCAATAAGATTTTACTGTCTTTCATATCATCAATTGCTTTTAACACCTTATAACACTCAGCAAAGCAAATATTTGATTTTATGGTGAATTAATTGTTCACTTTATATATCTGAATGATCTGTCATAAAATGATGAGAATTAATTTTACTATCTCTGTTAGAGAAATATGGGAAGCTGAGTAAATTTTTAAAGAGTATTAGAGATATAAGGGAACTAATTAACAGATATATTTTTTAAAGCTCACTGTGCAAACTGAGCTCTCTCTACTTGCATATGAAAATTTTCAAGGTAACAATTCTGTCACTGAACAGAATCTGTTCATTAAAAAACCAAAAAGTTTGTTCATTATGTTTATGATCAAGCATGACCCCAAACCATTAAAATTTAGATCTTTAAATGAAAAAAAAAAAATCATCTAAATATTTTAGGTATCATAGCTGAGGAAATAATTTTGTCCATTACATTCAAATGCTGTCTTTCAAATAGCTTTTATTTAGTGTACTTAATATCTATTAAGTATCTGCAAGTTTATTTTTACTTGTTTGCAATTGTTAAGAGCACAGAGGGTAACTTGTTTCTTGAAAGCATTCTGAAGATTTCACCAGGCATTTGAGGTCTATAGCATTTCTGAAAAATCAAAATACTTTATTTAGGAGAATAGAGTATAGACCTATATTTTAGACTTCTAGGTTAACAAATGTAACAACTAATAATAATAAAAAGAGACTTATTCATTTATAAAGAAGAAATTGGGACTTTAATTGAAAAATGAACTATAATCTTCTCTAAAATTCCTTGGGACTTTCAAAGACTCATTTCCTAGAAGGAAGTGAAGAGGGTTTGAAAAATGAGAGAGTTTATTTTGACTCACTTACTGGCTTAGTGTAAACAACAAAAGCTCTTCACAAAGAGACTTGGTTATAGTGCCTGTGGGTGAGGCTTTGAAATTCCAGGAAAACAGGAAGTACCTGCTGCTAATGTATAGACCGAAGAAGATTTGCCCTCAGTGATGGAGGACCAGGTTGTGAGCACTTTAGCAATCAGTACAAACACAAATCCATGGGTCCTGAGGCGTCAACCTCACTTAAGTCCTCAGGAAAATAATAAAGCCCTGGAAGCCTGAAAATAATTTCCAAAAACATGAAGGACAAGAAGGTGGCTGAGAGAAGTCAGTATGGATTTAAAAAAGAGAAATCATGTCTAACCAGCCAGGTAGCCTTCCATAATGCGGCAACTGGCTTGGTGGGTAAGAGGAGTGTAGTGGATGTAGTTTACCTTGACTTTAAAATAGCTTTTCATGTTGGCTGTAAAACAATCTCATAGAGAAACTGGTGAAGTTAAGTGAACAGTGAGGTGGATCAAAAACTTGCAGAATGGCCAAGCCATTCAAACAGGTCACCCAGAGAGGTTGTGTAGTCTCCGTCTGTAGAAAAAAACTGTTTTGTCAGTGTAGCTACAGCTACTTTTTGTAGCTGACCCTGATTGAGCTGGGGATTTGGACCAGATGAACTCCAGAAGTCCCACCCAACCTCAACAATTCTTTGTTTCTGTGATTCTGCAATTAGAGGAACCACACAGTGGGTCACACTTGACCACAGATCAGAAGTTGCATGGAGGGAAACACTTGTTTATTGCCACCAAGGCAATAGGTGCCTCCTTGGTTTTTTTTCAGTGCAGAGTATTAGCTTTCCTTCCAGCTTAGTCTTTGGCCCAGTACTCCATTTATACCAGGACAAAATGTGTGTCTCTGGGCTGTGTCCTCTAGTAAGGTTAATTCACTAATCTTAGGGAAATATTTGATTTAGGTTGTTCCAGACTAAATGTGTCAATCTTTCTACCTTGAGACCTGAAGGCATTTTTTTAGTACAATAGGACAGTGCCCTTAGAGATTACAATATGTCTGATTGATTGGCTGCAATCTATAATACTGCAGGTATGACATTATCCTCTTGCCATAATGCTGTTTTTTGTGAGTTCAGCTGAGGTGCAATTTCATCACTTTTCAGCACTTTGTTTCACTGAGCTTAACCTTAAAAAGACATTATCGATTTCCTAGCTAAACCACAGTTTTGCAGACTGAAATAACTAGACAAATTTATGTTTATTATAAAAAAAATAAAATATGCAATATATGCAATAAACAAGCTGCTCGTTACATGTCTTGGGGTAAGTTATATAAATCATAAACCACCATGCAATACAGTTGCATTTTTACTGTAGCGTGGAAGGAGCTCAGACAAAAATAAAGGAAAAACCTCACTTAAATTACAAACACAAAAGAAAAAGTAACCACTACCTTTTCTAAAGAATGAGGATGCTGACTGTAATAATTTATGAAAATACATTCTTTATTGTAATTAATACCCATTTAATTATTGAAATCATTCAATGCAGGGTGTTAAGGGTGAAACATAGTAAGATGAAGTGGTTTCTATTCTAAGTTAAATCAGTGCTAAGTAAAAATGGGTTATGACTCTTTATGGACATTTTTATTTACAAAAAAATTTGTAAGCTTACAAGGATTGCTGAGATTTTGCATTTCACATTTAAATTTGTCTATTTTCTGTATTTTTTGTGAATCCGTGAGGTTGGGCATATATGTATGTTTGAACAACAAAACAGAGAAAAATAATATTTGCCTTTAATTTATTAGATTAAAGCAGATATTTTTGTGAATAACATTATGAAAATATATTCACATCAGTTAATAAAGATCCACATGTGTACCACATGGGGAAAAAAAAGGATCAGTGAGAAGAAAACTCCAATAATTAATGTTGCTGAGTGCGAGCGTTACACAGATGACAAGACCTGTCTCTTTTCTAATACGTTATTATCTTGTCCTTTTTAATTTGAAGTTTAGAAAGGTAGGAAAGAATCTAAAAGGAAAATTATTTTCACCAGTAAGATTTGCATTTATTTCTCTAGACAAGACAGATAGGGCTGCAGTAGTAAGTGTCACTGAAATGAGCCCTTTATTTCCTCCTGCACCACCTCATCTATTGTCTGTGCTTGGCCGTAATTGCTGAAATTCACAGCAGGCATCTGTTATAAAATTACTCAATTCATTACTCTTGAGTTTGGGAAATGAACAATCGTACACAAGAGACACGAGGATTTATAAAGATGAAAGTGAGGCACAAATATTATTTAATCTTTTTTCAGAGACTGTACACAAAATGTCTCCTGGCTGCTTTTAGCATCTCTGAGTTTAATCACTGACTTAGTTTGGGAGCACTTCCACACTGACTGGTGAGTAGAGGGTTTTACTTGAGTGAAAGGTTTCTTGATGAGAGGCATACAGCTATTCACACACAGCTTTGATATTTGGTGAGTCTTCATGAAACATGTCTGGTTCTGAACAACAAAAGACAAATGAGGATTACTTTGGCTGAAGTTATTTGTAGATAGCTGTACTCTCTAGCTGTTGCCAGTCTAACTAGAGCCTTCCTCAGTTGCTCTAATGACCTTATATTCCTATATAGTAATGGTGGGCAAAACAAAGAAAACTTTTAAAGAATCAAAATAGAAGCTCTAGCATTACTGTTTCTGATTTTTTAAAATCCATGAAGGATTTTTTTATTTTTTTTTTTTAGTTCATCAATGATCAGCAAAGAGTCATAGTCCTACCAGCAAACGTAAGTAGGGTGAGAACAAGTCAAAATGAGTTGTGAAAAGAGATAAATTACCAAGCATAAGAGTTATTTATTACTGAGCATTGGAGAAAGCCCAGGATAAAGTAGGTGATTCCAGAATGCTGAGAGGTCTGAGCTGATGTTCTCACAGTTCGGAAAACTGATGGGTTATCTCTCACTCCTGTTGTCGCTGGGACTACCTGTTAAAATTCACAAGATCAATGGCTAGAAACCTGTTGGGCACAACTGATGTCTGTCATTTTTTCCTGAGGATGGTATCATCCTCTGAAATTACATAATTCAGTGCTGTTAGAACAAATCCATTGACTTTTCAGAAGACCGAAAGTCTAAAAGTTGAACTATGAATTTCCATAATCTACTATGGAAAGGAATATTGGGGATTAAATACTTTTTAACACTATGGTGATGGGGACAGAGACATTTAAATCTACTTTATAGAAGTTGCAATAATTGGCAAGTGGAGACCCATATTTTCAATTTTAAGTGTCTAAGGTCATACACCAAGTTGATATTAAGCAACAATTGCACCATTATATACACAATACACAAACAAATGCCTGCAAGAACTCACTTCAAAATTTCTATCTTTGTGTTAGTTTTATAATATAGTATATTTTCAGAGTCCTTCTAACACAAGAAGCTATAATGAATTGTTTCAAATTTCTTATAATCAGATTCTGACCAATAGCAGAAAATCTTTTAATAATGAGATCTTAACTAAAGTATGTTTGCAATCTGAAGTAATTGATAGAATTCTTGGCAGGTTCAGAAAAACAGAAATATCCTAAGGAGTAAGAAAATAATTTTACAGAGCACATTAAAAGGTGCTCACATGCAGTTCAATATCTTGTGTTACATACAAAATTATAAATACGTTTGAGCTGCAGCCTCAGATTTGTCAGTTCTTCCTTTACATGTTTTGCTAATGTGTTGAAATATTTTGATTTATTTGCTTTTCTCTCCTTTCCCCCATCTCATATATTTATTCAAAAAGTGTAGGACAGTAGAATGAAGGATTGTTTCCTGATTGTCCATGCTTTAGCATTGACATTGACAGATTCCTAGCAGAAATGAAAATGTTTGTAATTTATCAAAAATAAAGATTCTAGATCATTGACAAAGTAGGTATAGATTCACCATAGGACTTTTCTGAGACAAACATGATACAAGATGGAATAAAAATGAAATTGATGGCACTACTTCATCATCTGACCATTTGTGTAAAGGAAACTTTGTTGTATTCTTGAAACAGTTTGTTTCTTTCTTTTACTGATAATTAAACTGTAGAGCTGCATTATGTATTTACAGAGTAGTACTGGCCTGGATTTGAATCTCAGCAAAATAAACATTAATTATTAACCTGGAGTGAAATTTCATTTTACCTGAGTTAACTTTCGAGAGTTCAATGAACCATAGTGACTTGTGCATTTACTGATGTATTTGCATTTTATAATGAAAGTTTCTGTCCTTTTTTTCTTTTTATTTTTTTTACAATTATTTCCTTCATATTCTTATGCATGTTTGTGAATTAGAAGTGATAATTTCCGAGGCAGAGGATGATGGCTCAGTCATAAATGATCTCCTGTAAGTTTTGCTAATGATGACAAAGCTGACACAATATGTATAAATAGTTGCAAACAGAACCAGTTTATTATTTTGCACTCTGAATGTTTTTACATTGCTCTTCTTTATTAGTTTTTCTATAAGCCTCAGCACTGCAGAGCTACACTGTTTTTGGAAGTATGTAGCATTTGAGTTTGTTATGTTACCAAACTCTCTAAAGTCATCACTTTTTTATATGCTAGGAAGCCAATTATTAAGGCATATCTATGAAGCTATAATACTCTTATTATTACAAGGCTTAGAAGTGCCAGACATAATTAGACTCCTCTCCAATATTAGGCACTTCATAAATATGGATATTGATAGAGTGTATCATGTTTTTTGTGCTGTTATATGTCTTTGTGGCAACCTTCTTATGAATGTGCTTACAAGGGCAATCGCACTCGAAGATGGGCAACATCATTCTCATCTCACTTTGGTTTTATGCCAGTTAAAACTCAATAGAGTAGTCTGGATTTGTAGATGGTATCACTCTGTAGGCACAACTAACATCAGAATTGGCCTCTTAACTAATATAGAAAATACATCTCTGCAAAGAACAGCTGAATAGGGAGAGGAAGTGGCATTGGCAGTCAAATCCAAAAATCATAGTCTTAGTCAAACTGATATTACTTTTGCCAAGTACAATTATTAGTAACTGTATAACAAGCAAAATATTTGACTTGAAATATTAGGGTTTGGGGGCTTTTGTAATAGAATTTAACAAAAGTGAGCTAAAGTCACTTTACCACAGGGGAAATGCTCCATCTGTTTGTTGTTTAGTAGTCTACAGAGTACAGTTCTTGTCCATATGATGACATATATCTTCCAGAAATACCAAGATTCAGCTTCCATATGTGTATTTTCTACATATGTTTCTCACATTCAATCAGAATGCTCTCATCTCTAATCTACAGAATATTTGGGTTTAGCTTAGGTGGTTTGGTTTCTGTTCCCCCTCTTCATCAGCAGCTTCAAATGAACAACCTCTGAAGTAATGGGACTGAGATTCAGAATTTCGACTTTGTGAGGATTCAATCAAAACATCAAGAGAGCCAGCCTAGGCTTCTGTACTGGTTTTGGCTGGGGCAGAGTTAGTTCTCTAACTCTTCATAGTTGCTGGTATGGGCCAGTGTTTTTGGATTTGTGCTGGAAACAGCACTGATAACACAGGGATATTTTATTGATTTCTGATCTGTGCTTACACAGAGTCAAGGCCTTTTCTGCTTCTCACACCACCCCACCAGCACATAGGTCGGGATGCGCAGGAATCTGGGAGGGGACAGAGCCAGGACAGCTGATCCCAAATGACCAAAGAAATGTTCCATAACATATGGAGTCATGCACAATAAAGAATTAGGGGGAAGGTTGGGAGCTGCTGCTTGGGGACTGGCTGGGCATTGATTCACTGGTGGTGCCCAATTATTTTCATTTGCATCACTTATATTTCTTGGGGTTTATTTCTCTCACTCAGTTATTTTACCTTTCATAGCAATATTATTATTAATATTATTATTCATATAATTAATATTATTATTTTAATTATATTTCAATTATTAAACTGTTCTTATCTGAACCTACACGTTTTCTCACTTTTATTCTTCCAGTTCTCTTGCCACCATCCTCCTGGCTGAGGGAGTGAGTGAGCAACTGTGTGGTGCTTTGTTGCTGACAGATGTTAAACTAGGATGGTTTATACAGCTTATTGAATCTTGCATCAAGGGAGCTAAAGGAGTAACTGGTTTGGATCATGTTAAAACTCCAGCAGGTAGAAACAGTGATTTTTTTTTTTTTTCCCCCATGACAGTAACCTGGCATGGATTCCAGAGGTTATCCTTGCCAAGGGGTTGTTGTAGCTACAGAGGTGAGACCTGCTTAATCTGTTGAAAGTCTTCTGACTTGTAGGATGGACAGATTGAGAATTAAATTCCTTGCTAGTCTGAGGCTTGTGATCTGTTTACTTGTAANACCAAAGAAATGTTCCATAACATATGGAGTCATGCACAATAAAGAATTAGGGGGAAGGTTGGGAGCTGCTGCTTGGGGACTGGCTGGGCATTGATTCACTGGTGGTGCCCAATTATTTTCATTTGCATCACTTATATTTCTTGGGGTTTATTTCTCTCACTCAGTTATTTTACCTTTCATAGCAATATTATTATTAATATTATTATTCATATAATTAATATTATTATTTTAATTATATTTCAATTATTAAACTGTTCTTATCTGAACCTACACGTTTTCTCACTTTTATTCTTCCAGTTCTCTTGCCACCATCCTCCTGGCTGAGGGAGTGAGTGAGCAACTGTGTGGTGCTTTGTTGCTGACAGATGTTAAACTAGGATGGTTTATACAGCTTATTGAATCTTGCATCAAGGGAGCTAAAGGAGTAACTGGTTTGGATCATGTTAAAACTCCAGCAGGTAGAAACAGTGATTTTTTTTTTTTTTCCCCCATGACAGTAACCTGGCATGGATTCCAGATGTTATCCTTGCCAAGTGGTTGTTGTAGCTACAGAGGTGAGACCTGCTTAATCTGTTGAAAGTCTTCTGACTTGTAGGATGGACAGATTGAGAATTAAATTCCTTGCTAGTCTGAGGCTTGTGATCTGTTTACTTGTAATCTCTCTCCTAACCCCTCTTTTGATATTACCAAGTAGTTCCCACCCTAACTAAAAAGACCAGGTGGAAAAAAAAAGGAAGAATTACTTTTATTTGCAAAGTGTCCAGATAGGCAGTGAAGCTCAAGAAAGTCAAACTCACAAAGAAATACGGTCATTTAGAGTCTAATCCAAAGGTATTTCTTTATTTAAATAACTTTGAGGATATCCACCTAAGTGATTAGCCTAAACTCAGAGAAAGATTTACCATATCCTTTTACCTATTTTTTAACCAGAAGATATATCATCTCAAATGCTTTAGTAGTTGATTTTAATAGATATCAAAAACATGGACTCATTTTTCCTGTTATTTAATTTTCTTATTGCAAGATATTGCAGAGAAACAAGATTACAGGTCAGTTATTACAGCATATACATAGTTACAGATGTTATCTGGCTTTCCTTCTGGCGTGATCAACCCTCTTAGAGTACCACCAAGCTTTTTCAAACCTCTTTATGGCTAGGAAGATGGTTGCTCTACATTAGCTCTTATTTCACATGAGCGAAAGCATTCTCTGTGCTGATAGATTTATGGGTAAGGTGGCTGCAGAAATGTTCCCACCATCAGTGCATAATGCATACTTTGTCAGTAAGCAATTTGCCTCCATTCATGGAGGTTCAATTACCAGCCTTGCTGGACTGATGACAGTTTTGAGTGCATCATGGAGCTTTAGTGTTTCTTGCTTGTCTGCATGTGACAGTAGTGCATCTGTGGTCTGATCCAAGTAGATACATCATACAGATCTGCACTGATTTTGGCTGGGATAGAATGAATTTTCTTCGTAATAGCCAGTATGGGGCTGTGTTCTGAATTTCCCTGAAAACAGAGTAGATAACATGGGGATGTTTTAGCTATTGCCAAGCAGTGCTTGCGTAGCCAAGGCCTTTTCTGCACCTCACCCCACCTCACCAGTGAGGAGGCTGCAGGTGCACAAGAAGCTGAGAGGGGAGACAGCCAGGACAGCTGACCCAAGCTGACCAAAGGGATATTCCAGACCATATGGCACAATGGTCAGCATATAGAGCTGGGGTACAGGGGAGGAAAAGAAGGAAAGTTGGAATGTTTGGAGTGATGGCATTTATCTTACCAAGTCACCACTATGTATTATGGAGCTCTGCTTTCCTGAGGATGACTGACCATCTGCCTGCCAATGGGAAAGGGGTAAATGAACAACTTGTTTTCCTTTCCTTGCATTAGCAGCTTTAGCTTTATCTTTTGAATTGTATTTATCTCAACCCAAGAGTTTCCTCACTTTTATCCTTTGGATTCTCTCCCTCATCCCACTGGGTGTGAGTGAGTGAGCAGCTGGGTGGGGCTGAGTTAACTGGCTGGGGTTAAACCATGACAAGAACAAAGATCATTTAGATCATTTCTTTTCAAATACTTCTCTACGTGAGGCCTTATGTGCATACTAGTGACTGCAGAGGATCTATGGATGTTCTCTCTGCAAGGGATTACCTTTGTCAAGCTTGGTGAGGTGATTTGTGTCTGCAGTACCATGACTCCCATTGATTAAGGGCTGTTGCAGCAGCAATGGCATGCATCAGTTTTGTATTCCAAAAGCATTCCTTTGCTCAGGCTGTTTAGATTAATGGCAGTATAGTCCAGGTCAGAATCAAAATTCTTGCAGGAGTGCCATTTATACTGTATTTTTTTTATTCTCAATAAATAATTTTAGTAGTGATATTTTTATTCATGGTTTGCATTTCATGAGTTTCTAAGCCTGCATTTTGGGGGACACAGTAAATATGATCAAGATTTCTTAATAATCATGTATTAACAGACTGTTCATGCTTGCTGCTGGGTCATTTATTTCCCTTTATCAAACTGGGGAAACGAATAAATGTAAGCTCAGGTTATAAAAGCATGTATGGGGCTAAATTCATACAGAGGGTGTTCCTCTGTAGCTCTCTTTATGGGTTAATTAGGTCATGCATAATGGTGCTTAAATCCACACAAGATAGTTTGAAGAAATGAGTAGGAACAGCTAATATTGAAAAAACCCCAAGATCTAAGAAAAATCTGACCTTCTGTACTTTTGTAATATATAGGAAAGAGATGCAATAAGGGTGCCTGTCTGTTCACAACTCTCTCACTGGATAAGTATTTCTTTATGAGCATCACAGGAAATAATACCCTAAAAATTTAGGAAATATAGCACCTTCCTTCTGGTTAATTGCTCTGATTGGATTTTTAAATCCTTGTCTCCTAGCTGTCTTACTAGTTTTCTGGTCAGAGGTACATAAGGGACTAATGAGTATTTGACAATATACTAAGCACTAAGACAGGTTTTGACATCCATAGCTTAAAAAGAAAATGCAAAACAATAAGCACAGACTAAAAGAATAGCCTTTGAATTGCTGTACAAGTTCCAATGGTGCTATAAAATATATTCTATTAGACCAGGCCTCCTCCAAAGACAGCAATGAAATCATGGGGAAGAAGAAGCAACTGGGGGAGAACCTTCTGCCTCAGTTTCCTACAGCATAAGTGTTACAGAACAGCAAGTTGGAGTGATTTTTTCAAGTGCCAAAGTATGAGATTCTCAATTATTTGCCTTGCCGAGCTTTGAATTAAAAAAAAAAAAAAA
>VZTF01008739.1:788798-846678 GCA_013397755.1 Cnemophilus loriae
TTGAAGAAATTCTTCATGTTGAAATCTTTTGCAGCTGATGAGGGCATCTGTGCTGCAATCTTGTACTGCGACATCCATTAGCCTCCCATTTTTCTCTGACCCTCCCATTCATCATCCTTTTGAGGCTGTAGGAAATGAAGCAAGCATTGGCATTGCTCTTTCCTGACTCTACTGTAGGCATTCTGGGAGGCTATCTGGGAGGCCAACAAAGAAGAGGTTAAAGTGCTCTGTGTCTCGCACTTGGTTACTAACCTTACAGCCAAGGGGGAATTGCTCTCCTTTCATTGAAGTCTTTCAATCTCTTTGCATTACTTTTGGTGCTGTATAACATTTTAAAAGCTCCCTGACTGACAGACATGGCCAGAGGCAGAGCTCTGCTGGGAGAACTGTAATGTACAGAGTCTTCTCAGCAAAGAGAAGTGGTATGGCAATTAAATTGACTACAGCATGATTTTGGCATTTCTGAAGCAGTGCAGACTATCCCACCCCTTTTTTTTCATATTTGTTTCCACCTCCCCTCTACATCTGGGCAATTCAAAAGTATACACTGAGTTTAGTTTTATTTTACTATGTTTTATGATTACTATGATTTTGCCATAAAAAACTAGGCATGCACTTTGCAACCATGGATCGGGCAAGGCACAAAAGTTTGGAAATCTTGAAACTGAATTATGGATGAACACAGTCTGAATGTGATGTTATATACCACTGAATGCATTAAAAATAGAAGCAGAAAACCACATGTGAACTGTTCAATAAAAAGTAAATTCATACCAAATATATTGAATGCAGATCTCTGTTGTGGTTGGGTCCTGTCTTAAAGTTTCTTTGCTGGAATAAAATCCATAGACTACAAATGATAGTGCAAGTAAGAAGTTTTTACCCATTGCACAAAAGAATATTTTGCTGTAGATGAAAAACATTGAAATGTCTTGAACATAACTTAGAAAAACTTTTATTTAAAGGATTCTGAGCAGATGGGAGTTTTTTCCTTATCTTTTATCCTTTCTGAAGGTAAAATTGTAATACTCACTTGATACCTTTCACCAGGTTTTTTACTTTCTTTTTTTATTAAGACCTAAAACATAGTCTTTCAAATCAGAACAGAAAATCTTGCCCTAAATTTAGCATAGGAAGTGCAGTTATTCTTCTAGGGTGTTTTTTTTCTTTTTGAAGACTTACTAAGTTTTCCAGGTTCCTGACTATAAATCCTTTCTATTTAAATACTTCGGCATGTATGTAAGAAATAAGAATTTCTATGTTATTTATTGTTATGGATAGTAATAATATTATTCATGAGCAAAATATAACCTTTGGCAGTATTTGAAAATGAAAAATATATATGGTTAAGTACTTTATTTGTCTTCTTTTTTGTGGTCCATATCATGTCATTGATTTTTAAGCAGAACTCTATCGATTTCCTAGAAACCTATGCTTAAAAATCAATGACACACTATGGCCCTAACCAAATGGTGAATTCCAGAGTGCTATAAATTGTATTTTTGTTTTTAAAATGTGAAATGCATCTATCTTAAGTCCTACAGGCAGTTATTTTTTATACCTGGCAACCAGCACACTGTAGAGAAGACTTCAAGAGGCTTTTCTGGCAGAGAAAGTGAGCAAAGGGGTCCTGCCCTCGACAGTAGGGTGGAAGAGTGGATCCCCTGTTCTCCAGTATTTTGTTTGTAAATCTGGAGTAAACATTTTTGATATTACTGATGGGAACCAGTTCTGTTTGATAACTTATCCTAAAGCAGAGGCTACAGACCTGTCTCAGACAGACACAAAGGTAATACTAAGCAGAGCAAGAATGACGTATTCCTGTAATAATTGTACAGTGTTCTAGAGCAGCTCAGTGCTACAATGAAAATAGCAATCTCTTTTAAACTGTGATTCTTAATCTTTTCCTCTGTCTCCAGAAACTAACTAGGTGTGAGAATTTTGATGAATGCTTCAGTGTAATCCTATGTAATTTGATGTTGCATGTAAATCTCTTTTATAGGTCCCTTTAGATGGAATTTATTGCCGCAAATACCTTGTCATCAGAAGGATTAATGCCTGCATTAGCATTTCTGCAATAAAATCAGAAGCTAAGTGGTGAAGGCCACAGACACCTCAAACTTGGATTCCTCTGCTCTGCATTAAGTGCTGGAGTTTTTATTACTTGCGGTAGGGAAGCCATTGCCAATGCTTACAAGGAACTGCTTATCCCTGCTTCTCTGGGTCCTGTTTGATGGAGGTCTCCTAACGCCACTGCATCCACAACCACAAGAGATTTTAGAAGCACAGCCAAAAGAAAATGTTGTCCCAGTGCCAGGGAGGAGGTCTTCTGCCCCGCGTGTCAAACGAGGCTGGGTGTGGAATCAGTTTTTTGTGCTGGAGGAGTACATGGGCTCTGAACCTCAGTATGTGGGAAAGGTAATTTTTTACTATTTCTTTAAAAGTTTAAGAAATATAGACAAATAGTATAATATATTATAAATGTGTACCTGTTTCTGGTGGGACATATCTTCTTCAGCTGGCAGTAGTTCCCTCTCTCATTGCTTTTACCATCCAGCCTTTCCTGTAGTCACTATATATTTTCAGTCTTTGTATGTTTGTCTTATTTCCCCATTCTTGCTTTTGGAATTAAACAAAAACAACAGCAACAACAACAATAAAAATAAGCAAACAAAATAAGAGACTTCTGAGATAAGTCTGTGTTTCACAACTAATTTTGATTGAGACTACTGTAATAGCATATCTGATTTTTAGCAACAAATATTGTTCTGATATCAAGAGATATGAGTTAAACCTTAAATCTCAAGCCCAGAATGCACAGTCATTCCTGTGATTGATATAGTTATTCCAAGTCAGTTTTCAGCTAATGAAGACACGTCTTTTGGTCTGTTGTCTTATGTCTCAGAACCATTTACTTTTATTTCTGATTATTTCATTTGTTTTCAGGTATTTCTAATATATTTTATTGCTTCATAATTCAAACTCTTGCATTATAACTTTTATACTGTGTGCAGACATGCACAATAATACGTGCAGAGAATTTTTGCAATTCCCTCTCTCATTATATGACCACTGTTTCTGTAACAAGGCGTAAGTAATTGACAGACAGCAGTTTGAGGGATGTGGGGATGGTGAATTTAAATAATAACGTTTTCAGATAGGAAAGCTGGAAAGGACACCTGAAGAAAATCTTAGCAGTGTATATAACTGGATGCTGAGTATAATTTTCAGTTTAAGTAAAGGACCTTACTCAGTGAAAATAACAAGTCAGGAATTTGTTTCCTGGGTCCCCAAATGCCACTTCCCTAGGCAGCAAGGTTTCGAATTCACCTACCATAAAAATGAGTCATCATGCTTCAGTTTTTACTTTAATACCACTGTATACCTTTTTTTTTTTTTTTTTTTTTTTTTTACTAGATATCTGATGTTAATACAGTAAAGGTTGTGAGGCCAGTGGAGGCATAAAGCCCCAGGGTGTGGAAGAAGGACTNTTATTTTTTCCTCCTACCCTTCTAGAAAACTATTCTGAGGATGTGTAAATAAAACACTAGATTATTTAGCAAAGCAGCCAAAAATGTACTTGGATATTGCACATGAAGACATTTCTGTTAAGCACTAAAATATATTAGTGAAAGCAATTTGCAAAGCAGTGTGTTTGTATCTCAAAGATAATATAAGGAGCTTGTTTTAAGTCTGAAGAAAGGGGGACCACATAATTTAAAAAATCATATTTGTGATAGCCAGTTGGTACAAACTACACTTTCTCTAACATATACCTTTGTTCTGACACCTTGCTGAAGATGCCAACAAGGACTCCCATCGCATTCGATGCTATAGCACAGGCAATCTGATTGCTGTGCTTTTAATGTCAAAAGACAGAGATGTTAGTGCTGCACTACTATATTTTCATTGGTCTTTATTCCTTTATGTAAGTTTTTCTTGGTAGTCATTTAGGGTCAGTTCTAAACTGCCAAAATAATATTAATTTTGCACAAAGTGGACTATTATTAATGTGCTGATGAATCAGCCTCTTCTTTTGTCCTGGATGTGCTCCACTGACTTTAAGTTTATAAGCAACTTTAGAAATGGGATATTTTCATTGAGTGACACTTCTCACAGATTTACCTGGAATATTTTTACCTCTTAAGACTTTTTTGAACTGTTACAAATTGTAGGACACTTTTCAAGTATGTGGAAGGAAAGTCAAAAAGTCAAACCTCTTTTTTTACATCAAAACATCTGCTTCTAGAATACAGCAATTAATTCTAGGTGATAAATTTTTTCAACAATATTTGTTTTGATGTTTGTCCCCACTTGTTTTATCTATATTAAGTATTTTCTTTAATATAGCTGAAAAAAACCAACAAACTCTGACAGTCTTTGTATGTCATCTTTGCTGAATCTCTTACAAAAACAGGAAGTAAACAAAACCAAGAAGGAGGTGTTTGTGTTTTCCCCTTATTTTCCACAAAGCTCTCAATGAAGGTGTAACACTGAAAAAGAAAAGTTCCGTAGAGAAATTGTGCTTTTAAATCCAGATAGCAAAAGCCAAGCTTCATATAAATTCAAACCGTTGTCAACATACTAAAGTATATCCACCAGTTGTTAATCAATATCTTTAGATCGTATGCAGTTTTTTAAAATCACATAAAATTTTTAAGGTGTTAAATGCAGTCGAGTTCTTGATTGATTGCAGAACTAAATCTGCAGAAATAAATTATTCACTATAATTAAATGCTTATTCCAAAAGCATATATTTTCAATTTAATTATTTTTATAATGCTACTGTTCTATATTTTAAAGTGGTAATTAGTATATGATAAAGTGTAGGATTTTTCACGTGATCTGAAATCACAGGGGTTTTATCTTCATCTAGCCATGATATCTGGACACCTGTGCATAGGCGTTTATATTACTTATTATAGAACTACTGCACTAATAATGTCACAGTAATTTATAAATAGGAGTTTAATATATCTATTAAATCAGCTGACAGTTTCACTAAACAGTTGAGGGTGACTAGCTAATTTTGCAAACCTTCTGTAAGAGAATACAGATTTACAGCAATAATGCCTTCTGTTATTTGTCAATGCATGTAGTTCCTTTCATGTCTGTTTTTAGACGAATGTCTCAAGAAATGTCAGGTTGAAAATCAAAATATAGTTTAGAAACTGATGGGGATTAGTCTAGTTTACAGGTAGTGATTTTGAAACAGTGCTTGAAGCTTACATAATAAAAGCATTTAACCTGATTATTAGAGTTTGGAAATCCGCTCCTGTATTCTGGAAGAAGAATAAAAATCCATCAGTTTGCTAAACAGAAGATAACCCTCTTTGCTCAACGTTTATTAAGCAGATCCAGTCTAAAAAGCAAAATTAGAGTATGGTGTTACCATGTGACCCATGAAAATGGACAGGGTGCTGGGAGTAAAATAAGGCTTGGTCATTTACTTTGCAGTGCTTTTCTTGTTTTCCTGGTACTGTGAAGCTCCAAAAAGCCGGGTGAAAACAGCACATGTGTGGATGAAGACAAAAAGGTTCATGATTCTCTTTTTTCTGCAAACACTCAGATCTCAGGTAATGGTGACAGAAATCATCGGACTATCAGGTCCTCAAGCATGAACAAGTCCCAGCACAGTTTATAACCACAAACAAGATGGCAGTTTTAATTGCCCTTATGCAAGGGTAGCTGAAGGAGGTGCAGCTTCCCCAGATCACTACAAATATGTCTGTAACCTTTCTTTATTGCTGTGTTTCAACAGTGACATACAGAGGCAGCAAAATAAACTGAAAGTTCAAGGGAACAAAATAGACAAGAACAGCATTGTTTCTTCATGGTCAAGATAATACTAGCAAAGGTTTTAGTTGTGCTGCATGTGGCATGCTTCCCTTTATTTGCGTCTTTGCATTCCTACTGTGTAGATGCATTGCGTCTTTCTTGTCTTGTACACCTGCACAATTGCTTCTAGTGAGAATTTTTTGCTGTCTGTCCTCAAGCTTGCAGACACAGGCATATGGTAGCCTGTACTAGATTCAGACTGGGTGCATAGGAAAAGATTTCAAAGTCTTCTTCAATGTAGTTGTCATTTCTCTTTTATTTTCCAGTGGTGGGGGGGAAATCCCAGTATCTCTGTTTATCAGATATTTTTTTGCCAATGAATAATCTCTGTTTTACAACAGTTTGTTCTATAAACTTCTGCCACATTAATGCATGCTGACATACAAACTACTACAGATATTTTTTGTTAAGAAAAGGATGCTGAAAAATTTAATGCTCTTGACTGCTCTGTGGCAGTACAGGGTAGTGTAACAATATGGTATTTTTCATCTGACTCAGTTCTGAGAAAGCCTCATCATCTTCAAAGGTTTGCCCATATATCAAGGCAGAAAGAGTGCTGATTTGGAGGAAGCAGAGCTCTATATCTGTGACCAGAACAGCCTGCTTTTTTGAAACCTTATAATTTATGCTCTGCATCTGAAATATGAGCATAGAATTCATTTATGCATTTTAGAGGGGATAATGTTTAATATAATGGAATTAATGTTGACCACCTTCCATCAGGCTTAAATCAACATGTGCTTCTGAATACACACTCTCTTTTTATAGCTATTTTCCTTCTTGGGTGAGTGTCTGGATAACAGGGCAGTTTGTAAAGGAAATTTTGCACTGCTTATTTTGAATCTGTTCAAACAAACAATTTTACAGTGCAGTGGCTATCATTTTGGCATTATTCATAAGCACTGAGTTAAATTGAAAGAAAAAATAAAATTTAAGGAAAAGAAATGCATGCAGTGAATTTGAAAGCTACTGCCCTTTGAAGAAAAAACAAAAGCTTAAATCTGTCCATAACTGTACCCTGATTAAACTTATCTTTTTTAAATTGTATTTCCACTAGATTTCTAGTAAGACGATCACAATAATATTTCATTTAAAGTTGTCAAAAGGGTTCTTCATGACTTATCAGATTCCATTCCCACAACTGAAGTAACAATATTAGAGATAGATCTGTATTATTTGCATTAGACATTTGCACAGTGCCATCATCAAAGAGATGAAAATTGTTTCAGGGACTGCTGCTAGTAATGTATTAATTGACTCCCATGATGCAGGACATCACAGTTACTCATTTCTGGATTATTTTAATATGAAAGATATGCTATGTATAAGAATGAGCTTGTTCAGTACATCGAACATATACTCACCTCTGTCTGGTGACATCAAAGTGAAATCTTGTTGGGCCTTAGTGGTCTTTAGATAGTAATTTAGAGAGCAACCAGTCATGATCACCAGTAACTTGGCTTACTAAATTGGCTTATGGAGTTTATGCCATGCACATATTCAAGCAAAAACACAATTTATTACAGACAAGGAAATTGATGAGGAGAAATGAAAGGGTGTAAGAGATGTAAGAGGAATCAGAACTGGTATCAGAATTCTGGATTTCTTATCTTGCTCTGTTGCGCTGAGACCTTTGTCTCTCCCACTTATGTCTGTCTGGTGGAAAAAAGTGATGACTTTAAAAGCTTTGCATCCTGTATATTGCATAGAGTATGTGAGACACAAAGTAATTTTGACAGTTGCACGTGAAAAGTGTGAGAAGGAAATGGAACCATGGAAAAGCAAAACCCCCATGAGCAAGTCAGACTTTCATTTAATGTTTGCTCCTGAAAGCTTACCTTTTTGCAAGGTGTATAAAGACATGCAGCAGAGATGAACAACTTGCAACAGAATGTTTCTTATTGATCTAGTGGTTTCACTTTGTTTATTGATTTGCTTAGGTAGCTCATAGCAGGAAAATTAGGAGCATAGTAGTAGTAAGACCTCCTGCCTGTGGTCCTTGCATTGATGAAAATTATATGAAGTATTTGGAGCTGAAACAAAAAGGAGGACTGTGTTTTCACTGATTGCATGAGAGAGGAGAAAGAGTGAGCTCAGGACAAGGAGAGATCAAAATAAAAAGGAAGGATCAACTTCTTGAGCTGTCACCCACATTTTAGAGGATGTAGAAGGTTGAGGTTATTGTTCTGAACAGCTAAGGAGGTCACAGATTGAAATATTTCAAACTCTAAAACTTAGCAGGCTGTATTATGCAAGAATTCAGTGATCGCTGTGGAAGATTCAGAGCCTGTGGAAATGGTTCCATTAGAATGAATGACTGGGCCTCAGAAGACCTCTGAACACAGCTGAGTGTATGGTGCTGATGGTGCTTGCGTGTGTCTGAAATGTGTGCCAATGCAGATGGAGAAATACAAATGAGCTTGTAGAAATTCAACTGCTAAGGAAAAATCTTATAGCTATTGTAGTTTTATTTGGAATGCCTCTGTGTAAATGGCTTCATTTGGGCAGGAAGTTTATTTAAACAGGGAAATATGTGAAAGGATGGTTTAAAAAATATTTATAAATTCTTCGAAGGACTTGAGGAGAATAGGCAAACCAAAACATAGTCTCCTCTTTTAATTCAAGAAAATTTGAAGATTTTAAATTTGTTTAATCTAAGTATGGAGTTTGGCTGAGAATTTCTGATTCGCCTGGCTGGACATAGCATTATTGATAGTCAGATCAGAGATGGGCATGCATTCTGTATGTCAGCAATGCATGCTGAATTTATAAGTAGTGAAACATTGGACCATCAATTAAAATTCAGCTGGGATCACAAGATCTCCTTTCTGGAAGAGCATCAGAATGCCAAGTAAGAAATTAAATAGCATTTGCCAAACAGCAAAATGTGGGAAAGTATTAAATACCTGTAGCCATTCCTGTATATGGGTAACAATGTGTAAACCAAAATAACAAGAAGGTTCAGAAATGGAATAAAATTTATGGTTGCTGCAACATGCAACTGTTAAAAAAGAGAGGATAGCATAATGCCTCACTTAAACATGCTACAAAAGTATAAGTTGTCAGCAGGAAAACAAAAAATTACGGAAATATTAAAGAATTACTAAGTGGCAGTACACTATATTAAAGCTCAGGATTTCATATCTATGAGATGGATTGCTTTTCTCACAGTGTGGACTTGTTTCTTTTACTCATTGTAGAGGGATGCAGATTTGGTATTAAAATGGTAATTGGAAAAAATTTAAAACACCAAGATTCAGAAATATAAATAATTCATAATTCTATTTAAATTGTTGTTAAAATGTGAATATTTATATAATTTGGGTATTTATACAGTTTTTACTGGAAAGCAGCACTGTGGAGAGGGACCTGGGGGTCCTGATGGATTGCAAGTTAAATGTGAGTCAGCAGTGCCCTGGCAGCCACGAGGGCCAAGTGTGTCCTGGGGGGCCTCAGGCACAGCATCGCCAGTCGGGCAAGGGAGGGGATTGTCCTGCTCTGCTCTGCACTGGGGCAGCCTCACCTCGAGTGCTGGGGGCAGTTTTGGGTGCCACAATATAAAAAAGACATTAAGCTGTTAGAGAGCATCCAAAGCAGGGCAACAAAGATGGTGAAGGGCCTTGAGGCAAAGCTGTGTGAGGAGCAGCTGAGGTCGCTTGGTCTGTTCAGCCTGGAGAAGAGGAGACTGAGGAGAGGCCTCATTGTAGTCTGCAACTTCCTTGTGAGGGGAGGAGCAGGAGCAGGCACTGATCTCTTCTCTGGGGTGACCAGAGACAGGACCCAAGCGAATGGCCTGAAGTTGCGTCAGGGGAGGCTTAGGCTGGATATTAGGAAGGAGTTCTTCACCCAGAGGGTGGCTGGACACTGGAACAGGCTCCCCAGGCAAGTAGTCACAGCATCAGCCTGTCAGAGTTCAAGGAGCATTTGGACAATGCTCTCAGGCACATGGTGTGACTCTTGGAGTTGTTCTGTGAAAGGCAAGGACTCAAAGTTCCTCGTGGGTTCGTTCCAACTCATAATATTCTGTGATTCTGTGGTTAAAATTGTTTCAATAAAATGCAAATAATTATTTACAATTTTTTGACAACATAGCATGAAAAATCACCACTGAAATTCAAAACAAAAGTATGGGTATAAAATAGAATGTAATAAAATTTAAATTTCGATTCATTTTTTCAAACAAAATGATAAATATCCTGAAACAAAAACCAAAACAAAACAACAACAACAAAACCCCCAAACAAACAAACCCCCTGCAGCTAGAATCAATCAATCAACTATTAATGAAGCATGCATGATAAGAAAGAATGATCTCCTATCAGGTGTCCAGCACCAAGATATAGGAGAAGCTAATGAGTTAGAAGGTTGTCTCATCTTCAGTCACCACAGTTAATATCCTTGTATGCAAGTCATAAACAGAAATGATTGAGATTGGCAGTCTTGTCAAGCACTGCCATTACATAGCATGGTTTGTGATTTAGGGCCCTGAAAGTGTTTTAACAGCAGACGTCCTAAAGTGCAAAAACCTCTGTTCTTCTGAAGGTGGTATATCAAATCACAATTTCTGTTATCTAACATAGAAAGCAATGGGCTTGGAGCAAGTATTGGCTTTATGGCAATGACCATTTCCCTCTCTCTGAGCAATGCTTCCTGTCCCACAGGCTCCAAATGACCTGTCTCTCCTCTCTCTCTAGGAATAACCATCCCCTAAACCTTCTTTCTGTCTCCCTGCGTCTGATATCCACTCTGCTGCAAAAGTTACGATCACCTTACTTCTTGCATAGGATCTGTTACATATCCTATTAAATTCTGAGTAATTAACCCAGTTAATAGTAGCTTTGACCTCCACAGCTTCTCTTCCAGTTTCAAATGGACCTTGTGTACCCAAAAACTTGCTTATATTTTCCACATGTGTTGGTGAAATGAATTGTCTTTCATAAATGAACCTTGTCTTTACTACATAATAATTATTTAATAAAACAGAGTAGATTACATATTTTTCTACCTGGAGAAAAAATGCAGAAAACTCAACATGAAAAGTCAAAAAAGGTCTTAACAAAGAAAAGTGGAATGTGACAAGATTGAAACTGAGGAAATAATAATAATACATAAAAATAACCAAATGTTATTTAGATGTCCCAGTAGTGGAAAACAATTTTGTAATAGGAACACTATGGCATAGTTTTCTCTGTGTTGTCACTTGTTTGTGATCATTTAGTCAATCTGAATGGAGATTATAAAATCCCATTAATCCAATAACCTTGTAGAGTCATTTGGAGACTCTTAGAAACATATGATGTTGTTTCTAAGGGTTGAAGATGATCTAAAGCATAAAAACAATCTGGTGTAAAATTGCCCTTTTCCTTCCAATATTTTTTTAAACTCTGGTAAGTTCCTTGGTGTAGTTCACTGCGTGGTACCAGATGCACGTGTTCTATGGCTGCTGCATGGCAGTGACACACGTGCTCTATAAGCAGGAGAGGGTGACTAAGGAGAAAGGTGATTATATCCACACTGCTGAGTGACATGTCCCTTCCCCACCCAGCCCAGGGACTGATCTCACAAAAGGTGAAAAAGGAAGGAGAAAAACTGAAAGACATACTAATAAGTGAACACAATGTCCACCAGCATTGACGCATACTATGATTAAAACTAATGTAGTTGTCATTGTTAGTAACTAGCTTAAATTTAATTTTCATCTGGAGAAGGTTTTGTTTCATAAATACATAAATACAATGGTTTTTTTCTAAACAGCTTTGTGTGGTAGTTATTCTTGTATTTACAACAAGAGAAGAAACTGTGTGTAAATAACAAAGCTAACTTGGATAAAACTCCTGTCTTCTAGCACCAGCCGTAATTATAGAAATTATTACCTTGTGTGCATTTTATTTATTTTAGCTGTCATTCCCTGAACATGTAAGTTAGAGTTATTATTGATTCTGTTATCAATGATTGATACTGTAATGCTATTAAAACCTTGCTACAGCTTGCTAAAAAAATAGATTTTCAGTAACAGATGGATTATTTACTCCTATTGTTGTGAAAATACTTAACTGACCATTGAAAAAACATTACTGTGTTTCATCCTGGACACTATGATGCTGTATTCAGTATCAGTAAGGATTTAGGCTGGGGCCTGTGTTGTTTAATGTCATCATAAATTATCTTGGAAAGTGTGAGAATATCCAGGGGAGTGCTTGCTCTTCAAATTAAGCTGCTGGAGTTACTAAAGACAAAGGATAAATGGAAAAAATGGGAAAAGGACCGTACAAAACAGGACTAAAATAAGACATGAAATCTGATGTAAAGTGGTATATACTGTGGGAGGAGGGGAATAATTCCAGTTTCATTAATAAATTGTCCTCTGTGGAAATGATAATCTCTCTCAAATGAGATCTTGTTTCATAATAGCTGTATGCACATTTGCTTAGTGTGTGGTGAGTGCCAAAAAAAGCAAATGGGATATTAGAAAATCTTAGCAGCCGCAGAAGGAAATAGATGTCATTAATACAGCTTTGTATCTAAATTTCTGGAAAGCCTGTGTCTTCCACACTGGGAATTGTTTCTCGCTAGTCTCTGAGAACACGTGCCCCAAAGAACTGGAAAAAATACAGATTAGAAAAAAGGTTAATCAGGACCTTTGGACTGACTCCTCAGTGAGAAATAACCAAGTAAGATAGGTTTCCTTAGCCTGGAAAAGAAAAAAGAGGAGAAAATATGATAGGTCTCAAAAATATCTAGAACATAGGGATGAGACTAAAGGGGGAGAATTCCCACCTTCACCAATGCAAGATGTGGGGCAGCAAATGAAGCCAACAGGTGGCTCTGGCACATTCAGAGCAAAGAAAAGGAAGTGATTCTTCACAAAATGAATCAATCCAAAATAGGCAGCTCCATGCCACAGGTTGCTGCGGAGATAACAGAATTTTTTATGTTAGTGATAAGAGAATGAAGAAATTAATAAAAAATAAATTTGCCAAAGGCTAATAGCAATAGTCACCACCAATATCTGCAAGAACTACTGGACACTTGGAAATTATGTGGTGACTGTGCTTTCTCTGACTTTCACCTTTCCCAGAGTTCTGGGTTGGAGGCCACTTGCACGCAGTGCTGTATACCATGCTCCGGGGACCAGTGATAGTAACAGAACTTCTCCTCCACCTAGGATAAAATAATAAGTGCTTATATTTGTCATGTTCCCAAAAGTGACTCATTTAACTTTTTTTGGAAATGGTTTGGACAGTTTAATGGGCAAGGAATTTCATCAAGTAAAAAATCAGTTCTAAATAGAAAAAAAATAGCATTTCCCCTAGCGAAAAAGATAAACATTTGTCCTTATATGTAAAATGCAAACATCTGCAGTACTTCATGTAGCAAGTCACTAATTGTTTAGTCAGTGTGACTATATTAGTAATAACATTAGATTCAAAAGATATAACACCGTAGTGCAGGTGACTATGCTAACATAATGCCAAGAAAAATGTCCAGTTAGCAAGAGGCTTGGAGTGTTGTTGCAAATCTTCATGGCATTCAATATGTCATACTGCCAGCCATTTCACACTAACTGCTTCTTTAGTTTTCTAGTCCATGTCACTGACAGAGGATCTTCCTTAAAAACATCCTTTAAAAGAGCTGAGCCTCTTCAGGCCCCCTAAAAGTCCCCCAGAGGATCTCTTCTATCTGAAGTTGGCCTAAGCGCGAAACACTTTCGCTACGCTGAGGATGCGGCCCACACACTCAGTGTGTGATTTGGTTTCCTCTCTGACTCTAAGCAAGAGGGAACTTGCTCAGGCTATGCTCAGGCCAGCTTGGGAATAGGAGGGGACTTGATCAGGTGCAGTGAAACCTCCCAGGCAAGCTCATCATCTACACGCAGCATGAATGTTATAAACCTTGAAGCGCGGTGGTACCTATGCTCAAACTCAAACATGCTTGCAAAAGAGAGACAGATACAAAGCACAAATATTCTTGTATGTCTTCTTGCTGGGATATTTTTATCTTCTTATGCAAATCTTACAGCATTCTTATAAAATGCAGCAGGTGATTTAAATTATACTTTGTAATCTGCTTCATGAAAATAAAATGACCTCTTAAGGGGGATAAGAGTTGTGATCATGTCTTGTTATCTGACTGCCTGAAAAGCTGAAAATCAAAATGTAAATGAAAGGATTTTTTTTTATTACATCTTCTGCTTTATTTCTGTAGAAGAATTCCTTGTTTGTCTTGCAAGCTTAAAAATCTTCAGACTTCTGTATATGTTTGCATACAGTCTTTGCATACAGTCTACAAAATCCCACATACATTGAAGGAGAGTAGGTCTTTTATGTGCTGGTTGAATAAGAATTTAGGTGTGTCAGGAATCTGTGCATGAGAGTTTTGATTTTTCTTTAATTTTTGAGTCTTCAAAAACACTTTTCTGGTGTTCAGTTCAAGTTGTCCTTTAAAGAAGCTTAAGGTGAGACAAGATGAGAGAATTTTCTGTTCCAATAGCCTACAGGATAATGTCAATAAATGAATTTTAATTAGTAAAGCCTTTTCTCTGTCACTATGGCAGTGAGTAAACCATAGTCCCTAATGATGATTCTATGTTGTTCAGCAGAAGTTGTTCTATTCAAGTTTTTCTCATAGCACTGTCTTTCAGGAGTGATGTCTGAGGAAGATGTTGATCACAGCTGATTCTGAATCTTTTATGTTTTCTTGCACCTTGGTGTCAGTGTAAAATTACTATATTGAAGAGAGTACAGTTTCTTAGTGTTTCGTAATGCGGGATCCAAAAATATTTTCTTTAGTGTGTCAAGTTGCAGATTTGGATAGTCAATAAGAGCTATTGTCTCAAAAACCATCAGCCTATAAATAATTAATGTATTTTTGCTGATGTGAATTAAGGATTATAATAAAAGAGTGAGATAGGACAGACTAATTGCTGTAACAATAGATTTTTTGTTTTCTTACTGTGAGAACTGAAGCATAAACTGCGGAGGAGAAAGCCACGAAAAAAGTCTCATTGACGTTATTAGTGCCGTATATATTTTCTAGAAACCAAGAGTACTTTTCAGCACTGTCGTGTAAGCCAGTTAATAGCTCCTGCTTGTCAAATCCAGCTGTATCAGCCCAACAGGAGGTAACTGCTTCTAGTTTAATTGATGCCAGTATTAGAGTCCAAGAAAATAATCAATGAGTGTTTGCAGAATCAGGAGATTCCTGCGCAAGCCTAATGAATTCTGGCAGACAGCATTTGTGCAGATTAAGAACCATTATAAAGATGCCGAAAACTTGAAAAACTGACTAATATAAATGAAAATTTCTTTTCAGTGAAGGTATATGTTGCTGTGGCATTTTTAAAAAGGAAAATAGTTACTTATTTTGAGTAATTTATGTGCTAATAGACTAATTTGATATTATCAAGAAGTTAAAAGGCAGCAACACATTTATGATTTATATTAGAAACAATAACTTGAGCTGCATTTTTTTGTGTAGCAAAATACAGAACCAAAAATAAGTCATTCTTTCATTTGGATGCAAACAAGATTGGGTTTGATTCTTTTTTATGTACTGTTTTATTTACTCTATTCACCATTTTGACATGTTTATTGCACTGTCATATCTGAGAGCTATTGTAAGGCCTGGTTCTAAAGTGCACTTGATCATTCCTTCTTCAGCAAGCTGAGTCTTCTGCCAGTTGAGTCTGGTAGCAAATATAGAATAATTTTATTACCCAGGGTAGTAAAATTAGATATATTAACAATTAAAAAATAAATTAATGTCTAACCTATAATTTTGTTTTGGAACAACACTTTTTAAAAAGAAATTGTAATTGATCCTACAAAAAAAAAGAAAAAAAAAAAAGAAAAATGAGTTGTTCTGTCCTCTTTGCTTATTAACCTGTCACCTTGAATGATTCAAAGAAGTGCTTTTATGGGCCTCATTACCAAGGCATCTGGGCATTTCAAAGACTATCCTTGCAGCAGCTTTGTCAGGCAAGAAAGTATCAGCTCTCTTCCCTAAGTAGGGAGTTGAAGCCCAGGAAGACTGAATTACTTGCCTGAGTAATTATCAAAATGATTTTTTAAAAATTTTTCATTCAAATGAAATTGAAACCCTAAAAACTAGAAAGTCCATCCTTCTGATTTTTCTAATTCTTGTTACATGTGGGGTTTCTTACTATAAATAATGGTCTATAGTTTGTGTATTTTCTGAATTGACAAGTAGGGAAATGTGTCTCTGTTGAAGGACACAGTAACAGAGAGCTGGGCAGATCTGCCTACCTGAAAATGAAATAAAGGATTACTGATTAAATTTCCCTACATCCAGCACTGCAGTGCTCTTTAGATTAAATAGTTAGCTTCCAAGTCCATTCCTAGTCTTGACATTAATAATGTCAAATTTGTAACTGCAAGGTAAAAAGTAAGGTAAAGTAAGCTCAAGGGGAAGAGGGAAGGGGATTAAAGGTCAGTGCTGCCAAGTCCTCACAAGCCTACTGTATTCATGGACCATCAAACTAGATGACAGAATTATTAAAATAACCGACAAAACAGGCAACCAAGAGTCTTGTGTTCGTAACCCTCTGGCTGCATTGTGCTTTATGGGTCTTCACTTGTGTTCCTCCTAATAGATTGTTAGCATGTTTCTTTGGGGAGCCCAGTCCCAGAGACTGATTCTGAAGTAATGGCTTCCTCTGCGTATTAAATAATTCTGACAGGCTGCTCATTTTCTTTAATTATCCCCAAGTATCAGTGGTTAAGAACTTGTAAAAAATAATGGTATAAGTAATTAGCCTATTGACATTACTTTTCCTATAGGCTATACTAGATAATAAGAAATAGGTCCTGAATTTGATCACATTTTGTGCATTGTACAGATAATTTTGTATTATTGGGGAAAATATAAAATGGTATTTTTTGGGAGGAAAAAAGGCACATGAAATCCCTCTTCCCAATATCTAGGACAGGAACCAAAGGTTCTTTCATTCTTTGTGTTTGTGGGGAGTCTACTGTCATGTTTGTTAGTGGTGGACGGTCCATATGCTGAGTTAAATAAGTAAACAGAAATTATTTGCTTCAGTAATTCATCTACAGTGATAATTTCTAGTAATGTAACTCAAACTGTAGGAAAAAAGTAAATTACAAAGATAAATATGGGTAAATTTATTCAAGGACTTTGCAAAGCCATTGATATTCTATCATGGCAATGTCTTAAAAAACCCTGAGAGTCATTCATAGTCTTAATGTTCATTAGTGTTATACACTAAAGGACAAGATGAGCTTAAAACAATGCCTACAAAGTAAATAGAGACTAACATTTGTCTAAATGTTGCCAATACCCCACACATTTTGACAGGATTTATTAAGAAAAAACATTTTCAGAAAGTTGTTTTTCAGATTCAGATATTTTAAAGTAAATTTTCATTTTATCCTGTTAAATTCCACTTCACTATTTTATGCCACCACAAATTTTATAACTAGCTAATGAGAGCTCTATATCTTTACTTAAAGATACAATGCCTATATAAACTAAAGCTCACTTTCATTTTGGGCTGTGTCCAAAAAATAAATGGCGCCTTTCTTAAAAAATTCTTTTTGATTCTATCAAAATTAAGAAGTGACATTATACTTCTTAAATTCTGAAGTCATAGCCATGTTTCGGAATCGTTAGCAGATAGCTGGCAAATCTTCATGAGTGCTTTCGTTCCGAATTAAAGTGCACTTTTGAGGCAAATCTCTTGATCATTCAGACTTACTGTAGTTTTGTTCACATCAGAAGAGGTCTTGGAGAGTACAAGCTAGATCACTTCTGGATAAAAAAAGCTGAGCGGATGCACTACATGAATTGGCACTTAGTCCACCGAACCAGATGAGGTTTTGTTCACAGCAAAAAACCCTGAGGTGCATTTATTGCCTGCATCATTCCTCCCCATCAGCTGCTTCATTCTACAGAACACTCTCCCCAGTTCACATTACCTGCTAACATAGGTATAGCTTGTGTCTAATAAAAAATAGATACAGAGACACTATCCGAGGCTGGGTGAGTCCTGGCATATTTAGTCAGCCATCTTTCCTTAAATTTCTGTTAAATTTTCCAGTACTTTTACGAAGAACTAATGAGTAGAAGTGATTTATACTGTCTAGTGTACAAAGGTGGAGAAGAAATTATGCAAAATAGTAGTATAAAGCATGAGTGTATAATCTCAGTTTTGGAGTAACTCTTAGCGATATTTATAGTTGTTACTTACATGCCTGAATATGTAAAAATTTCATGTTTGTAGTGTATATCTTTCATGACTTACAATCCTTGAAAAATCTAGGTACTAAAAATAAGTCTTTACATGGTTTGTATAAAATCAAATTGATTTAGAAGAAATTAACTTCCAAGTTTGGTGCTGCATGTCTGTGTGTTTCTGCGTCTGTGTGTGATCTACAAGTAAAAGTTACATTTGACCATATCTTCTTTTTTTGATTAGTTCTTATCTGTGTTAGAACATGTTCAGCCATTACTTCTCATGTTGTGAAAAAAATATGTCAAGAACAATGAAAATGATGAGATAGATCAAATTTATGTTGAAATCACCAACATACTTAAATTTGAATAAATTTTGACTTGATCTTAATTGATTGTTAAGACAAAGCATGAAACAGGCAATGCAAAGTCATAAGAATCATGCCAGAGAAATGAAAAGTTATTTATTGTTATATTTAGTTTATAATAGATGGCCTATTTATAGAGATTTTTTCACTGCGATAATGAAAGATAAAATGAAGTATATTTCAATTATTTTTTATTAAATGGAAAAAAAAATAGAATAGTCCAACCGAAAACTGAATTTTTCAGGATAAAAATTTTGGTGTGAAAAGATGATACAAGGTGTTATGAAGAACGGAAGTAATTTTCTAAATACTTGTTCATGCTTTTATCATTATTTCTTTGAAGGCTAGTACTTCTGAATACGTGCTCCTGAAAACATTTGTGGAAATATTTTCTAAACTACAAAAATTAATATTTCATTTTTTTTTTTTTGTAAATGAAAGATATGAGAAAGGATGTATGCATAATTCACAATCTGTGATAAAGAAATCTTGTATGTAGAATGCAGTCTAAAATGCCATCTGTTTTTTCCTTTAAGCTTCTCATAAAATGTGTATTTTTAAAATACTTGTCTATGTAAAATTCATTTGCCCTTTCTTTTGGAAACATTTGTTAGCTGTTTTGCAACATCTATTAGTAATGCATGTGATTTACACCTCTGATTAGAGTCTTCTTTTTTCCTTCTTTTCTCTCTTTTCATTTTTCTCTTCCATGTTAACCAGGAAAAGAACTTGAAAACAAGCATATGGACAATCTGTGGGTGTATGTTTGTGTGCACTTGGGGAAACTTCTTTTAATTATTTACTTTTGAGCTGGTGAATGATCCAAATTTTCTTCTCATGGGTCTTCTGGTTTCACGGTCCTGACCTTTAGTGGTTTTGACCTTAAACCTTCATCAAACTGACATAGTTTCATATGGAAGGAGAACAAGTTGCCTTAGTTGGAGTTCTCTGTAGAGCTGATGTTTCCTTATTCTCTCTCTTGTGCTCTCTCACTAACTCAGCTGGAGTTAGTAAGATCAATAATTTCTTAGGTGTTCCTGGCTGAAGTTCTATAAAATTAGACTATTCTGCTTCATTTCTCTGACCTTTGAGGTTCTATGGCTTGAATGGAAAGCAAACTTAACACTCATCTACAACTATTGTGCTGGAAGGCAGCTGAACAATTGAGTACTGCCATTAAAGTCACTTCACCTTCACTGAATTCCGTTTACAAGTAGTACCATTGGGCTTCTTTGTACCATTCTATTTCTTTGTCTGTTTCCTTTCCTCTAAGTAGGGTTGATAATCCTCTCTGAAAATTGATGTAAAGTTATCATTTGTAGCTGTTACATGAACATGGGTTTGTAGAACCTGAACATCATTAACTTTCCTTCGTCAGAGTCTATAATACCTCTGGGACTCAGTGTGTCACTACACAAATCCCGTATGCACCCTGCGGTGCTGATATGTGCTGCTAATTTGCTGTTGCTGTGACTAGTTTATTTTTTTGCCTGTCCATGGGGAAAAGTGCTTTTCCATTCTTTTCACAGCTAACGCTCAGCCAGGAAATGTAGGAGTTCTTGCAGACTAAGTAGAGAAAGAGCTGCTATCTGCTGCCCTGGCATGGCATTGGCACACGTACCTCTCCTGTGGGACAGAGGTAGGTGTAGCAGCAGGATCAGCCCACAAAATGTAGTCAGTAATGCTGGGAAAACAGTGGTTTACTTGCCCTCTTGGGAAGTCATCTGGAAGCACCTTACAACCTTCCCTTAATGGTTCTGGTGCGTCTGTGTTGCTGTGCTGAGGATGGATGTGTGTTAGAAAGCTGCACTGCACTCATGGGGAGAAATATCCTCCAACTGAGATATGTAACCTCTCTTTTATAACCGCTTTATGGACAGGCATGTATCTGTTCTTAGCTGTGCTCTGTACAGCCCAGCCTGGCTGAAGCACCTATTCATCTGCCTATCAAAGTCGTGACATTCACAGATCACAGGCAAGTTGGAGAACTACTCTGTCTAATTTTTTCCTGTCTTCCAAAAGTGTTTCTTGTTGCTTCTTCTTAAAAGTGAAAACAGTGCCTGTTGAGGGCAAACTTGCTTAGGTACAGAGGGCATGTATCAGAATTTTTTTAGAGCAAGTTAATCAGCATCAAATCAATTTTTTATTTATGTACTGAAGAGACATCTTCAGCTTGTTCTGTTCTTTTTTCTTCTAAACTACAGTTTCCATTTCACATTCATCCCACACTTAAGAATGAATTTGTGTATGTTTATCTCTACAGGGATAAAGATTTTAGTTCTTACAAAAAAAAAAAAAAATTCCAAGGAATCCCATATTCCTCAGTCATATGGTGCTGATAACAAAGGAGTCATACAAACCCCAAAATTGTTTCTAGGAGTCCACAGTATTAACCCAGTTCACAAAATAGATGCTTCAGGAAGTCAGAAATGCTACACTGCTACTAGGTGCAGCTGGTATATCGAAATATGAAGAAAGTATGTAACTATTGCTCCAGGTACCAGATGTTCCAGCAGTGGAAACACCACTACTTAGTAGTATTACTTAAATCACACTAATTTTATTTTTATTTTTATGGGAGATTGGTATTATAATGGCTTGTTAATCAAGCTAAGCCCAATCTAACTGGATTATTAAGTTAATTAACAAATTAGCAAAGAAATCTTGATGTATTTATGACTTTCAGAGTCTTTATTGGTGTTTCTTACTAATTTTATGAAGTTTAAAACAATATTTATAGAAAATTTGGTATTCAGTTTAATTCTTACAGAAGCACATTATCCTGATATGGCTGTAAGTGTGCTGGGACATAGTTTATTCATGATTTTATAGCATGAAATTTCTTTGTGACAGGTGTTTGGCATCCCACAACACCAATTCATGTTTCCAGTAAATGTATCGTTGAGATGAAAAATATGCACATTTAAGGCACAGATATAATAAATCAAAAGCTTGGTCTTGCTTAATTTTTTTTTTCTGTCTGTGCTATATGATTTTTCAAAGAAAATTTTGCAGCACTCAAAACAAGGCCAGCTGGATGCCAACAAGAGATGAATCTGTTCTGAAAGCTTAAAAAGGCTCACTACAAGTGAATGCCTTATTCTTCTCATTCTGCTAAGCCAGCCTCTCAAAAAACTTAGTTTTAGAGTAAAGGATGTAGCTCTAAATTGGATCTCATAGCAGCTCAACAAGGATGGCTATTTCCCTATGCAAGTATGGAAGGTCAGGATAGGAAGGTGGGAAGCTCTGTGCATAAAGCCTTTTTCTCTTCTTATTGAGTCAAATAAGACTCAATTACTCAAAGACCTTGTTCCTTTAATAGAATCAGCGCTATGGGGCACGTGGCTGTTATAAATGGACGTGTGCCCTGCTGTGGATACGGGCTTTGGCTGTTACATGTTATTCCCACTAGATAAATAAAGTGCAGTTCTGCAGCGTACATCTTTGCATGGCTTTCCATGGGTGGCTCGCAGTCTTTTTAGAAGCTGTACCTGCTATGTTCCTATAGCCACTCACACTATTATCACAGTTTAGTGGTTAGATCTTGCCTCCTGAATGAGATAGGGAAATACAACTTGCCTCAATACTAGAGTGCATTACTCTTCAATTACCGTAAGCACTACTTATAAGAGAATAAGCTCATAAGGCGGTTTTCATATTAAATCTCTTCTGATTCATTAAATCAATACTGCAGAAGACCAATCATCATCAGATATCCTTGAAAGAAATGAGATTTTCTGACAAACAACTTGGCACTGAAAATAAAGATTTTGATATTCAATTTATTAATAGAGTTAGAAATGCTAGCTTTCAACAGATTTGGTAATTTGTATATCTAGAATATTTTCTCCTAAAAAAAGTGGGAGCAACAGAAATAACTACTGTTTTCTGGCTTACTCATTTTTGGCAAATTCGTAGGTAAATAAGTGTAATTATCTCTTCATTCTTTGATTTGATTTAAGCAAACGCTCTCTATTTTTTACCTCCCTGGATGAACTGGATGAAGTAATGGATTTCTTTTCCTATGTAAATTAGACTACATTCTCCCTTATTATTAAATTTAGTTCCATATATGTTGCAAATATGGCTAGAGTGAAAGCTTCATTAACAGACAATTGCCATTTCATTTGATCTGATCTAATTCTAAATAGCTGCCATTGTTCTTCATTGTCGTTAACAAATATGAAGTTTCTGTACATGCTTCTTTCAGGCATAATCAAAATTAACGTCACTAGGTTGTGTGTTTTCTTAAAGTGCCTTATTCACTGTAGAGATTTTCTGTTATTCAGTGAGTAAATTATTTACACAGTCTTTTTGAAGAGGCACGCTTTCCACAGTCCTCGTTTCTACATTTAGAGCAAGTGTCATAAGATGACGGAATCTGTAAAAACTTAAAGGCAGACAACAAAGGAGAGATAATATTTGATGCTCAGAAGGTCTACAGCCAGTGAATATATTATTATTGAATAGATAAATCTGTTCTTATGTTCAAAAAGGGTGTGTGTCATTTATCACACCAAAGGGATATTTTTAAGAAAATTGCTAAAACGGATTCCCTTTGTGAATATCACTTCCTTGATCATAATTAACAGCTGCTGCAAAGGCAGGTGAATTTAGCTATCAATAGCTGCAACATTTGTCAGTGGAAGAAGCCTGACTTCTGCAAACATTTATGAATGGATAAAAGCCCTGCCACATCACAACGAATTCCTGCACCACTGAAAGGATTTCACAGTAATTTCTGTCTAACAAAGGTTAGTGTTAAAATTGCAAAAGCTTTTTTTTTTTTAATAAAGTTTATCCTACCCCTGAATCTTGAAACAATCAAATATTATTATCTGAGCTTCTGGAAAATGAAAAGGAGGGGGAGGAGAGGGAGGAGAGAGAGCTGGTGAATGATTTCCACACGAGACTTCTGTTCTTTCCGTTTTGAGATCTTTAGTATCTCAAAAAGGTAAAACTTAAAGATGAGATGTAAATTTCCCTAGGTGCGTGAACTTAAACAAAAGAAAATTTTTACACTCAGTCTACAGGAGAGAACCCTGCCAATACTCTGCGGGAGAGTACTCCGCTAGTACTTGCAAGGCCCTAATTATTACTGAATAAAATTGGAGACAATGGGAGTTTTGCCACTGACTTTCTCTAGTCCAAGATTTAGGCTCTATGGACACTTCCCTGGACCCTGGAGAGATTTTGTTCTTGTAAATTAATTTTCCCAGGACTAAATTAATTTCCCCAGGACTTCTAGAAGAATCATATGCAGGAGGATTAGGAACAAATTAACATCTCTGTTGTTTCATGGAGCAGTTCTGTCAGAAAAACGATGGAATACAAACTCATCCAGACACAGTTTTTCTACCTCACTTCCTGCTTCTTCCAAGTTCTCTGTAGGAATAACCTTCCCACCCTCTTGTCTCTGGGGTAAAATGACTCTATGCTTTTCTCTTCCTTCTCCACCGCCAGCAGCAGAGGTGGCTGATCTTCCAACTCATCAGTAAAAAAACATAAGTACAGCCACATCTACCAAAAACAGAGATCTTACAGCAGCCATACAATAATTTCTGTTCCAAATTATTAAGCTTTCTATTTTTTTTATCTATTGTATTGTATTCTCCACTGATTTTTAGCAACATTATTCTTTATTCATTAAAAACATTAGTAAATCTTGCAAGTGAATGCTATAGCTAGTATATAACTACATGTAAACTCAACATGTTTTTCTTAAAATTGAATTGGGAAAATCCAGCAGAGACATACTCGGATTTATAATTAAACTGCTCCATTTGAGCAGAAACTATTTAACCTTGAGCTGTGGAAGATATTTTTCTTTCACTTGTTATTACATAAGTGTGACATTTTTGTTAAAAAGAAAGTATACCAATATTCTTACACAGTGTAGCTTAACGATATGTGAAATATTAATGTATCCATAACTTAGACTATATACAGGATTTCTGGGATTTCATTCAGTTCTGCATAGTGCCATATAAATGCTGCTTGAAGCCAGAAGAACAAACTCTATCTGATGCTTTACCTGTGTCTTGAGACCCTACTTTTCTCCCATGTAAATATTGATTAGCTAAAAGACCCCACTGAAATAGAAGGTTTACTTATTTTTGCAAAACCTCAAACCTCAAAGGTCAAAAAAAAACCCAACAAAACCAGAAAACCTGTGTCACAAGCTAGCAAAAAATGCAAACTCTGCAGCATGTCACTTATCTGTACTGCTTCAGCAAAATGCAAGAAATACACACAACACAACCCTTTCCTATGCTGCTTCAGGAACCTGAGGAAAATCAGCACTGCTATGTGATAATATAGCCTTTAAAAATATCGTTCTGAGGAAATCTTGCAGCTGGAACATTATTTATGTGGTTGTGCTTTCTTGGAATTGCTGCATAGGGTGCAGAAGAGCTCTTTCAGTTTCTTTGCTGTACCTTCTATTCCTAAATCTCTTTCACATTAAACATTATTTGTTCATGCTTGCTGGATTATTTTGCAATTTTTGTTGTGTCTTGTAGTGTGCCTGTTTGCCTGAGTTTTTTTGGGCCAACTTAAAGAGATTAAAAATTCAGAAGATATTATGTTTTGCTTATAAGAGTCTGTACCTGTAAATGCCATAAAATTGTCCCTCTAATATATGTGTTAAAATTTATATTTTTCGCCTCTATGATGGAACTAAGATTTTTTTTACCTGTTTAGAAAACAGAACTGGTCAAACAGTTTATGATAGTATGCCTTGTCACAGTGACAGACAGGCTGAGGTAAAACCTTTCTACTCTGTCATTCTGTATCTGTTCTAGTATATCATTATCAAACAAAAAGAGACACCTTAACTGACAGAGCTTTTCAGCAAGTGTGATTTATGGAACAATTTTTTTTTGTATTTAACTTAACATTAAATTTAAACACAGGAGGAAGGGAGTTTTTATATTCATTTGCTATGCAGTCAATAAAGAAAAATATTTGAAAAAAACCAATTGTATTAAAAATATGAAAAAATGAAAATATGAAATGAAAAATATGAAAAAACGAAAATTTATTAAGGGAAGGATAAAAATTAAGAAAGCTTCATCAGCACCAGCAGAATTCTTAGGCCTTTATTCTAAACCCTTCCAAGTTCAAGCTGGAGTTGAAGAGCACACTGATATAAATCAGAAAATAGAAGAAGATGTATTTGCTAAATAAGATTCCAACCAGTATAAAATTTGGCTTAAGTTTCTATAATCAGTTTATAATCTTTTACCTTTCCAAATGCCGTGGATTTAAACTGATACCAATTCAGCACACATTTCTAGGGATGCGTTTGCTACAGCTGTAGTCCTTCTTTTTACCTTCTAACTACAAGAACCTGTCACTTTTGGTTTATGACAGAATGCCTTTTTGAAGTACTTAAAAGTTGTGTATTTATCAGTGTTGTTGATATTATTAGTATTTAGTATTAGTATTAGTATTATCTTTGACACAGAAAAATTTCAGCTTATTTAGACTAATGGGTAAGGCAATGGGAGTCTGTATAACAATATGTGTCCTTTCACGCCTCTGTGTGTCATAAAGCTGTGACTTCCTGAAGCAGAGTAAACCTAGTTTAGGGAATCTTAATTAGAGTACACTTCTAGGAGCAATACTGAGCCATTTGCTTTACAGAGAAGCTGTCTCTGGATATTTTGCACAGCTGATTTCAGAGAGCCAGAGTCAGGCTTGGGATTCACTTTGTGTGTGGTCACATGCACCATTTATGTGACTGTGGAAGTCAGCTAACCCCTAACTAGGGTTTTCTGTGATAGGGACTGATGAACAGTAGGAGACAATTACTTCATGACTACTTTGCCTTTAGATATTTGTGGCTGCATAGCTGGAGATGTATTTCTTCTCCTAGTTGCAGCTGTGGTGTGGAAATGTGTGCTGCCTCACAGCTACTGTCCCTCATGCAGGCTTCTCCCTCTTCAGAAGAGTAACTCCAGCAGGAAATTTGAGTTTTCCATAATTAATTTCAAAAGAGCTAGGCTTGCAAAAGCCAGCTACTCAATTCCTCTAACTAAATGGGACAGTATGATATAAAGAATTTCAGGGGAATTCAATTAGCTCCAGATGTTTAGGGTGGACAAGTGAATACCACCAAGGAAAGGAGTGGGAAGCTGATCAGAGTCAAGATCTCTTCCAGCTGCATGGCAGTTGTCAACAGGCAGCTGTCTTTGTGTTTGTCACTTCAGAAACCTAATGGCACACCTTCTTTCCTATCACACAAGGTATTCCTACTGGCATCAGTAGGGCAACTCCTGTGGAAGAAAGTATGTCATGCAACTGACTGGCTGTAGCTATACAGCCAGTATGATAAATTAATGATAAATTAGCCAGTATGATAAATTTTAATGATAAATTAGATTTCAAATTAAAAACTAGTCAATAATGTCATAATTATTAGGTGAGATGAGGAATCAAGAATGTGTCCTCTGATGATAATGATATTTTCTGTGTAGAAAAGTCCAAGTAACTAACCAGGATTTTCTACCTTGTAGCTTAAGAGATCTATAGACTATAATTCTACAGAAAATGTATCACATTCACATACCCTAGAAAGAAAACAGATTTTGTCATTTCACAAGCGTAAACACCTCATTCTAGACTGAAAATTTCTAACCTTGCCAACAGCTTAATTTCAGTGACACTTTGCAATACAAAGTTCCTGCTTGGTCTCAACTTTCTGAACGGTGGTTATCTGGTGATCTTCAGAGAGACTATCTTCATAAATATAAGTAGATAGTCATTAGAAATTATAAACTCTCCTGTAATAGGTGTCTTAGAAATTATGGTTTAGATGTAACAAATTTCCCATAAAGACTTCCTAATTCTCTAGTGTCTATTTTTATTATATTCATTCATACAGCATAATTCATGTTTCCGTGCACTGATCTTTTATATATGTTGTAGAAGAGATACAGCAGGGAACGCAGTGCGAAATAATGCATTACTGTCAGTATGTATTATCTAGAGAGATGCAGCTCTGTTTGATATTCTTACAGTGATTCCTCTTTCAAAAAGGAAATACTGCAATCACATACACTACCTGAAAAGATCACCACCTCTTCATACTTATCATTTTAACTGATTACGGCAATGCCATTTAACATTTTGCTTATCTTGCACAATTAAATAGCAAGAGTTAGAATTTGGTTATAACGCTGTCTTTTCTCCATTTAGCTTTCGGAATCAGTAAATAAGTATAGTCTTGAAGAGGAATACAAATATCTCCTGCCTAAAGCTGGGATGATTTTTTGCCCAGAGCCCTGTTTGTGGCAAATTCCCTTCTCTCATTTCTGAATTTCAGACATCAACATTATGCTCTGGCTTAACCACAGTGACTTCAGCCAGGCACGGGTACAGAGGGAGTGCCAGTGCTTTCACAGGTGCAGATCAAACCAGGCCTACTGGTGCCAACTCAAATGCATTCATTAGTAACAGGTGATGTCTTCCACAGGCTCCTTCGACACAGAAGATTATTTACCACAGATTTCAGGTGTACAGTAGTGAAAAGGCCACATCTGTGTATGAGGATACACGGCACAACCTCACTTTTCCCATCTGATGCATTAAGGATTTTGGATTGTGAGGGTTTCAGATTCAATCCCCTGCTCGGTTCCTGTTAAATACTTTTAAAAATTCTAAAATTATAAAAATTTAAAGATATAGTAAAATCCTTTTACACTGAGCTGTCATCAGCAGCTGCACACTCCATGGCAGTTCATAATACTTTGGCAGGATATATAAAATTGCACTGGATGAAGAAGAAATTAGAAGTTGATAAATTTCCTCAAATTTTGTCTCCTGTTGCTGGCTAACAGCCAATACTGGAGTTTGTTGTTGGAACCTGTGATTGTGTTGTTACTTGACAATGGTTATACCCAGAGACCTCAACAGACTGATGTTCCCATCAGTTGTCACCATTCCGCAGAACATTTCTCTTAAATGACATTCAACATAGCTGTGAACTGAAACCCATCAACATATGTACACAGAGCACATTGTTACATGGAGTAATATGAGATCAGTAAGAATAATTTAATTTGAAAAATTACTTCTAATATTGATTCTTGCATTAAAGTTGAAGAGGGAGGACCGGAACACAGTGTTTGTATATGCATCAACTTGAGCTGAAATGGTGATGCAGAAATAATCACCAGAAATCTATGCAACTTGTAACTTACAGGTATAATTACTTGCATAATTAAATTATGTTAAGACATTATTGAGAATTTTTTATTTTTTTAGTGTTTTACTAGTGCATAATTTCTTTCATTGGCCAATATTTTATATGTCTATGGCATTCCATGAAAGGAATGTTGGGGATTTTTTACTGTGATTTTAGAAGTGTTTTTATTAAATTCCACATAATACAACAAACATATTCGTGTAGAGAAGAATTAGAAAAATAACAATCCCTAACCCCTCAAGTGCATGACGTTGATAGAGATGAAGATTCATCTGAACTGACAAGGTCAGGTACTGTTTTTATTCCTTTCTAATAACTTATTTGCCATCATCTTGGTACCTGACAACCACACTCATTATTGGAAAAGTCTGTTCTGACTTAATGTGCTTAGACTAAATCCCCATGACAGAAGGAGATAATGTTTTATTTAATTGGATAATAACTGTTTTAATTTAAATAAAGCTCAGCTTTATTTGTGAAACAAGAATCATTAGAAAAGAGTAGAAATTCTTTTTTTACTTAATTCCTTTAGAATAAGATTGTATTCTAATCTAATTTGAACAGAAAGGTACTTCAAAATGCAGAACCACATTGTCTATTACTATTTTTACAAAAAGTAGTCAAAAGAATGCCAATTCTTGGAAGCAGATATTTTTCTAAACATGTAAAGGGAAGACATAGAAATACAACCTGAAGAAAATTAATCATGATGATAAGATATGCACAGCTTACTGATTCCAATAATATTTTTTAATTTTTTATATATATATATGTATACACACACACACACACACACACATACACACATCCTTTAACTGACATTTTTAATCATTGTTTGAAATTCTCATAGTACTAAGGAAGCCTCCTCACAGATGGGAGTCTCTCATAAAAGTCCTGTACAAAGCTAATACAAAGACACCTCTTTCTAGTACAAATAATTTTCGGCTTGGAAAGGAAACAAAAGATTCATTTCCAAATGACCTTTAAAAAAAGGTCCTTTTCTCCTTTTGTTCACCCTTCTTTTACCTCAAGATTTTGCGGTTGGACTCAGCTATCTTAAAGGTCTTTTTTAACCTAAAGGATTCTCTGATTCTGTGATTTTAGTTGCTCCTTGTTTCCATATACTGATTGTCATTCATCTGACCCATTTGTAGTAGTGTCCTAACTCCTCTCAACACAAGCTTTAGTCTGCAGTCTTGCCTGACTAATGCATGTTAACTTATTATTTATAAGATGCCCTTGGTAACCCAAACTTTTAGGAAACATTTTAGGAAACATTTGCACTGACTGTTGTGAGAGGATTTTAACTCGTCCCTAAATGTTCTCTGCAGGGGTGTGGGTGTGGGTGTGTGTGATGGAGAGGGAAAGAAAGAAAAACCATTTTATTGGATTTGATTAGCAACAATTATGCTGGTTTTTTTATTTCTCCATGTTCTGAATTAAAGTCTCTAACACCCCCACACCCCTTTTAATCTTAGGAAAGTTTTCAGGTTTTATGTATTTTTAGAGGGAATAAATAAATATGTTTGTGTAAAAGCAGTACATTAGATTCTAATTATCAGTTTTTAAAAGAAACTATGCAATCTGTGTACACCATAGAGTTCTTGCCAAGAGAAAAAATGTGTAGAATAATTGTATTTTAAAAGGGCAGTCTTCCAAATAGAAAATCTCCAGGCTCATTTACACCCTCCTCTCTTGTAGTGGGTGTCCTTGTTCCAGCACACACTTTTGCAGTAGAGATCTGCCAGAAAAGGTCTGCTTGCGTCTATGTTAACTGTACAAAAATGGCCTTTTTTCCTTTCCTCAGTGCAGGACATCGTTCTGTATTTGCAGTCTTAGGTAATACTGGAATGTTCTGGTTTCTCAAATAGTTTTCATTACACGTCTTACACAAGAAAGGGCAGGGGGAGGAGCTGGTGGCTGCGGAATGAACAGTGATACCTGGGAGTAGATGCAGGAAGAGAAAATAATGGAATAAAGTGCTAAAATATATTGCCTAAAGAAAAATGACATAAAAATACAGATGTGGGATGGATAACTAATGCTGTTGTGCAGGCAGGTAATGGTTAATAGCCTGGAACATTTACAATTTTTTTCAGTCCAGATATGCACATATAACATTTAAATTGATTTACTATTAACAAATAAACTGGACAGTGATTTTTTTTTCTTCAACCTGTGAAATTGGCAGTGGAATAAGACCTAGAATCTCAGAGTGTATCATGGGGTGAATATATCAATTTAGAGATGTTAAGGTTTCCTTGACATTTAAAACGTTTTTTTTACTTCGTTCCCTACACCTTTTTTTTTTTTTTTTAGTGTGGATGGGAAATACAGAAAGGGAAGTTGTCAACTCATACAACACTTTTTCAATGTCTGTGTCGCTGTGAAATTAAGATCACAGCAATCCTGGCAGATGTCATAGCCCTTGTTCTTGCATGATTTGTGGGGGTATAGTGATTGCTTCACTTTAAAGTAGACTATCTTGCAATTTGTTAAGTTTGTTTTGCTTCCAATTTCTTTACCTATGTATGTGAATTTACATATTTGACTTTCAAAATTATTGCATTAATAGAAGTCATTGTAGTATTCAAAGAAAGAGAAGGTGAACAGCTGAGGATCAGATTAATAGGATACTGAGGAGAAAATCTGCACCAGTGGATACTGAGGAACAAATACATCTGATCCATACTCCTGTAATGTTCAATTTACCTAGGAATATAGAGCCATTCTTGAAGTACATTACCTAATGCATTTCCTGGTCTTTCGTGTGGTTTCAAATTATTTGTGCAGGTGTGTATGAATTCTTGAAGTGACACAGAGCTGATAACACTGAGTTGTTGAAGCAGTAAGATCTTAATATATTGCTAAAATACAAACAATCATACTTCTTGTTAGAAACTGTCAGAAGAACTGAATAAATAATTTCTCCCAGATGTGCTAGTAATGAGTTGTTACAACTTTTCATCCTTTCTGAAGCAAACTAGCTTTCAGCTTGTTACAGGCTGAAGCAGATTGCTAGATCACATGGACTTGTAGACTGATTCAGTCTGGCATCTGGTACTGGATATGGTTCAAAAACACTGCCATAATTTCTGCATAGATTTATGAAATGTATTTTACAATAGTCTCCATATTATTATTCATGCTTTATTTTTTTTTAATCAGTCATTTCCTTTGCCATATGTGTCATTGTTTGTACACATTAGCAAGAATTATGGAATGATATGTCTTTTTCTGCCATCACAGAAAAATATTCATGATTTTCTGCACTAACATAGATTGCCGCAAGAAATTATTAGTTTTACGCTTGGGGCAGATTTGCCCAAAAATCTGACCCTAAACTGTGTTACTTACATAGTGAGAATAAAAGTGTAAATTTTCAGCAAAGGTAGAAATGAATCCCTCACATTTCCAAGCTTTTGCTGCATTTGTAATATTCAGGATTTATAGGGAAAACACAAAATTAAGACAACCTGTGTGAATACAATCATTTGTACAACCTTGTTGCAGTAAATTCAGGTGATTCTGGAATGTAAACACATTGTGGGGAGGGAAGTAGTTAAGATCTGAGCACTTGTTCTCTTGCCCTAATTTTATTGAAATAATGGAAGACCAAGAATTAGAAAATAAGTGCGAGCAAGAAGGAGAAATAAGATACAAACCCAAAGCTGCTGTGGACACAGTGTCAGAAAAACTAGTCTCTCACAAATCTTCTGTATGTTTTTCAGCACAAAAAAATAAATGTCTTTTCTTCCAGTGCAATACAGCTTGTAGCACATAAATCAAGACATAGTAGCAAGCACTTATTCTTTAGCTTAAACTGCTTTCTGGAAAATTTCAGGCATTTAAAGTCAGGATTATTTCCTAGTGTTGTGTAAGTAGTGATAGCTTCTTGCTCTTCATCCTTGCATCTGAATCTAAGTTCTGCGTTCCTTTTATTGTTGGAGAATTTAGTTAATTTTAAATTAAATCAATCAGCTATTCCCCTGCAGTAATTTGACACTGTGCAATGTTGAATTGCCCCACAAATTGCATAGCTCAGTGTGGGTTATAAATAAGCACGCATTTACACATTGTCCAGCAACGTCATTTAGGAAGCCTATATCAAAATCAGCAGATTAGCATGATTTGGTGGATAAGTACAATGTGACACACCCCAGCTAGTGCACAGCAATGCAGCTCTGCTTAAATAGGTGGAATGGTTCCTAGGTTGTATCATCTGAGAGATACTTATGAAGCCCAGTGAACACATCTGTAACTAGAATTGCTAATCCTGCCAGTTGTAAAGCTTTTTTTCTCCAGTTCATTTAGGGAAAGAAACCTATGTTTAGTCTAGTCTTTGTACTTCAGTCTTCCTTTGTCTTGGGAGCCCTTGCTTTTCCTGCTTTTCCTCCAGCTAGGAAAAGCAACTATAATTGTTTCTGTCTAGTATAATCCAAGGGCTCTGATAAGACATGCAATGCAGCCTGATTTGTTACTAGTTGAACATAAAACCTACAGCTGGCAATCAAAAACACACTCAACCATCTCAGCTTTAGTGCCAAATCCAATGACAGGAGATGGGAGTAATCTTGTCATGCTTCCCTGTTTACAAATTCCTGCTTCGTAACTGCATTCTTTTGCTCCATGATAGTCTTACTTCCAGGAGTATGTGCCAAGGTAGTCTTCACAATGAAGCCCAAACAAATTTTATTTAATACAGGGACACTACTAAAACAATTGCCTGGTTCCCTCTAAAAAGTTCTAACATTTTTTTCTTCAAGCTTCCTCATCATCATTTTGATTTTTTTTTCTTTCGATGTGTGTCCGTAAGCCTCTAAATGATAATGGAAGTCAAATACCAAGTTTTTAGCGAGCACAGTATAATGAAACAGCAGGAAGTTTTGAGCCACTTAAATTAAAATGATGAGGAAGAAATAGACATTAATTATCTCAGACTGCATTATCTTTTCATTTTGCAAGCAAGGAAATATTTAACACCTCAGAAGCAAAATGCTTTCGTTTGGACTGGAGAGATAATTTAAAATCGCATGTGGGGGGCAGCTAGATGAAAGATCAGAATTTAGTATATTCACAGAGCGAGGATGATGAGATGAAAAAGTAGACAAAGAAGAGACTATGTTCGTGTTCGCTCTGTGCCGCAAACCATGACCTCTTTTACAGTCACAAGGACCTATTTTCAATTTCAAGTCAATAGCTATAAATGTTAGTAATTGCCTTTACCTTCTTTTCTGTAGCTTAGCTTCTTGCCCCATTACCAAAACCATTTAGTTTCTCAGTAATTCATTTTCTACATAATCTCCTTTCATGTCCCGTGTTTCCTCTATTGTGTTTCACCTTGGGCAGTACATCATGTAAATAAAGTCTATATCCATAATCGCTTTACAATTCAGCTTAAGGGAATTCACTTTTGAAAACTCCATTCTGACTGGTGTCCATTATAGTAGATCTTTTTAGTCCTCATTAGATGGGAAAAGTGGGTGAATATTTTAAAAACTATTTCAGCATCAGCGATGTAACCTTGAGTATCTTTTCAAAGCTTTTAGATTTATTTAAAGGATGAGTATGGAGCAGGTAAAGGTATTTGAGAAAGAAGTTCATCACACTGTATTTGGATTTTGAAAATTCTTGCATTTAAAATAATGTTTAAGGCCACATTATGGTAGGGTAGACACTGATTAAAGGGACAAAAACATCCAAGAAGTTGAATTCAAGTTTGTTTGTTTGTTTGTTTGTTTGTTTTTAAATAATAACTAGAGATTCATCAGAGTAATAGCCTGGAAAATGTGAATATTGGTATTTAAGGCAGAAAATATTGAGATCTGTACTCTTTCAACATGAGCAAGAAACTTCTACATTCACAGTCTGCAGTGTGATTTCTCAGAAAAGACAAAAGCAAGTGATCAAATATTTGTGTAAAAGGCAGTATTTTTAGTTCTGTTTAGCATTTGCTGTAATCATGAGGTGTATATTTTCTTTTCCTAAACCAAGTTTGTCTTTAAGTTTCAGATGCCATCAAGCTCTTTCTCTTGAAATAATTAGATATTTCCGTTTTACTTCTCTGAAAGCCAAATGCCTGTGAAAGCTTTTGACACTCTCTCCTGTCATCTCACATTTGTTTGATGTGGCTATGGGTGATTTTACATCCTTGGTCTTAAATTTCAGTTTATAACAAATGTGAAGCCCTGCTTCATTGCAGTTTTAGTTGCTGAACTGCTGTCTGTGCTGTACTAGATAGGGGTAAAAGTCTAACATAACATACTACCCACATTTTTTTCCATGCACTTAGAGGCAGTTAAGGACTTAGGAAATTGGTTCCTCCAATGTCTTTTATTACATTAAAAAAAAAAAAAATAGTTGCCATCTAGCCTACAAAAAGCCGTTAATGTTTTTGTCCTCCTTTTTGTTTTTGTTTTTCTTCTCAAGCTTCATTCTGACTTGGACAAGGGAGTGGGCACTGTTAAATATACCCTTTCAGGAGATGGTGCTGGCACGGTTTTTACCATTGATGAGACCACAGGAGACATTCATGCCATAAGGAGCCTAGATCGAGAAGAAAAACCTTTCTACACGCTCCGGGCTCAGGCTGTGGATGTTGACACCAAGAAACCACTAGAGCCTGAATCAGAGTTCATCATCAAAGTGCAGGACATTAATGATAATGAGCCAAAGTTTCTGGATGGGCCTTATGTTGCCAGTGTCCCAGAAATGTCTCCAGTGGGTGAGTAAGAAGCTGTAAATACTTGATAACTAATTGCATATTACTTAATTGTCTCAATGTACATTTCTTGCTGAGGAAAGAAAGAGAAGGATGAAATGAAAAAAACAACTTCTAAAACTTATCAGAAATGTTTCTAGTATTCTTTGCCTAGATATACGCAGATTACAGTTTTGTTTTAGCTTTGTTTGCTTATTTAGAAACTTATTCTCCTGCAATATGAGTGCCTGTGCTGTTAATTTTCTGAGGGTAGATGAGTTAATAAAGATATTCAGGGAAGGTATGCTAAGGTCCAGGAGTTCTCCGTAACCCTAAACCTGTCACGTCACATGATGTGGTGCATTCTCCCCTATTCCTAGTTTACATTTGCTGTTTGCTGTACAAAATTAGATTGCCTGTTTGCTGTAAAGCATCTTGCCATTTAACTTGTTTTGTCTTTGTGGCTCTTAAACTCCTACAGCACTTGCATGATCTCCGAATTATACATTAGGGGGCAATTCTTTATTCAAGTCCTGTTATACTGTGCGTGCCCGAAGTAACTATTGCCCTTGCCTTGGTCACAATGTGAGAATGAGAGTCTGCAAGAGTGGCTCAAAAAAGTTGTCAAAAACCTATTGTCCAGGAAAATCTTTAGTGCATCAGACCCTTAAGTTAAAAAAAAAGAAGATTGCCTGAGAACATGGTAAGTTTTCAAAAACCTAGTGTACAGAGGACAGAGTAATTGTCTTTTCAGAGAAAGGTGGACTGCAGTAAGGATACTGAAGCACTGGAATAAGTTTTTGCTTGAAGAATTTTCACAACACGATAGATATTTGCCAGGAATGACATAAAGAGCATCGATCCTGCTTTGGAGCTGGAGAATAGGCTAAATGGGCCCTTTGGGTCTCTTCCTGATGTCTAATTCTGCAGTGGTCCTGAGCAGTTAGTTTGCACCATAAGCACAGTGCTTGTGTCCTGCTGCCAGATGGCATTTTGAGTTTCCCTGCAGGCACCAGAAATTAATTTGTTCTGGGCTGGGAGTCCTTTAACTTCCTAGTGCTAGTTCCAGCTTATTGCCCTTCTCCCTCCTAAACTGTCTTTTCCCAGTACTTCACAAGCCTGTACCAGCCATTTCATAGTCCCAGTAGTTGTTAACAGTTTTGGAAGTTTTCTGAGTTTGAAGTGGCAGAAGGATACTGTTCCCCTTCAGCTATGCACCTCAGATGTTAATGTTTTTAAAGTCAATCTGGGAGACAACTAGCTATCTACACAAATTGCTACATAGAATTAATGAGGTAGTATTTTAAATTTAGTGATAAGGAGTAGTAGAATGTGATAGAATGTGATAAAATGTGATGTGAGTAGACATGTAGAGATGATCATGTTAATCTTATAGAAGTGTAGAGAAGCATTCACTGTGTCACCCACAGGGGTTTGTCTGTAGATGCACAGTATAGGTGCACTATTGTTTCCCCTGCGGAGATGCATAATAATATTACTTACAGTTGTGTTATTTATAGATGAAAACCATTTGTTACATTTTGACACCTGTGTCAAATTCAGAATAACATTTCTTACCAGTAAACGTATGGTTGATTGTGAAATTGTTTTTAAAACCTGATCAGAAAGAAAAAAATGAGAGTGATGCTGTTTGTACAGCAGAACATAGTGTCTGCATTCATTCTCTTACTCTGTTTTTCTCCCCCATCTTCCTTTGTTATTTTCTTAAATATGTGTGTGCAGCAGAAGATTAAATGCTAACAGAGCTTTTACTTCATATGAAACGCTCTTCAAGGTGTGCCATACATTGTGGCTTTTACATGGATGAGGAGTTGCATGACTAAATGAGATACAACTGAGCATGCTGTGTCATGCATACAGCATTTTAAAAGAAATGCTTTTCAATCTATCCTCCTTTAGAAAAACAGCAGTAGATGCCATGGCGAAAAACGGATCTTCTTGGTCTTCTCTTTATTCGGTCACATTCACCATATCTAGAAGATTTATTCATAACAGTTGCTATTTTCCTCTATTAAAAAAAAAAAAGAAAAAAAGAAAAAAAAAAAAAAAAAAAAGGAAAATGCAAAAAAAAAAAAAAAAAAGATGAAAATTGATCAGAAAAGGCAAGGCAAGGCAAGGCAAGAGTTCCCTATATGGAAGCCTAAACTTCAATTACTGATTACTAAAGCAGATAAATTTTTTTGCTGCTAGGTTATCTTGCAGCAAAACTATCCAGAAATGTCTTGTCCTCTGTAGTGTGCCAGGAGATTGTGCCTTCTCTGATGTAGGTCTTGCCACTCTCTTGTTCTCTCTTATCTGTTTTTCCTTCCTTATGCAAGCACAGATTTCTCAGAGGATCTAAAACTACTCCCTTCTATCATCAGTACCACTTAGTTGCATCTATGGAGATGCTTAGACCTACCAATGCCTGAGGCTGACATTGAAAATCACTTTGATTTTTCAGCTGGTGCAGCATATGGTTGTCTTGGCCTAGGAAAAAACCCAGATAAACTCTTTCTCTCATCTATTTTTTTTTAATATGTTTTCATTTTCTAGTTGCCACTTTTTAATTGCCAAATGTTCTAAATTTCACTTACTATAGTTTTGCGGTAGTATTGATTATGAACTGCACTCATGCACATATTTCTGTTGTGGGAAATTTACTGAAACATTACTTTTTTCACCCTTGCTTGTCTCTTATGTGAGCCTGACAAGATTTTGTGACTAGTGACTTGCAGGCTTTTATTGTTACATGATATTTGCATGCAAAAGTTTACTCAGTTTAGTACTTTATCCCAAGATTATTGGTAATATTATTAGTAATATATTGGTACCTTTTAGAAATTGTCATACATGGTTCTCAGTTTTGTAATTTCTCTGGACTTCCTAATAATTGCTGTTGCTGAATCTTGAATGGCTGAAATAATGCCATAGCATTCATGTCTGGAATCAGAGTTGCAGTTACAGTGTTATAATAAAATTGTACATCAACTGGATCTTGGTGATTTTTTATTGGAAAAAGTGCAAAAAAATGAAAATTAATAGCATTCTCAAGATCTAGTTTTCTGCACGGAGGTATCACTTAGATACACCTGTCATAGCCAAGTGTTTCACGGTAGATTTTCTTAGAACATGTGTTAGTTTCCATGCATGTTGTAGGTGGAAATTTACTTTTTCCCTTCAAATTTACATTGAGGGCAGATTGAATTTTTTTCTACAGTTTCTGTACTCTACCATTGGTTTGTTTTTCCTTTTAATCAATACCACTCATTAAAAAAAGAGAGTGTTACTGAATATCGTTTAGGTTTTTTTCTGAAGAGATAGTTTTAGGACTGCTATTTTTACTTAGCGGTGCCTTCCTTACCAGGAGCCAAATTCCTTCGTACGCTCTTAAGAAAAAAATGCTAAAAGGATGTTTACGCACTACAAGCTAGGATGCAATCCTATTTCATGTCAGTTTGAATGGCCAGCCAGTCTTGCTCCTTCCATACATGCACTGTAATCTGCTCTTGTATGATGGAAAGTCAATCATAGGCATAAACAACAGAGTTCTTCTCTTGAAAAGCCCCTTGGGTTACCAACTGCTGTAACATGCAGGCTGCTGTACCCTTCTGTGACTTCCAGTGTTTCTGACAGTTTCAAAGTGGGCCCAGCTTTGGGATTGTAGTGGAAGGTTATCAGTACCTCCAAAGCTGACATTGTATTGCTCACATAATGAATGAGGTGGAGAATACTTTATGGTGAAGATTTTATTTTTTAAGAGACAATGATTTGAAATTCCTGCAGAAAAACTCAGCAGATGGAGTCAGATTACAATGCAGAACTAATATTTTAAGAACAGAGATTGCTATGCTGTTATCTTATGCCTAGTAAGAGACTTATAAAAGCTTAAGAGCTGGACTCCTAATGTTGGGTTTGTTTTGTTTTGTTTTTTTTCCTGATATTGAATTTCTTTTATCAATATATTTATTTGAAAATATTTTCTTGATTTAATGTAATTTCCCAAATGTAGAATGAACCAGAAATGGGGATTTATCTATGAAAACTGAAAAGGGTGCCCTAATATCCCCATTTGTAAGTTTGTATTAGCAAAATATGTTCCCCTTAAGTATAGTTTAATCAACTGTGTTGTTGCTTCTGGCAGCTGTGCCAGCTTCTGTTGGAATATAGTTGACGTAAGCATGCAAATATAGCCGAGTTTAAACCAAGGTTATCCCCTTATTAAAGCTATCAGTCCAGATGACTGAGAATGGGGGCATAGCGGCATTAAGCACACATTCAAGGAAAGATCTTATTATATATTTTTATATATTTATACATAAAAATGTGCACAGAAATGCATTTTCTTTTGTACGCATTTCTGTCACTGAATATGCTGATTTTAACAACAAATTTATAATTTCTATTGTCACAGTCTCCTAATTGTTTTCTAAGGTCTTTGCATTATTCCTCTATGCTTATACATAGACCAGCTAGGGCTGTACTAAACCCATCAATTCCATAGTATACAGATGCCATATGTTCTTTCCTACACAATTTCATTTCATACTTTTTCACTGCGTTAACTCTTTATTGATTAGAGAGGACTCTACAAACTCCATATCACCGTGGCGGACTAAAATGGTCAACGATAATAAAAAGCTGATATCAGTTTATTTTTGCTGTGTTCCTCAGTGGTGCAAAGCAGCTACCTGAAGAGTGTTAAGGATTTGCTTCCCATGGTACTGTCGGTGTGAAAATAATCTCTATAAATTTTCTGGAAGTTTTCCTTCTGGAGTGAATACTTAATTGGCTTTTATTTAAACATTGGCTTATATTCGAACACTGACAACGGAGCATACATATACATCCACCAGTGGAACATACGTTTGATGTATCCATCTATGTAGTTTCACGTGCAGGAATTACAATATGTAGAGAACTAACCTGATGAAGCGGTCGGTAATAACCTGCACTCTGGTTTAGCTCAACTTAGCATTGTGGGCCTGAGTTTAGCTTGAAGCTTACAGTGAATAGAGGCTGGGGAAGGAAGGACTATAAGGCATTGGAGCAAATGCTGAATGATCCTGCCTTTGATAGAGATTTCTAGCTGTTGGCAATATATTTTTAAGGGCTTCCAAAAGCTTACCCAGGCTTTTGTGGAAGATATTACTTTGGGAATCCATTGAGACCAGAGATACTTTTGAATGGCATTATGCATGCTCATGGACAGATAACTGACAGCATAATCTGTCTGCAGCCACTGTCTGCAGCCCCTCCAGCTCCAGCCTGGTCTCCATGATTTTTTCTGGTGTTATCAAGTCCTTAGAGAAAAGGATGGGAGTTGGATGTCATATTCAAGATCCAAACATCTTGAATATGCTTTATTTTTATCCAATTTTCCTTGTCGAATTATTCCCATTGATCATTTTCCTTTTTTTGTCTGCTGTTGATCATTGAGATGAAAACTTTGGAGGATTTTCCACAGCGGTCCCAAGATCAAGAATTAATAGGTAACAGAGCTACAACCCACCTCTGTGGAAATACTGATAAGTTACTTTTTCCCATGCCTCTTTGTGTTTCTCCATGTGAAGTTCCGTATTCTCAGTTTCATGCTATGTTAAGATTCCCCTGTAGCACTTTGCAGCAAAGCTTTCATTTTGTCAAGCTGTCACCTGTTCATATATTCTCTTTTACTGGCAACCTATGAGTTCAGATCCAAGAGAGATGCCAGTGGCAACCCCTCTCTCATATAAAGACTGGCAATTTATTCCTACTGTTTTAGATCTCTTTTTATTTGGATTATTTTAGGAAAAGCTGCTGTGTCTTAAACTTCATTTTTTTTCTTTTTTTTGAAGAGTCTTTGCTTAGGAACCTTGCTGAAAGCTTTTCTGAAATTTAGATACTCTTAATCTATGCCAGTAATCTTGAGTTATGTACTCACTTATGCACCCAATAGTTTTAACAGGTTTTGTGAAGAGCAACTTCCCTTCACAAAACTGTACTGAATTCAACCTTACAGGACCTCGCATGTCCTCTAATTTGGTACTTTATTACAATGTACAAATTTCGTCCATCACATGGGTCAGATCTGGTGCCCTGGGTCATTCAGGCCACGTTTCAGAAAAATTCATGTCTCATCACTGTTTTTCCATACTCTTTCCTGGGGCTATGTCAGGTGACAGTTTACTCATCGCGATTGAAGTTTCAGTGGTTTCCCCCTGAGAACTCCTTTTTATTAATTACAGCTCTTGTCTTTCTGATTCTCTTTTCGTTTTAATTTTGAAAAGATACATCTGCTGTGTTGATCATCAGACTAACTTTTATAGCCACTGTGTAGAAAAATGAGTTTTAAGGAAGGAGCAGAAGGGAAAGCAGGTTGGGGCTGCCTAGCCTTTTCTCAAAGAATGTTTTTCCCTTTATACAGGACATTCCACAAAACATAAAACAAAACAAAAAGAAAATTTAAAAAACCCAACACTGAAATATTGTCAGAATATTACAAGTAGGCAGTTAAAGCTTTTGAAACAAAAGTATTTCTTTATGATAGGTCACTGGGCAAGCTAAGCAGCTTCAATTATGGGGGGAGTGGGGGCAGAAAAAAAGATTGGATCAAAAGGGAGGGAGAAAATAGTGCAGAAAATCAAGACTTGATTAGTTAAAGGATAATGGTTGTTGTCATACTGTGAGTTTCCTTTCGTACACCCTGGCTGTTGGATATTGTCAGCAAAACTAAGACATTTGGCAAATGCTGTCAGGTGGGAGAATCTATGTAAAATGAAAGCTGTGACAGACAGGACTATACAAACATATGAACAGCAAAATTCTCAGCAAAGCTGAGAAGCTTTGGCTGTTGCAAAGAGATGCTGGATGGCTGTTTTTTGCTAGTTGTTTTTACAGTCCCAAAATGTCAGTATTAGTGCTGAAACCATTTAAAGCATTTGATTCTTAATTCATGTATATCCAAGCCTACAGTGGATATTTTCTGTCATGACTTCAGCAAGGCTTTGCTGTTTGCATAAACATCTTTAGGTTCAAGATATATTGCATTAGAGTTGTTGGGATTATGCATTAATATTTTTTTGTTAATTAAACAGTTGATAATGGAAAGAAATTGACATATTTAAGTGTAGTATTCAAAAAAAAAGTAGAAATTGTTGTTATATGGGCATGTAATATCTGTAAACATAAAACATATTATATTGATAGTTGTTTTAGCAGCCACAGATCAGCTGTAAATGATAAAAATTAACAAGAAGTTGCTTTTTTCTTACTACAAAATTACTCTGAGCATTAAATATCTTTTCAGTAAGAGCTGTTCTTTTGGCCACCAAGTGCTTTTAAACATTAAACATATTTTAAAAGTATTACTGTTCTCAGCCACTGAGCAACTGTAAACATTAAAAATGTTTTCTAAAAGCTGCTTTTCAAGCACTGCCTGCATGGCTATGAATATAATTTTTGTTTAAAGTTGCTTTTCAGTCACCGAGCTAGTTTTTTCTTTTACGCTCAGTTCTATTTATAAATTTGCAGAGAAGAAACAAGTGCAAGGTTTCACTGGCACAAGGCAGCTCTTCATTTATGACAAGTAATCGTGTCCTACCCATCTTCTCATAAAAACCCTGCAGGTAATAATAACAAGCCAAATTTTAAAAGGATTTTAATGGATATTGTGCGTGGCAAGTGAGTGCATATCTAGTGTTCTAGTCACCTATTTTTGTGTTTTACTCTGCAGTAAACCAAAATAATAAAAGCAGACTTGACTGGTATTCTGTACTATGAAATCCAAGAAGTCTACGAAATCAGTCACCTACGGATTGTGTGAATCAATGAAGTCATCATCAGCCCTAGAGAAGGGCAAAACAGAATGTAAAATAGTCTCAAGATTACTTAGCAAATGGGAGTCACTAAACCAAATATGATTAAAGACTTTAATTCTGTGTGCAGAAAGAACTCTATGTGGCAAATTAGATGTAATCTTAGGAAGGCCTGGAGTGATAAGAAAAGTGTTCATGAGAATCTGGCTTAACAAGAGCTAAGAGAAAAATCACTGATCACAAACATATTGTTAAGGACAAATTATTCTCTGTTTAGAGAATCCCATAAGGCTTAAAGTCCACAGCAAAGACACTGCAGAGAAAAATAATACCTTAGGAAAAGAAAATCTACATAAACCAGAGGTCTAAAAATATCTGCAGACTGCGCAACAGCATATACAAGAGTATATTTAAATGGAGTGTCAGCCAATTAGTAGGTGTATCTGTCTGCCAACCTTGGATTTAATGAGTCTTAGGTACTTAACATTTCTCCTTGTTGGTAGCATAGATGGGCAATCCAGTCCAATATCTGTCCTGCACACTGCAGGTTTTTTGTAACTAAGAAACCTTTACAGATCTTGTGGGAACAGGAATCTGACATCCCTCCAGCCTGTACTCAACAAAAATCCTGATAGAGCTGACTGAAACCTTTCCACAAGAGATATTTTTGCTAAGTTTCTGTACAACTGAAACATGTAATTCTCTTAAAACTTTTAATGAAAAGCCAGATGGCTGCCTAGAGAGCCATCCCACAGGTTAGCTGGTGACGGGAAAATTAAACAGGTGGTTCCCATATTAGTAAAGGAGCATTCTTTATATCACCCTGACAAGCCAAGCACTGGCTGGCTTGGAACCCATAGGCAACGCAGTATTCTCTGAAGCTGGGAACCTGGTGGGTTTGCCTGTTCCCTGATTTCTCTTCCATATAGTTGATGACAAGACAGGTTGTCAGGTTTTCCAGACAAGCTAGTCGGCCTGCAAGCTAAACAGGTCATAACTAAGTAGGAAACCAATGGAAATGAAGGAAACTGTTCTCTTTGCTAAAAAATCAGCGGTGCCAGTATTGTTTTCTGGAGTGCAATTTTATTTTTTTTTTCCTGGAATGACACAGGATGAAGTGAAAATCTGAAACTGTCTGAAATATCACAGTAAAGTAAAATTTCACTGTCTAGACATCCTTACTTGCCAGTTATGTCTAAGCACCTTTTGTGCAGAAGCCAGCAGTAAATGTAAGATCATTCAGGATTAGAGGCAAAGACTGGAAGTAGAAGGGAAGTTGACTTCAGGCAGGTGTGAAAGTAAAGAATGACAGCAGAGGAACAGGAAAATCTTTACAGACTGTTCAGCTTTCACTTCAAGAGCTACTGGAGAGAAATCAACACCTTTAATACTGCCTTGGACTTGATTTACATTGACACTGCTAAAGAGACAGCTATTATTTCTGTTAACAAACCTCAGGACTGTTCTTTTATTTTCATAAAAAGCTTAAAGGGTGTTAATGCATAAGCACTCAAGGTATCAGTATTCCTATGGAGCAGTCTTGAGGGAACAAGGAAACAGCAAGCAGTAGGCAAGAGGACCCCCAACCAAGGATTATCTGATACACCATTCTGCACTAGGATTGATGGAGAATGTTGCTGCTGGTACTCTCAGAGGTGTAATTTCAGCTAACCATTCGCATCTTGGTACACATTGTTAACAACTGATGATTTTCACTGGAAATAGTTTGTTGACTGCTAGTCATCCCACTGAGGTTGGCATGATGCTTTGGGTATAGATATTCTAAATGATAAAGGATAATATGAATCCTTACACATAATCCAATAAAAATCTGGTCAAGAAGCGTACAGCTGGAGATTATCTCCTCAATAATATCTTTAATCTTTCATCTGTGTTTTTTGCTGTTAGTACAGCAAGCATCAATTTTATAATTTGTTCTGATCTAAAGAAGTATCCCAACTTATCTGAAACATAAGGTAATTATGTATCTAAGATTCCCATTTTGTAGAAACATCACCTTAGAAACCTGTCTATCCTCCTGTCTCTAAATTTCCAGAACCAGAGCCTGGGCGAAGGTTAAGCACACATTTAGGCAGATTATAATGTCACACCCTATTTGGGACTAAGTTTTATCCAAGCACAATTTGCTGCTTCTCTATCTCTTAAAATGGATTGTTGTTTGGGTTCACATACATGTCAAATATTTTTCTAATCCCCATTTTGTTAGATCTAGTGGCTGTACATTGCCTAAATTGATCATGTCCTTCCACAAAACATTTTCTTTTCCTATTTGTGACATTTTTGACTTTTAGTCTGGAAGATAAAAAGTGTATAAGAACAGATGATTTAGCTTTAGTATAGTCCTGCCTACTGAATACATCTCTATAATGCCACATTTTTTTGTCTCTTTTCTAAATTAAACAGATTAAATCTTTAAAGTTCTGTGTGGAAAACTTTTCATGTCTCAATCACTTTCACTGCTTGCCTCTGAGCCCCCATTACTTTTGCTGTCCTTTTAGTGATAAGGCAGCAGTAATCAATATTTTCAACAGCCTTGAGAGAATTCAGATGAGAAAGGTGCCTGAAGGGCAGGTTCAAGTGCTCAAGCCTACAATTTATGGTCTTGCAAGAGATGATACAGACACTGATGCTCAAATTATCAGCCCTGCTTGCTACTTCTCTGGTTCAGTAGCTCCAAATTCATCCACTTTTTCTTGCCGCTTTCACTCCATATCACCTTATGCCTGAACACAAACCAAACCTTTTCAGACACTTTTCAACAGATGCTTGATAGTCCTGGGATTTTTTCATGATTCTTCCTGATTCTGAATGAATCCTTTGTTCACAGGTTTTAAGTCCTAAACCAATATTAATCACTGAGCATAATTCAGTGAGGCATAGTGCTTTGTTGTTCAAACAGTGGATGATCCTGTGTGCCTTCCAAAGATCATCCAGTTACTAATATAGTGGAGGGGGTGTAAAACCTTACCCTGGTTGAGTAGTAAAACTAGATTTACTATGATATATTAAATAACTGGTTTTGATTTGTAACTGGTTTTGAAACTGGTTTGTTTGCAGTTCTGGTGAGGGAATAAGGGGGGAACTCTTAACATTTGTGGAGGGAGAGTCAGTGAGTGAACAAATGTAAACAGCTGTTTTTATTTCACGCAACCCAGATTCAGACACTGCTGTACTAGGAATTGCTGCAACAGAAAATGTTGGATAATCGGTTCCTATATCAGCTTTTCTTTGTAAGAAATAAGCAAGAGCAAATTCTAGCTTTTCCTTCTGAAGAAAATCTTACATAAGTGACCCGAAAGTCACCGAGATGTCAGACTGTCTGCCTGAATCAAAAGATCGTAGCAAGGCATCAGCTCCTTAAATTCCAAAATCCATATGAAGCTAGTAATTGAACTGGCAAGTTGTAAAGAAGGAATCCTGTCTTTGGGCCACTACACAGCAATAAGAGATCTTTGAACGGCTGATTTAAAGGAAAGATAAGGGATAAGAACTGCACCAGCACATCCTACTGATTTACTGTAGAGCTGAAGTTATGGCAGTTCAGTAATACCTATACTGCAATCTGGATGCTTTATATTTTAGCCACCTTTATCGATTTACTTTGGTTAGCACAAGGGGACAGTAACAGTGATGACAGGACAGGTTTTATGGCAGCATAGTGCAAGAGACTTTGGAACACTAACTCACCAGCTACCTTGCAGGAATGTCCTGATGGTTCATTTCCAGTGCTGCTGTTGCCCAGACTACCTATATTAAAGACTGCATGAGGCTGCATCTCTCACACTGCAAATGTGTTCTATGATTTGAGTGTTGACTTACTCATGGACACAGTGTACATCATGTCGATACTGCTCTTATCAGCAGTAGAGATTTTAGATTCTTTAGTGGGGTCTTGTTCATGAAAGCTTGTCATCAGCACATTCTCAGGCCAGAATTTTGAAGGTAACTTGGCACTGAGAGTTTTACAAGCATCTTGTGGGTAGTTTTTTTCCTTGATATGACTAAGTGGAGTGCATGTAAATGGTTTTGAAAACCCTAGTCTTTAGACTCCCAAATATCTTTTAATAGCTTGAGCTGTACCACAAAGTTTCTCAAGCTATACTGAAAATCCCTTATCTATAGACACCTAACTTTTGGTGACCTACATTACAAATATGAGTCAACATGTCCTCAAAATCTGGACAGGTACTTGGAGCAATGTCTCTGGAGCCCAATCAGATCAGACACAAATCAAATTCAGCACTACTACGGTAAGTGAGGACATGTCATGGAGGATTAGACATCCACATGCATTTATTTGTCTGATTCCACATGAAGTATCTTAGCACCTGCCTGAAACTGTAAAAAAAAAGTAGGACTCCATGATTTTTTTTTTCCATGGGTACCTAAAATGTCATCTAAGTCTGTCCCCAATCTGCTTGCGCATAGAAGCATCTGAACTTTACACTGCTGAGCAGCTAGAAGCCAATTAATGCCTAAGCACTGTCAGAAATCATAAAGTAGATATACCTAATTCTCTTTCGGAAGCCAGTCAGTGACATTTTCAGAGTTCAGAGTTACATCCCATGCAAAATGTGGCTGGAGGAGAGGTTACATGATTTTCATTTTGCAGTGAGATAGGTAGAAAACTCGCACAAGATGCTGCAGATGCAACTTTAATACTTTCCTTTTTTTGAATACCCTCTCCTCATGTTTTAACCACCGGAGTCTTTGTAGTTTTTCTTCCTTCTTCCTTTTTTTGGCCTGATGAATATTTAATGATCCTACATAAAACAGATCAACTTCCTTTTTTTTCAAGAGTGATGCTCTTGAGAGAGCATTCACTTAGGAGGCAGGAAATAAGCATTCAACCACCATATAACAGGAGAGTGACTTAAAATAATCTGTAGCTCATGTATCCACTGAGCAGTCAGAGGGGGCAACTTCATCTGCTTCTGCATTTTGTCACAATAAGGTTTGCTTTAAACTGTTAACACAGAAAAGGGTTCAAAATTGTTATCCCCAGTAAATAATTTCTGAGAAAGAAGGTATCTAGGATACAGCTTTTCTCGTTGGTATTTCTTACAGTCTATAGCACCTTTTCACTAATGAGCTGACTTGTATGGATCTCTGTGTTAAGCATCTAAATAACACCAAAGAGAAGAAAACTGCATCTGGGCTTATTGCATTTTGCAGTGGCTCTTTTTATGATTCATGCCCTCAGTATTGTTGTGCATAGAAGTACCATATAATGTCACGTCTGTGTTTTATAGGTGTAGTCTTGAAGGTGGTGAAAACTGAGAAGGAATATTCATTGCAGAGCTTGATTCTTAAAGCTTTTTTGTTACCAGAATTGACAAAACACAGATGGAATGTGCGTGCAAGGGAACTGGGGGAAATTGCCTTAAAAAACAGTATGTCTTTTAAAATATATTTGTGAAGGTGTCAGGGAAAAAAAAAATGTTGATGAGTAGAAAAACATATGCAGTAAGAAGTTAGTAGAGCAGGTGAATAATAGGACAATATTTTAATATTCATTAAAAAAATATGAGCATGATTAGCTTGGTGAGTTGATAACTGTGTTGTCTGTTTTTATGTATGGGGGAAGGACTGTGCCTGGATTATTTAAAATTAGGATCTGCTTTTTGGGTTTTGCTTTGTTTGTGTGGTTTTTTTGTGTGTTTTTTGGTTTGGTTTGGTTTTTTGTTGTTGTTGTTTGGTTTTGTTTTGTTTGTTTGTTTTTAAAATTTATTTTGTTTTATCTGGGATTAGGATAGAATTTTCTTTTACAATTTTTACTACTCTTGATCTTTGGACAAAATCAATACCTAGGATTGTATTTTATTTAGAAATTTTAAGGAGAAGACAAGAGTCCTTGAATACTGAATACAATCACATTTTAGATAGTCTATATGTAGGCCTGGATTTGATTTTTAACAGACATAGATTAATCTCTAAAATGATAACACAACAAATGTAAGCAGATATTTTCCTTTGAAATGTAGAACTCTGTTTTTATGAATTAAGCAGGATATCTAGGCCATATTTAGGTGTGTGCAGTTTTAGCTTTGGTATTTCACTAGTTCAGAACTCTATGAATATCAAGGCTTGCTTACCTCACAGGTTTTAGAATTTATGAATAAACATAAAGATGTTGGGGGGTGGCATAGAAAGGAAAGTTTCTAGAACAGAATTCTAACCTAAGAAGGGTCAGACTACACTTCAGCCTTGACAATAGTCAGATATGCTCTGCCTTTACCATTTTAATTATCTTTACTTATTCTGATTTTTTTTTTTTCCTGGCCAGTGGTGCCAACTGAAGCATTTCTTTTTATCTGGTCTCTAGAGACAAGCGATTTTGATGATCAAAATAGAGAGAGAGAAATGCAATTCGGGGGAAAAAATCCCAGAGTGGGCTCAGAATAACTCTAATGAGTAAATGATTTAAACTCCTATCTGGTAAGAATTGTAGAGTTTCTACCTTAATCATTTTAACAGTGTAAAGTACAGAGTCAGGCCTTTTTGTATCATCTTTAACTACAATTTTCTGTATCCTAGCTCTGCCATACAAATATTGAAATACTTGTATTTTTTGCATTTAGATATGGTCACAATTTATTTGCGTGTTGTTCTGGTCTTTTTTTTGTCTTGTGTCTTGTTTAAAGAACATAATGTATTGCAATGAAATCGAGGCATTAAAGAAGTCCTCAAATAAAATACAAGGGCTTAAAATTAAAATTATAAAAGAATGTTGCACTCATCCTACAGAGACAGTTAAGCATTATTGTCTGATTTTACTCCTTTTTTTCAAAGTGCATGTATTTTAATTAAGGAATCATCATTTTTCAACACATTTCTTTATAAAACTAACAGATTACCAGTGAAATGTATGCAAAGTTTATATCTAGCTATAGCTATGTACACCTTGGTTCATGTCAGGAGAAGGCTATGTTGTAGGGGTGATGGTTCAGAACTCTCAAATAAGACAAAGTCTTCTCAAAGAAGAAGTGTTACAAGTCTTGTAACAAAGATTTGTCAGTCCATAGTGCAGTGACAGCAGAGAAAGGCAAAGAAATGTTTTCTGCTTACATTTTACAGCTGGGAAATTAAGTAGATAATAAAAGTTTGAGCTTAGATTTTTCCTCAGAGCTGTTTGATTACCAGTTATGCCCTTGAATTTTTGGTTATTGATAAGGAACAGAAGAACATGCTGAAAGAATGACCATGAAGAATGGAAATGAAACTCTGTACTGTACTACCATATATCCCTCAATTATTTCAACAATAAATCCCAATTACTTACTTTAAAATTTAATTATTTGGTCTTACAGGCTACAGTACCTTTTAAAGTTTTCCTTAAATGAAACATATGCCAAGTGATGTGCTGAGTAGTTATGCTCTTAAAGCTTGCAGTCAGGATTTCATTCACTTTTCAGATGAATCCAAATTTGTGCTTACCCAAGATATGTGGGCCGTGGAGCGATGTAATAGGATTCGTGAGTGGAAATCCTGACCTGGCCTGGTATTTGTCATTTTACCCAGGGATAACTCCACAAAGAGAGAATAACTTCTGCTGCCACTGTTTGATCAGTATAAGCTTTTGACAACGTTCAAATGACAGGGAAAGGAGGAGGGTAAGCCATCCTGGGTGGCAGAGGGAACTCAGGTCAGTGAAGAAGCAGCTGAGAGACGTGTCAGAAAAAGACACCTTGAAGCCTTTCTTCAGGTGAGTTTCAGTGCTGAGCTCCTGCTAAAGGTGCTCAGAAGTCCTCTGACTAAATATCTCGGGAAGGAAGATGTTTTGAACATACATCATTTCTGTACCAGAATGGGGATACCTCATTGGTGAGGACTGTGTAGAAGTGGAGTGAGACTATCTTGCAGGTGATTTTCAACACTACCTTTTAAATACTCAAATAATGAGGCAGAAATTCACAATTTTGGGTGTTTTCTTTGACATAGCCTAGAGTTAATGAGCCCCTATATTTCTGATATTGTGCACACATCTGTCTTCAGCACATTTCTGCTCCCTCAGGTGGTAACAGGCAGATGTATGTACAGGACCGTGGCAGCCATCCTTGGTGACTGGACTGTTTCACAGGTCACACTCACTTGTTTTTGCTCTTCACACATTGTGCTACCAAATACTTAATCCCTGTCATAAATTTTATCTGATAAAAAATAACAAATGCAGTTTTAACTGTTAGAAATACCTTCATTTTTATTATCAGGAAGATAAATGCCTTTAAAATCTGAGCTGTACTATATGTTCATCCGTATCATACTCTGTCTCATCCAAACTAGACAAGTAAAATGCCATATTGAATTATTTCTCTAACATGGGAGAAAAAATAGGGCCCCTGGTTGTTTGATATTTTTCCATAGATACCTGAACTACACACAGTTAACACTGTATTCCAATTTGCAGAACACCAAGTATTGTACACTGAAAGTGTAGTGGGATTAGTTAATATTTTCCATGAAAATTTTCAGATATTTTCATTCGAAAGAAAATCTGACAGTTTCAGTTTTAAGGTAAAAAAATCTCAGAGCTGTAGAACTGCAACTTCATTCCCACACACAGAAAGAGATAAATCAAATTCTTAGACAGATTTATGTATCTGAGCAACTCAGAACCTTGTTCTTCTCCTCAGTGTTTTTTTCCCCTGATGTCCCAACTCCATTTAGGGACCCCCTTCTGACAATGAAGCAGTACTGCAATATGAGAAATGGAGCCTAGCCAGAACTCCCAGGCCCATGTTAATTCTTTTTATTTATTTTGTTTGCTATTGCATGTTTTGTTTTTCCAGTTCCACATGAGACATATGTGTACATTAGCAAATACACTTTTTTTTGTTATTTACCTACGAGTGGAAAAAAATTCCCCTTTTCTGAAAAATCTCACTTCATTTTTAGAAGGAATAGGAATCTTCCAATACAGATAATTTTGTCAGACTAGCTCTTTTAAAACCAAGACAAGTACTCCATATAGCAGTATATTCTGAAAATACAATTGAAAAAGTTATGAAAATCATATCTTTCACTAGACTGATGAATTCCCATGATCTTTTATTTTTACAGATGTTCACCTCAGTTCTGACTGGTTTTCCACAGTATTTGTAAATTAGTTCTGCATTTCAGTAAATTCCCTAGTATTTCTACCGATCTTATGCCCCAGTTCTGCAAAACAGTGTATCATTTAATCTTAGGCTTAATTTCAAGCGTATTGAAATACTTCTTTAAAATAGATTTAAACCATGCAGCTTTTAATTTTAAACTACTTTTGTGTAATGTGTCCATTCTGTATGTAGACTAGCAGATGATCCACAGTGTTTACCTGCTCACTAAATGAAGAATACTGAGGAAAATTCTGCTAGAAGAAATTAAATTAGCAGAAAAACAATATAAGAATGTTGGGCATTTGCTGAGAGTTTTATCTTAAGGCATGTTTTCTCACCTGTAGTTGAGTACAGTGGTGGCATACAACATTCAGTGCTGTTCTTTTTTTTTTTTTTTGGCCAGAAGCCATAGGAAAGACTGATGACCTTTAAAGATGCTTTTTTTCCATACAATTGTTGGGTTCTTCTTTTTAAGAAGAATCTCACTGTGCCTTTCATTTACATTTGTACAACAGGAAATGGCATGTCACACCTTGGTAATGTACAATATATTTGCTTTTGCCACTGGTCCTTTTCATTAGCAGATCTTTAACTTGTGAGCAAAAGTTTGATTTTCCTTTCTTGTCCATTTTTCATCTGGTGAACCACACTGGCATAGTATTTTCTTGTTTCACAAATCTATGCTTATGTTTTGAAGTACATACGCTGTTGCCCTGGAGAATCATCAGGACCTAACCTTATTTGGGATTCAGAGATGTATGGAAAAACTATTTACCATTCTTTTTGTATTTCTTTTAATATTTCTTTTTGTGACATGCAAATAAAGACATTTCATCTACAAGTAGTCTCTACAGGTAACTGCTTTTTCTTAGTTCACTGACCTGAAAGATTAGGACCACCTGAAAAAATTACTTGTTTGGTAATCAAAGATTGAAATTTTGAAACCCAAATAATTTGACCTTTCTTAGTATTGTTTCAGAGAAAATGGTGATAAAAGTGTTTGGTGCAAATAGAGACATATCTTTGATTAACCTCAGATGAACTTCAGTTTTTCAGTTCTTTTTCTACATCAAAAATTAAAACAGTGTTTACGATTAGGTTCCCAAGGAGAAAAAAAACCAAAACATTGAAAAGCCTTGTAAAGACTTAATATATGAAATGTTTATAAGTAAAGTTTTCACTGAAGATCAATTATCTTTTGCAACATGGCTATTGCAAGCTTCTTTGTAGATTCAATTGGGCTCTAAGAAATGGATCCGAGATCAGCTTGGGGACTGCATGATACTCTTGTGCATATCAAGATGATTTTAACAGTAGAGTTCCCACCATGTCAGTATACAAAAGGAATGTAATTGCAGATCTTTCAACATAGCTAAAATTTTCATAAATATTAAATGTTTCCGGATTTTTGAGAGTTTTGCATAGACATCTCTCAGTATTTTTATCCTCTCTCGTGACAAGTATCATCATAGGGTTTCTTTTCCTCTAGAAGAGGTTTAATACTACATCTTTTATTCCATGCACCTTGAGTATTTCAAAAGAATAAGCAAAACTAGGTCATGTTCAGGTCGCTCACTATTTCATCTCTCCACCTCCGATCCCAGCTGGCTTATGGATATTCTTGTGCTTGTCATTAGACTGTTGAGCTCTGATCACCCTGGTGACATTGGATGGGTGCACTGCATGGTCAAAGCTGGGGGCTACTGATCTGTAATTGTCCTCAGATTTACTACAGAGGCTTTCACTAATGCATAGTTTTATTAAGCTACCAGGAAGAACTTGATAAAGTGTCTTTCTATGCTTGAAAACCCCACTGAGCCTTTAAAAGCCGGGTGATAGTACTAGATAGAAATAGAAATTAAAATAGAAGGAGGAATATATTTTTGTGTCTAAGAACATAATTTATATTGCCATTGTTGCAGGTGAAAACATCATTAATGTTTGCAATCCCATATGGATTTTTTTACACTCTTCAGATCACCTCTGGGAAAATTATAATCATAGAATGCAAAAGATTTAAGTAAGATCAAGCGAGTGATTCTCTGGCCAAGGGAATGGGAACTGGCCATTTACAGAGGACTTTATTCAGCTGTCCACATGTGGTGTCAGCCCCAAAGGTGAGTATCTAGAGGCATCATTCACATTTGGCTCCAGGCACAAGACAGATGGAGGCCAAAGAGCAGGAGTGTTTGGCAGCTAGACTTCAAAGGGTCTCACAGACACGTAGCTCCCTGAAGCTGTTGTTCCTGCTGCTGTGCAAAGTGGGGGCGATCTGGAGTGAGGACTCTGAGACGCAAAAGTTAGCCTGAAAGACCCAGGAAAGGACAGGTATTCTGTAAGCAAAACATAACTGAAATAGCTCATGGAGAAGGTACAACCTTTATGACATATCATACCTGTTATAGTTTGTGTTTTTAAAAGCATGGTCTTATTTTAACGAGATGGCCGAGCTGATGGTGGCTCTTCTGAGGGCAGCACAGGAGGTGACCAGAGAGCTCTGTAGCTGGCACTGTGCCCTAAGCCATGAGCCAACTCATGCCATGTACATGGCTGTACGAAGTGAGGCTCCACCAGAACCCAGATCTTTCTTCCCTGTCGCAAGCTCTACACAGTGAAGCATTAGGATCAGTATCAATATCAAAAAGTAAAAAAAGAATCGAGCTCTCTGACAAACAGCAGTTTTACATACATGCATCTCCGGTACAAGCGAGGTTGCTTCAGTCCTCCAGAATTATCTTGAGGTATCTAAAGATTCTGAGTTTGTGTTTCAGTCTGCAGAAAATGCTAAGTGCTATGCTAGGCAAGTGTGATACTTTTGCAGAAAAAAAAGAAGAGCTAGAAAAAGAGGAAAATAACTTTTTTTTTCTCCTGATGCTATACTGCATATTGTTTAACCCTGAAAATTATCTTTAAGGAGATTTTTTTGGCTAGAGTGTGGAAAACTAAACAGAGAATATCCGTGTTAAATTTCAGCTGAGTATGATTTGAAATTGAGGTGATATTAAAACCTGAAAAGAATAGTTTAAAAACTGGGGAAAAAAAAAAAAAAAGAAAAAACAAAAAAAGGAGAAGGAAAAAATCCATATCACATCAGTCTAAACTGTGGTGCATCAGAAGTATCAGTATGGGACGGCATGTATTTACTATGTCTCAGTGTGCTGTTCCAACGTCTTTGTACTTGCTGCTCTGTGTAATCATCACTCTCTGTTGGATTCCATGTAAATTCCAAGTGCAAGCAACACTTATGTCTTCTGGAAGCATTTTGCTCTACAAAACTACTGCAACAAGGTGATACAATATTCCCATTGCTCAGTGGTCCCCTTTTTCTTGCAGCCTTATCTTTCAGCCCTCAGGGACTGAAGCTGCATCTGCTGTGGAGCTGTTTCTGTAATAGCTCTCTGAGAGCCTATTCCAGGTAGAGTCTAATCAGACACACCCAGATGGTGGGCACTGAGCAGATGTCCTGCCAGCTTGGGGTGGATATGGAAGAAAGTTTTCTCTTGGCTCCCCGTAGTTTGTCTTTCTAATGTTTTTTTTTTCCCTGCATTTTTCTTCACAGTGAGCATTTGAAATGTTTGCTCACTATTTCTAACATATGAAGCAAACTCAAGCACTTGTAATCTAAGGTACTAAACATTCGCAGTGTTTGGTGTAGTCTGAAGCCTAGACATACTGAACTCGTGTTACCCAAACGCTGTCACGAACAAAACTGCTCGCTTGTGCTTTGATACACAATCATTATCAGCAATTAAGATTTTATTCTTGGAAACTAATTAACAATTATGTTCATACTGCCAGAGACATAAGTAAGCACACTCAATCACGTCTGTGTAGCCAGCCTTGCAGATGAAATGAGTGCAGCTAGCTGGAATAGAGTCTGATGTTTTCAGTCACATGAGTAAATATAAGAAGCAGATCTCCAAAGTACAAAACAGTCATTTTTTGACAGCTTCTTTTCACAGTAGAACTGTACTTTAAATGTTTAGCCACATCTGACATTAAAAAGGTTTTGAGGCAGAATATTTACTTACCCAGCAATTTGACCATCATGTTCACAATCCTGTGTTTCATGCTCCATTTGCCGTAAATGTTGATGTGTTTTTCACAGCATTTGGGGCAATGACAATTTTAATTAAAAAGTGCCCATATTATTCCTCCACCTTTCTAAATGTGATCACATGCAGAAAAACTAAAAAAAAAAAAAAAAAGGTCAAGCAGATTTGCAGTAAAGGGTCCTGTAAAGACATAAGTTTCAAGAGATTTAACAGTCAATCCTCAGATATCATCTTTCTATTGTATTGTCATTTTTAAAATATACAATTATTTAATTTATTTAAAAGCAATGATCGCAAAATGGCTGTGCACCAAACAATACTTTATGATGTAAGATTTGTGAAATATATAACTTGGGAACTTGTGCTGGTTTTGGCTGGGGTAGAGTTAATTTTCTTCATAGAGGCTGATATGGAGTTGTGTTTTGGATTTGTGCTGAACACAGGGTTGATAATACTTTCTGAGTATTTTGTTTTGTTGTTACTGAGCAGGGCTTACACAGAGCCAAGTCTTTTTCTGCTTTTCACACTGCCACACTGGTAAGGAAATTAGGGGTGCTTGGGAGGCTGAGAGGAGACACAGCCAGGACAGGTGACCCAAACTGACCAAAGGGATATTCCAGATCATATGACATCATGCTCTGTATAGAAATTTCAGGGAAGAAGGAGGAAGTGGGGGCACATTAGAAGTGAAGGTGTTTCTCTTCGCAAGACACCGTTCTGTGTCGTGGGGCCCTGCTCTCCTGGAGATGGTTGAACACCTGCCTGTCCTTGGGAAGCAGTGAATTAATTCCTTGTTTCTCTTTGATTGTTTGCATGGCTTTTGCTTTCCCTATTAAACTGCCTTTATCTCAACCCACAAGTTTTCTACCTTTCGTCGTTCTGATTCTCTCTCCTGTTCTATTCGTAGGGGAGTGAGCGAGTGGCTGTGTAGGATTTGGTGGCTGGCTGGGGTTAAACCACAACAGTCCATTCATGACAGTAACAAAAAACTTCTCTATTATCAACCCTGTGTTCAGCACAAATCCAAAACATAGTCTCATACAAGCCACTGTGAAGAAAATGAAAACTACCCCAGCCAAAAGAAGCACAGAACTGAAGATAAATTTGAAACTTTGTAGACTTCCTTTGTGAATCAGAATGCTTTCCTTGAGGAGGTTTTGAATACAGCTTTACAAACCTCCCTTTCAAGAAACACAACTAAAATATGTTTATGCCATTATTTTGGAGGTATTTGCATGATATAAGATTTTCACAATCCATGTTCTTGCACACTACTTTGTGGTTTGGCATTTCTTGGAAGGAAGTATTTCAGACTCTGTTATCTTTAAATATCTTTTTATCTTTGGATGTCTTATATGAGAAAGAATTACACTGGTTTTTAATTGATGAATATGTAGGTTTTCCACCAACAACTTCTTAGTCATGCTACAGTGAGTTGAAAGGCAAGAAAATAACAGAAGCAGGGCAGGAAAATGCTATTTATATCTCATCCTTTAGAGAAAAAGGAGAGAGAGAGAGGGAAGGAGGGAGAGAGGGATGGACGGAGGAAGGAAGGAAGGAAGGAAGGAAGGAAGGAAGGAA